>JAXQQM020083533.1:0-263377 GCA_034641835.2 Pinus albicaulis | reverse complement strand
CAATTTAAGGAGTGTTTTTTAAATAAAGATGGCAGAAGTTGTGTTTCAACAAACTTAGAAACCATTGCCTATCTTGAGTTGGGAGGTTTGGCTGCGGGAGTTCCATGGAAGGGAAGTGGTTTGCCACCTCCCATGGAACCTTCCTTGTTGATAGGGCCAATCCCACAATAATAGGGATCCCAACTCCCTCCTTCCCCATCTATAAAAGCATGCTCAATTCCATTGCAAGCTAGTCTTGAAGTGCCTAAGCTTTGAATCTCCAAATTCCCAAGAGCCTTTGTCCTGTAAGAGCCTTCTTTCTTCCCTTAAGGCCGACTCAAGTAAGGAGACTATCGTCGAGAGACTCTAGAGAGGTTTGCCCTTTCCCTGGCGAGTTTTGCGAGACGTGAACGACTGGAGACCCATCCGAAGGAGACCGCGACGTCAGAACATTGGTTGTACTCTCTTTCGATTGTTATTTAATGAATGATTACGGTTATGGTTCCACTCTGTTTTCACTTATGTTAGTAACGAGTTATATACTTTCTGACTGATATATAGTTGCGCATTCTGAATTTTATGCTTGTATTCGTGTTGTTTCTTACGTGTGCAGGTGTCCATCTGCGGAGATCGTGGGAGGATCATGATCTGCCGAGGCTGAGGAACGAGAACGCTCTCTTCTACGGATCATAGCATTGGATTCCAGGTAGGCCTCCATCTTTGGTCTTTTATTCGTAACTAGGAACTTGCGCTGTAACATTTGATGATTGTTGCTAGACCCCTGTTGGGCTAGTAGGGATCGCCTCTGTCCGCAGAGGGGATTTACCTCCTCAACAACCTTCCTTTTCTCCTAATTTCCATTATTATCATAAATAAATTTTTTTAAATGTCATTTTTCCTTTCCAAATTCTTTGCCATTGCCTTTGCTAATTTCCTTAGCCATAATAAACCAAATGAACACCCACACTAGGATGATTTGCCCAACATTCAACTTGGAATAAGTGTCCCCTAACCATGGTTATTATTTTTCCTTTATTAAATTTTATTACATGGAATTTTCACCACAATTATTACAGTTAAATTGTTAAAGTAAAAATGACATTCTCCTTTATATTTAATTTTGACCTTTATATAAGTTTTTAGCATTACCATTATTTGTTTCAAAATGTTTGAGAATGGTTCCAAACTCATTAGATTTCATATGGAGAGAGTACAATTTTATATCCCACTCTTAATAGTTTTTTACGATTTCAGGATTGGCAGAAGGGAATTACCATGTTTCCATTGGATTCTACCATGTAAGAGGGTATACAAATAACATTTAATCATGAGAAAAATTCCCTTTATGTACCATGATGTTAGTCGCATTAATTATTTAACTCCTTTGTCATGAGGCATGACCCTAGTAAAAATGTACTCATCACTTAAAAAAATGATTTGACATGTTAAGCTTTTTCTATCTTACGACGCTATTGATGACAATGATCCCATTGTAGGAAATGATTTTGATGATATATCATTTACCTACATATCATAAAAATCATTTCCTATAATTGGATCATTGTCACACGCACACAGATATATATATATATATATATATATATATATATATATATATATATATATATATATATATATTCCACATTAAAGGTCTTCTAGAGCCTCTTTGTTGATGTATTTTTGGTTTAGAGATGGATTGAAGTTGGTGTTATTCTGTTTATATGTACACTTGCTATATATATGTAACTATGCATATTTGTGTATGATCATTTGAATTCACACGAATGCACATGAATATATATATATATATGTTTTTTTTTCAAAATTTGAATATTTATGTATTTTTTGGTCGATTGGTTTTGTGCTCTAGTTTTTTTCTAGTTCCAGTCTAGTTCCCAATTTTGGGGTGGACTAGTTCAATCATTGGTTTGGTTATGATAACATTGAGGCAAACTTTAGAGCATATCCAACTTGTGCAATTGGGAAGGAAAAAGGTAGGAAACCTTAGACCTATTGGGGATTCCTCGTCAATGCCTTCTAATTGACTAGAACCATAAATTAAGGGAATGTAAATGTTTCCAACCATCAAACCCATATTTGTTGAAATCACCTTCTCCCCAACATCAAGCATTCACCCATTCATCACTGCTTCACCCTTAACATGACCTAATGTCTCAATAGAAATGTGAGGAACTACTTTTAAAAAATAAACCAAATCCTCCCTCAACCAAAATTGTCCTCTTTTTTTACCAGATAATGTTGTGTAAAAGACTTGTCACAATTATGAAAAACATGGCCACATTGGTGGCTTCACTTAATGAAAAAGGAAATTCATGTAATTAAAGGTACGAGAGCATGATTTATCACTAACCACCAACTCCATTGATTCAACAAGCCTTAACTAACATCAAATTTAGGTAATAGATAGACCATTATATGAATTGGAGCTATCATTAAATAAAATGAACTCACCCAATGTGTCACCAATAGTCAATAATCATGCTTAGATAACATATTTAAAGGAAAATTAAATAATTTTACCTGGAAATGAGTAGTACTAGATAATTCCTCCTTTGCATTGAAAGAAGGATGTTAAGGTTCCATGGAGAGATAAGCCTTGTCTCGAAACCAATTCCCTATTAAAAAATTTAAGGCATCCTTGTTGACCCGAAATTAAAACCAAGCTTGCCTTTTGCGAGAAAATGAAATATTGGACCATACATCAGAATATGAACCCACTACAATTGAATCCATTCTTTTAAACATGCCATTTAAACTCTAAGATTGAGGAATTTTCCCCAACAAAATAATCACTGCCAATAACCCAATTTGCTGCACCCAAATATTTTTGTCAACAATTAGAGAAATACTACCTCCCAATGATTTAATCACATTTCACTTTTATTCCTTCCCTTTCCAATCTATAAATTATACAGCATGCATGTATATCTTGGATTCACCCGATCTAACAATGTACTAAAGTTAAATACTGAATCACTTCTACAAATATTTTGTGGAATTAAAAACACAATTGCTAATCACATGAACATGAAGAAAGAGGAATCACACATGACACAGATAATTTCCCGGGGAAAGCTTACAACTAAAAACCCCACTATCTTCTATTGCATATTAAGCATGGATCATGAAAAAATTACATATAAAATTCTTCTCACAAGAGCCCTCCTGTACTCAGCTAATTGTCTCACACTGTCATATGTAAAATTGACCAACAAATAGCCAATTCTCAGCCTCCAGACAACCTTCCTTGCTTGCACAATCCCTGATGGTAAAGATCCCTAAAAGATAGGAATTCTTACCTGCCTTGGTTGTGCAAGTATCATGGGCACTCCAATGGGTGTTTGTCTACATGTGTGCAAGCCAATATTGCTACAACTGATAGTCAACTTCCCTTTCACCTAGAACTCAACTGGGTCTCCACTGGATCTGACATGCATGTAGCTAATAATAGTAAATCCTCAGTTTCATGTGAGATCATTGATTGTGAATTAATTAATATTTAATTCACTTGATCTCTCACTAGTGTATCTTCAATTACAACTAGCACAACTGAGTTTAACTCACTTGACTGAGTTAAAATGATTTACAACTTGCACCAACTCATTCACCACTACACTTCGAATTCTGTTACAACTAGAATTACTCTGCATGCCTCACCAACAACCTCTAACTCGAAATCCACTAGCTAATTGAATTTATCACTTTCAGTTAACTCATTCAAGTCCACATTGAGAAAAGATTACAATTTAATGTCCATCTTAATTAAGGGATAATAAAAATATACATGCACCAAAAAATAGCACTGTGGTCCCCACCCTAGTCTGGGTGCTTAATGCACTAGGCGTGGGTGCTGAATCTTTCTATTTAATATCAACAACCAATCCACATATCTCAACACTTTGTGAAAATTGACTATATTATTATTAGAAAAAATACCTTTCTATTCCATATAAATAATATATATGTTTCGTTTCTCAAGGGACTCTCGCATAATAAAGCTCTAAGCCATACAGAGATATATTCATTATGACCTCAACATGTCACATGTGGAATTGAATCGATAAGGAGAAATAGCAATATTTTTCTCAATCAACAAAGTTACATCCAATTGCCAACAAAGTATATCTCTTTACACTACATGGAAAAGACCCTTTAGCAAATGTTTTTGAGGAACCCCTTATAAAAATACCCCAGACATTTGTTTGTAGCAGAGCTTACTAGAGGAGGTTGGCGAGTGGAGGTTTTTGCGGATGTTTTTTTCTTCCGGTGCACCTATCATCCTAAACTGCACCAGTACGTTCAACAAGAGAAAGCACCAGTGCGCACAAAACATTGGCACATCGGGACACCGTGCACTCTGTACAAACCTGCCCGGTGCATCTTATTACTGTAGCGCACCAATGCTTTACAAATATTCTGCATCGCTGCATCCAAAAACCCCGCGCCAAAACTGAAATAACCCGGTGCGATCTTAAGATACCGCACCAGTGCACCTATAAAACCCGTGCACCGAAACAAGGTTAAATAAAAAAAAAAAATACAACCAAAAATCCACATTTTTCACTTTTTAGTGATCCAGAGCTCTCAAGCACATGTGAAACTTTACCTTGTGTGAGGCGCCCTGCCATCGATGCTCCCATTGCACGCACTGCTGCTGTCCATTTCCCACCATCTCCATTTTTAATTTTGAAAAACGGTGAGAAAATTTAGTTTTGAAAATTCTACAGCTACTATGCCTCCTCTACGGCTAAATATACATGTATTTTCCTTGTTTTTCCATAATTAAACCTTTTAGCGAATTAGTTTTGTAAATTAGCTTAAAATTCACCTTCTAAAAAAAAATAAAAAAATATTTCGAGGCGTATAGTTTGTTCAGCGTACCGCCCTCCCGACATTGGTCCATGGTCAACGGTGTGATCTGTTATACCACCGCACCATTGAATTTGGAACAATGCAAGGAGAGCGTGCTAAAAATTCTCAGGTGCATCGTTTTCGATGCTCTGCAAATTTTCAGGTGTACCGCCTCCGGTGCACGACAAAAAAAAGACGCACTGTTACCGGTGCATGCCTGTTTTTTGTGGAGCATCGTCTGGTTTTTTTTTTTAATTATATATGTATATTCCTAAATACATGTCTCATTTAATAAAAAAAATGTATTTAATATGTCAATCATTCAACAATGTGAAGGGAGAGAAGAGAGGGAACAACAACAACAACAGGCGGACCAATATAACATGGTTCGCTTGTGGGAGGCATGAGAGAGGGGGAGAGATGTGCACCCTCACCTATTACAGCAGCTACCCAGGGGCTCCTAAGGAAGGTAGGCCTCCTCAAGTTCCATGAGGAAGCTACATCCCTAAAGGGCCATGGCGTGTTTTTGCGACATCTTATCCGTAGGTGGAATTCCCACCTACATGCTTTCTGGGTTGGTCCTAACTAGTGGTACGTGCCCACGGAGGAGGACATATATTTCATTACTGGCCCATCGAGGAGAGGGGTGGATTTTCCCTCGTTCCCAGAGGTTCTAGTTGGCTATGTAGCAGGGAGTCAGTTGGTGTACTCCCAGAGATACATTAGCGCGGATATACTGTCTCCTTCAGTTTTTCAGGTCTCTAGAGGTCAGTTACGTATTTCTTCATTTGGTAGTGAGGAGGTAAGGTGCCTTTGATTTCTGATTTCAACCATTTCACACAACACCAACGATGGGCAACGCATTATTTGCCCGCTTCTATATTATGTTAATTCTTTAGTACAAGAACCACGACTTGTCAGGTCTGCATTTTTTTGCGGCAGTTTTGTATAGCTTTAGATAGATGTCGTGCTCATGCACAAGGGAGGGTCAACTTCCCTTTTGCTTCAGAGCTAGTTTGTTTATTTTTTGAGAGGTTTCCGGAGATGATGCCTACTTTTGTTCGACAACCTTGTAGGCTGATGCTACATGTACAGATGCACATATGGGGATAGATGATGCCCAAGAGGGGCGAGATTGATTTTTCCACAAGGATATCTCATGATGCACTGGAGTTTCTAGCCAATGTTGATGACCATCCCTTTGTTATGGTCCCCTATCCTTATGTTAGTTTGGATTGGCAAGGGTGTGCCAACATCCTCTTCACAAATGATGAGTCGTCGGATGATAGAGGTAATATTACTATTTTATTTAAATTTATTCTAATATGTTATTTAAATTGTTTTATTTAAAATGTTTAATGAAATTGTCTAATTATTGTTGTGTACTTATATATATTTTGCAGACATTGGGTATTTTGATGGTGATGAGATGCCAACGCCACCAAATGATCCAGGTGTGGATCCTGATGACGATTAGGATATGGCAGATGTTGAGGATCATGACGCCGGTGCAGATAGACCTGCTCTTGCTGGTGCGTCGATACCGCCTTTTTCTAGGCGTAGGCTTGACAGTAGATTGAGGATGGAGTTGGGCGACCAAATTTGTGCATTATTTGTTGAGGCGGGAGTCAGGCCCGCCACTATGAGAGATATACAGGCCGATGATAGGTTGTTACATATGTGGAGAGGCATGCTGCGTGACATGTACAGCCGATGCGGCATGTCATAGGAGTTATGACCTTAGTTACGTGGTTAAGGAGGGCCCTTCGACGTTATAGGCGTGATCGAGACGCAGCACATCGACGGGCCGCGAGCAGCGACACATCATCTGATGATCACGATCAGGGGAGTGAGCATCATTCACCTCACGCCACGCCAGATGAGAAACCTACAGCGTCGACCAACTGTCATGATGGAGAGCAAGCTGGACCATCGGCCACGTCGAGTCAGCAGTCTGCAGCATCCAACAGTACTCATGATCATGAGCAAGCTGGACCATCGACCATGTCGAGTCATCACGATGAGCAGTCGACAGTTGATCCTGATCAACATGAGGCATTAGTACCAGATCAGCAAGCACGTGATGATCAACATGTATCTGAGCTTGTCAAGGCTGCACTATTGACTAAGTAGGCCTCGACTAGTACTGTTATTGATGATATTGTACCACCAACTGATATTTGACATTTATATTACAGTTGTATATTTTTTACATTATATATATATGGTCCATGTATTTTATGTTCATGTTGCAGTTGTACTTAATTTACATGTCGATGATATATATATATATATATATATATATATATATATATATATATATATATATAGTCCATGTATTTTATGTTCATGTTGCAATTGTACTTAATTTACATGTCGGTGATCATCATGATGTGTATATTGTTAGGTCATGTTAGATATTTTCATTTAATGTGCAGCTTGGAGATAGATGTGTATGTGATAGAATTTATCTGACATGAGATGTATATTTGATGTTTGTGTTGTGATGATGTTATAAAAATGCTAATTGTGTTTTGTTAGATGATCGTGATCATGATGATGTTAGCGAATTTGAATGTGTTTTGTAGTCGAATATGATATTTGTACGACGGTTATCATGATCGTGATGTTTATTAATAAATTTAATATTAAATGATCATGTTATTTATTAAATATTATGTTGTGATTGTAATTGAAATTTTAATTTTACTTGTATGTAAAATTGTAAAATTGTATTTATAATTGTAATTGTATGTAAAATATTTGTAAAATTTTATTTGTAATTGTAATATTTAATTTATTGTGAAATGATTGTAATTATAATTGTATATACGACAAATTGTAAAATTTTAATTTTAATCTTAATTGTATGTAAAATTCTAAAATTGTAATTGTATTTGTAATTGTAATTGTATGTAAAATATTTGTAAAATTTTAATTGTAATCGTAATATTTAATTTATTGTGAAATTATTGTAATTGTAATTGTATATATGACAAATTGCAAAATTGTAATTGTAATTCTAATTGTGTGTAAAATTCTAAAATTGTAATTGTAATTGTATGTAAAATATTTGTAAAATTTTAATTGTAATTGTGATATTTAATTTATTGTGAAATTATTGTAATTGTAATTGTATATATGACAAATTGTAAAATTGTAATTCTAATTCTAATTGTATGTAAAATTATAAAATTGTAATTGTGATGGTATATATGTAAATTTGTAAATTTGTAACTGTAATTGTAATTGTAAATTTCATGTAAAATTCTAAAATTGTAATTGTAATTCTATGTAAAATTCTAAAATTGTAATTGTAATTGTACGTGAAATTGTAAAATTGTAATTGTAATTCTAATTGTATGTAAAATATTGTAAAATTTTAATTGTATTAATGTGAAATGATTGTAATTGTAATTGTAATTATATGTAAAATTCTAAAATTGTGATTGTAACTTTAATTGTAATTGTATGTGAAATTGTAATTGTAATTCAATTGTAATTGTATGTAAAATATTTGTAAAATTTTAATTGTATTAATGTGAAATTTTTAATTGTATTAATGTGAAATGATTTTATTAAAAATTTTAAATTTTAAATTTGTAAATTTGTAAAAATTTAAATAATTGTAAAATAATAAACCTAGAATAATATGAATTTTTGTAGCATAATAAAGTTTAGAAAATAATGCAAATAAATTCATGTACTTCAGAATTATCATTATTTTATTATGATCTTACATACAAAAAAAATAACTTTATACAATACGCATTGTTTTTGAAATAATCTTCTTTATAAAAACCCATCTTAAAAAGGATAAATATTAATGAAATAACACATGTACCATATCACTCTTGGTTCTCATGATCACCCTCATTATCTTCCAGCTCGCATGGTATGATAACCCTATTGTTCTCAAAAATATGTTTTGATCTAGGGTCATGTCTCAATATGAACCACCAATCCCTATCTAATAGATCTTGGTAAAAAAACACCGTGTTGCAGTGTTTTGGGAAAACATGGGGCTCCTTAGCTTCATCCCACATCTTTCTAGAATTGATACATATCAACCTATTATCACGATCTTCCTTTACATTATTTCAATCAAAGGTGTCCCACCACTTGCACCTAAAAATAACACATTGGAAAGAAGAGAAATCCATTTCAATGATCTCTTGTATCTTTCTGACGTAGCCTAACGTCCCTCATACTAGGTTTATATCACAGTGGCTAGATCGACTAGATTGATCGAACTTGACTTCCACTCCACAATCTTGTGTGATGTGTCCATCATCAGCATTTTTTGTGTGAAAATGGTGTCCATATGCCCACATAGATGGGAACAAATGCACCTATAAAAAAGTTAAAAAAATCATAGTGTCATGTGTCTTATAATAACCCAACAGTTAAAATATGAAAATTAGATGTAATTATATTTGAAAGGTGCATTATTAAGTTTAAAAATGTACATATAAATTAAATAGATTATTATCAAGTTGCTACACCCAATCCCTACGTTTAGCGCATCCTCTTCAGCACGCAGGTAATGACCAGTTCCATTGTATTTCTCTCTGACTTGGTCAGCAACCCAACTGTTGGGGCATATTTTTGGCATATTTTCTTTTAAATGATTGGGATAAGGCATAGTTCTACCATTCAACCATCTGAATTCTTTCTTGTCACTATCCTATTTCATCCTCTTTTGTTCGTAGAATGCGACCCACTGTTGTGTTGCTTTGGAATTGTAAAGAACGAATTTATTGATTGCTTCAATTTCTGCATTCGTTGATGAAATCAAACTGACATTATATAGTACATAGAGATCAAAATATACATTATATCGAGTTCAAATTGAATATTTACTTTGTGTAAATTTGAAAAATTATAAGTCGCTTACTCTTTATCAAGTGATTTTTTCCATTCGTTTGGAGCAACTCCCCTCCTCTTTTGTCTTCATCCCATTCATCGTCCCAAATCACCGCACCTGGTCTGTTGTTGATATTCTTGATGTACTCACTGGCATAATAGAAAGACTCATACGATATGTACCCCTCTGCCATAGACCCCTCGAGTTTTGCCCTTTGTCGAACAAAACCTTTCAATTTCTTCATGTACCTCTCTAAGAATAACATCCAACGACAAGAAACCACCCCAAATAATTCAACCTCATCTACTAGGTGGATTAGAAGATGAACCTGCAAGTCCATGAAACTCATTGGTAGTTCCTTCTCAAACATACAAACAATCTCAACTATCTCTTGACGCCACCGTGGAATGGTAGCCACATCAATCTCCTTTGAAGTGATCCAACATACAAATGCAGATAATTTAGATATGGCACATCCTAGGTCTTGAGGGAATTCATGTTTCACACACCCACGCATGAACAAAGGATAATGACACTGCAAATTTATAAATGCGTGCAATAATATACAAAATTAGTTATGCTTTATGATCCCTGCATGTGATAAAATTTATTAATTAACAAATAATAAAATCATGCTTTTTACATTATACATACTCTTAGAAGGTTCAAATGGTCATGCGATTTCAACCCCGAAAAATGGTCATCCACAATGACACAACGCTGTAGTGAAGACCCGTATGAAGATGGCACCCTCACACCCATTATAACTTCCTTTGCCAAAGAAATATCATATTTTTTAAAATCCATGGGACATCACCTTCTTTGAAATACCATGAATTAGAGGGACCAGCGCCTGCCTCTGATCCTGTACTTTGTAATCATCTTGGCCAATGTTTCTATTTAGTTTTTGAAGTAATAAGATCTTTCCTAACAACCAATGTGTCACTTTGTTTCAATGATATGTGCCTCCATAAAGAAGATGATTTTTTTTTAAATATATGCATGGGATCTAGTAATTGGGTAATCTTAAGATGCTCCCAATATGGGAGGTTATAAAAGATAGATTTCCTTTTCATCCCAATGGGAAATTTCTCAACATAGGTGTCGAAGAATTCTGGATCATTGAACATAGGCTCCCCATTTGAATCGAACATTTCTATGAACTCCTGCTCCTTCTCTCTCTCATATGCTCTAAGCCATTCAACTGGTGTCATTATTGGAGGCCTTTGGGTTCTCTCTCATTTACCATTGAAAGCAAATGCTGCTCTTCTGTAAGGGTGTTCTTCTAGGAGGAATAACCTAGAGCATTCACACTAGCTTTTGTAGGTCCTTGGACCATCTAGCTTTCAGAGAAGGTCCACAACATTTACATCCAAAATACCCTTTTGTTACAAGAACTGCAAGATTATTGTATACAATTTATATGCATGGCACGTTAAATAATATCATGAATATCGGAACAATTACAACAAATTAAATAACTAATATGCGAAAGAATATTTTTACATATATAAACAAATCAATGAACATGTAATTTACCAGAGCAAACTCCTAAGTCAGGATAATCATGTGCCGTGTAAGCACATATGCTATACAACGTAAAACTCCTCTCTGCTGCGATGGGTCTTGATACATCGTATAAATATATCCCATCCCATAATTCCTTCAATTCATCTACCAGTGGTTGTAAGTAGACATCCATATTCTTCACTTGTCTTCTACCAAGGACTATGAGAGCCATTATAAGATGTTCATTCTTCACAGACAACCATGGGGGATATTTTTATTGATCGCTATTATAGGCCAAATAGAATAGTTGGTGTTCTGGAGGGAATATGGGTTGACACCATCCATGGATATGCTGAGTCATAGACTTTGTACTTCATCCTTGAATTTTTTAGGCCATGTATCCTCCATATGCTTCATGGATACTGAATCAATTGGGATTCGCATAACTCCCAGCTCACTTCTGTGTGAGGCATGCCATCCCTGCAACATAGCTAATTCTTTGCAACGAAAGAGCCTTTGAACCCTTGGGATTATAGACATGTGCCTCAATATCTTAAAAGGAGGACCACGTGATTTACCCTTCTTCTTTGATTTATCATACCTGTCATGCTCACATTTAGGACATATCTCTTTGTCTGCATATTCTCATTTATATAGAATGCAATCATTTGGACATGCATGATATGATATGTACTCAATACCCAACATTTTCAATAATTTATTTGCCTCTTCGTAGCTACCGGGCAAGACATTATCACTCAGAAGAACCTTATCTTTGAATAACCTGTAGTTGGTGATCATCATGGAAAATAATAAATGTACATTAATGCCGATATAATTATTAACATTCATAAAATTGACCATTTGTAATGTTCATTGTGTGATTATATTTCTCAAATTTATATAAGGGAGGACTTTATGGTAACTTACCTCAAAATTTCCGAGAAACATGGATTCGACAAGCCAAACTTTGCTTTCAAGTTGTACAGTAACATTGTTGTCCCCAACTAGGTAGACTTTGACTGACTGCCAGGTCCAAAGAGAGGGGTGGTGGAAGAAAATTTAGGGCTTTCGAAAAAGGTGTCAACGATATGAGCATCATCCCCTATCTGATCATCGTTTTGGAATGCATCTAACAACATTGTCTCCATGACAGTCATATCCCTTAAGTAATCATCCATACAAACCTCTATTTGATTGCCTCCATTGCCAGCTTTTGAAGAAATACTATTGCTGTAGTCATTCCTAATTGGTGAATCTGGACGTAGCGGGAATTGAATCAGTGGTTTATTCAACCATTCTTGGTATCGTTCCTCTCCAATTTTTTCTCTTAATTCAGCCTTCTCTCTATTTTACATTGTCATGGGGTGCAACGGAAGACGGTAGGTAGGTCGCTCAACATCACTAGAATCCTAATAATTTCAAAAAATATATTTGAACATGATTAGTACAAAATCTATGATATCAATTAGTAAGAACATTGATAATGCATGATTAATTTGTTTGACGTTGAAATTAATAATTACATTAATATACCAAACACTTATTATTACCATCACTGTCCCGGGATTGTGGCTAGAATATGCAATATTGTTACAATTGGCAGGGTGAAGCGACTGTCCATTTTCATCTACCAAATGTGCCTTGCGGTATGCTGCTCCTGATAAGAGCTTCCGACATTTTGGAGTTGTTTGATTATTTTGTGCATCTGAACTCGATCCTGAATCTGCATGAATCTGCAAATTTGTATACATTATAAATTTTATTAAGTTGATTGACATGGATAAAAAACATAAATTCAATTAGATAATGAAAATATAAATAAAATATGAAGTAAATATTACATCTCGAGATGGATAGGGAGAACTCTCCGATGGACTTTGAAAAATATTATGGAATGAGCTGGATTTGAAGAATTGTCCATTCGATATAATGATGATATTTTCTCCCTACATTTGAGCAAAATCAATAATAAATTTTAGCGCACACACCTAAAATTAATTTCGGTGCCTTAAAAATGGACTTATTGGTATTGGTGCTTATGCATAGATAACCGCACCGGTGTCATCTTAGTTACTATGCATCGGTGTCGTGTTATTAATGGATGCACTGACACAGTGTTATTTATTGACGCGTCGGTGACGAAAAGCCCCCAAAAAACACACACACACACACACACATTTATTTTTTTAAGTGAAAAAAAAGGGCGGTAAATTGAAAAATGGGCAGCAAAATATTTTTGAAAATCTAATTTCATAAAACAATTCTTTAATTACCAAACACTTTTCATTATTTCACTATTTTTGCAAAAAAATTCAGCCAGAGATTTGCAGGAGACATACCTGGAGCAAGAGAGCACGAGAGCACTGTGGAGCAGCAAAATACTTTCAAACAGAAGTATTCAGACAATCAGAATTCCAAACCTCTAGTAATTCAAACCCTGTAGCATAGAATTTGAAACAATATCATGATTAAATTTTATTGTTTTTTTTACATTTTCTGCAGTATTTTTTACGCAGTAAGTAAAAATTTCAATTTGTTGTTCATTTTCAAAAAAAAACAAAAAAAAACGCACACACACAACTTCTTTTTTTTAAGTGAAAAAAAAAACGGTAAATTGAAAAATGGGCGGTAAAATATTTTTGAAAATCTAATTTCATAAAACAATTCTTTAATTACCAAACACTTTTTATTATTTCACTATTTTTGCAAAAAAAATTCAGCCAGAGATTTGCAGGAGACATACTTGGAGCAAGATAGCACGAGAGCACTGTGGAGCAGCGAAATACTTTCAAACAGAAGTATTCAGACAATCAGAATTCCCAACCTCTAGTAATTCAAACCCTGTAGCATAGAATTTGAAACAATATTGTGACTAAATTTTATTGTTTTTTTTACATTTTTTGCAGTATTTTTTACGCAGTAAGTAAAAATTTCAAGTTGTTGTTCATTTTCAAAAAAAAAAATTAAAAAAAAAAAACAAAAAACAAGACAAAACAAAACAAAAACAAAAAACAAATAACATTTTTTACCCTAAACCCTTAATTCTTTTTGTTTCTGCCCTTGCTTCTTCCTATTTATGTGATTTCAGAATTAGGGCTTTTCATTTTATATTTATAGGGTTTGTATTTCTATATACAAAGGCTTATGAAATCCAACCCACAGGACGACTTGCATAGTCAGATCCCAATCCATGTTGGCCCTTGCATGAATTTAAAAAAAATAGAATTTTTTTAATTAGTGCGCCCTATGTAACATGGCGCACCGGTGCGCTGGCTCATCCCAGCACACCGCGCATGTACTGCTTGATAAAAAATTTAAAAACAATTTTATTTATTTATTTATTTAGTTAGTTATTATTATTGTTATTATTTTATTTTGTGCACCATATGTAAAATAGGGCACCGGTGTGCTATTTCATTATAGCGCACTGCTCATGTACTGTTTGGCAAAAACAATTGTTTATTTTGTGTTAATCAGTGCACCATGTAACATATAACGCACCCGGTCTCCTAGTCGACAGAAAGCACCGTACGGTGGTCCCTTGTTTGCGCGGGGTGTTTATAAGAATAGGCCGCACCGCCCCCTCCACGACACCATATGCTACAAAAACTAACACTAGACGATTTTTATTATTTTGTCTGTGTTAATCGATGTGGTGGTTAACATATAACACACTGGTGCTCCTTTTTGACATAGAGCATTGTACGATGTTTTATACTGTTTGGGCAGTGCATTTATAAGACCACCTCACACCGACGTCTGTGCATAGACCATGAAAAGCGCATCAGTTTCTTGATAATTTTTTTTACTTGAAAAGTTGACAATTTACTTACAAAATATATTAATGAATGATATGGTACAGGTTTCATATTGATAAAGAAATGGCTGACAAGAGATCAAATAACAAAAATAATGATAACACATCAAGAAAAGCAAAAAAGGAAGTTCTTTATAAATTCTTTACAAAAAACATTATTTTTGAGCCATATGTAATTTTAACTAATATGTATTGTTTACTGTGTATGATGTAGAGCCACAAAATGATGAAGCTTGATAAGATTATTTATGATCTAGGATCAGAAAAGCGTAAAAGCTTGATGGAAAAATTGCAAAACGATGAATCAGGTGAATGAAAAAATACTATTGATCCAATATGTGTTTCTTTTTTAATTTTCATTAATAATATACTTAAAAATGATTAAATAACATGTTTCACATTCTATTAATTCACATTTGTTTAATGTTCTACAGGGACCAATAACTCAGAAAAGGAATATTGTTCTAAGAAAAGAAAAGAAAAATAGAACATGCAAATGAAAATGAATTTCTCCTTAGCTCATCTGGAGTGGTGTTGGAGGTTAATGAAAGGGGGAAAAACTTTTACAACAGTTTGAGGGATATAGTGGAACAAATGTATAGACGTTCTTTCCACTTACAATACAAAAATCAATCCAATGATTCCAAGAACCAAATTTTATCTAAACTACAGGAAGAGTTTCCAGAGAATTGGTCAATGAGACATTTCAGCCTTTTAATGGAAAAAACATACAACAACAAAAATGAAGGAATGAAAAAGTAATATTCCTTTAAATATTTTCTAGAATTATTTATAAATATCACTTTTGTTATATTTACTTTTCATATATCAATATAAAAATTAAATAGTTTATTGTCATGTTACATTTTCAGGAAAATTATGAAAATATCAAAAGATAAACGAGCTGATATCATAAATATGCCAGTAGGAATGTCGAAAAGGGTGTACAAGGAGATGGTCAAAGAAATGGACAAAATTGCATCGCATGAGGAGTCATCTCAACAACAACGTACTTCAAATGTAATATGTAATCATTGAATTTTTCGATCATTATGTACAATAAATAAACAATTTAGCATGAAATATTAATTTTCAAGTATTTTATTGCAGAAAATAAAAGAAAATGGAACCCATTCAACACATAAAACAGGACGACAAGGAAGAAAAGCGTTGATATCTAAGTTTGTGAGTAATTGTTACTTCCTTATAACAACTTAACTAGATTTCATTTTTGTATATTTTAAGTTGTTTTACAAAAATCATCATTGAATGTCTTCAAACAGGTGCTAACATACAAAGAAGAACCATCAAATGAATTGATTGACATTGGGTTAAATATGGGTTGTGAGTATATGTTTGCATATCAGAAATTAATTGTGGAATTTGTAAGCATCTATCGATCTTGTTTTACTTAGCTCCATCTATAATTGATAGAACAAAAAAAAACTTTTATATTAAATATATGGTTTGTTATGGGGTATAAAACTTGCAGGAAACAAAGTATGGAACTATGCCAACAAATAAAATCTTGAAAGATGACATACTACATGGTTTTGAAAGAATGTGTATAGTTCATGAGTCAATTGTTGCTATGGTACGTCATTTCTTTTCGATTTACATTGATGTATATTATTTAATATTGAAATTTTCATTATTCTCACAAATGTATATACACTCATTACAATCTATTTTTATGTTTGTAGATGGAAGGTGAAGAAGAAGAAAGCAATCAACACCATGAACAAAACATTACTGAAAATAACCCAAGTCATGGAAGTAGCTCGAGTAGTGACAACAGTTCAAGCGAAGAATGATGATCATTGTGTTTGGATATCAAAGCAAGGCATTGTATATTTTAAAATATTTGTCAGTGAAATCAGACATTTTGTTTAATGTAATGGACATAGTGTCCCAATTGAAAGACAAAGGGATACCAATAATTGTCTCATTTTGTATGACAAAGATTGTCTTATATATATATTTGTTTTAATTTATCTATTGCGTTCTCCATTATCACTGTGAAAATGTAACACCATGTCTAATTAAATTTATGGGTGATTAAATGTTATAATGAAGAGATGTGAAATATGATGATATGATATAAAAAATTAGTCCAAACATCGCATTCAAATGCACTAATAAAAATTTAAATGATATGAATACTGTTATAAGATATGTGTCGTCTTTTGATGAATAATGAATTTAAACAAATCACAATAATTATGATATGATATAACAAATTAATCCAAACATCATATTCAAATGCATTAATAAAAATTAATTAATATGAATATTGTTATAAGATGTGTCGACTTTTGATGAATAATGAATTTTAAAAAATCACAATAATTTCACTGTCACAGGTCGATGTTTCTAAAAAAGTACAAAATGAACACCGGTGCGTGTCAGTCACTGTACAGTTGTGTGTTTGTATGATACAATGCATCGGTGTGTTTCTACGACCTATGGGCACCGCACAAATACCAATACCAATTATAAATCTCAGTGCGTTTGTGCAATACTGCATACCAGTGTGTTTGTGTGAGACTACGCACCGGTGCATTTGTACGACCTATGGGCACCACACAAATACCAATACGAATTAGAACAATCAGTGCATTTTTCTGATACTGTACACCGATGCGCTTCAATAAGACTACGTACCGGTGCGTTGATATGACATATGGGCACCACACAAATCCCAATACGAATTAGAACAGCCCCGTGCTTTGTATCACTTACAGTGCACCCGGTGTAGTTGTATACCTTTACGGCCCGGTGCATGCACCTTTGACTGCCCCGGGCCGATCGTCTATATGACACGCACCAGTGCATTCACATCTTATTAGTGCACCGATGAAAAAAACATCCGTAATAACCTCCAGCCACCCAGGTTTTTAGTTGTGTTAAAATCTCTGCCAAAACCTCCATTACCAAAAACGGATGTTGTAGCAAATGTTTTTTTGACAATTTTGGCCAATTTTATAACACTAAAAACCTCCTTTATAACCTCCGCTAGAGGGTCTTTTCCTTGTATTGCTATATATAAATACAATAGATATAATCCAGTTGAAGGCAAGAACTATAGTAAACATTGTTGACTTTGTATTAGTTATGCTTTGATTATAAATATTTACTTATTCACTATTGTAAAACAGTATATATATATATATATATATATATATATATATATATATATATATATATATATATATATATATAAAATCCAATTTTAAGGTCACAACCAAGCGAGACACCAAATTGGTGTATAAGATCTCCTTGTTTGTGGGACAAGGGATCCACCTCCGTGCAATGATTTGACTCCTAAGTCTACGAAGGCATACATACTATACCCCCCTCTGGTTTTGAACCTGTGACTTCTTAGGAGGAAACACATGCTCTTAACTATTAGGCCCACTCAAGTTGTATGAACATAAAAAAATGGAAAAGAACTATTATTAATTATTAATATTTATCTCCTTGTATAGTATGCTAGAATAATAAGTTTTGAATAAAAAACAAATCCTAATCATGTGATTAATCAGAAAAGACATTTATCTAATTAAAACAATTTTGAGTTTTTTCCATTAATCATAAGTTTTGAACTTAACATTGTATATATATGTGTGAAAAAATAAATGAAAAAGAACTATTATTAATTATTAATATTTATCTCCTTATATAGTATGCTAGAATAATAAATTTTAAATAAAAAAACAAATCCTAAAGATTTATCTAATTAAAAAAAAAAATTAGTTTTTTTTTCATTAATCATAAATTTTTAACTTAACATTATATATATATGAAAAAAAAAAATAGAAAAAAACTATTATTAATTATTAATATTTATCTCTTTATATAGTATGGTAGAGTAATAAGTTTGGAATAAAAAACAATTAAAACAATTTTGGGTTTTTCCATTAACCGTAAGTTTTTCTTGTTTTTCAATTTATTGTGTTTTGATTTTGACTTTTCTTCCCGGTTTAATTATTTATTTTCAATCCAGTTTTATAATAAGACTTTAATTATTTTCATCAATAAAATAATTAAAAAATAAAATGTTAAGATATATATAGTTTTCACTTTCCATTAAACCATAATATATTACTAATTTTTACTTATATAATACTACATACTTCTTTCTAGTATTCCTTAAAAAATAAAATGTTAATATATATAATCCTTACTTTCCATTAATATATATATTTCTAAATCTATGTTTGTTTTTATATATAAAATACAAAGTACTTCTTTTATACCAAAACTTTCTAATATTTCTTTTTAAATTTTGGTATAAAAGAAGTACTTTTTATTATATAAAGATTTGTGAATATGTGTTTATATATTATTAATATATGTTTATTGTTGAGATTTTATTTCTTATTTTTAATTAAATTTGGAGAAAATCTCATGTAGATGACAACAATAGGATTTGTTGCTACATAGGCTCCATCAATTTCTGATGAGGAGTTAATGCATCCTATATTTGTTGTGAGAGAATTTATGAGTTTGTTTTCATTTACATCTATAAAATGTAAGCCCGTAGAGGCAAGTGAGCATGATGAGGAATGTGTAGTGAGGAAGAGCTGAGCAGATGAGAAACTCTGCTATTGTATTTTCTCCAGTTGATGAATGAGATTGCCGATGCCCTGTTAGGTGGATGTAGCCCAGATTGGTTGGGTGAACCACGTTAAAATCTGTGTCTTTATGATTGTTTCTGCTGTGTGTTCTGTATATTTATTTTGTTATTCTGCTGCTGAGCTCAACACTTGGTATCAGAGCTTGAAGTTAGAGACAGGGCGACGTTGCTGGTAGCGAGCGAGCCGTGGGTCTGGTTCTGCGCTTCATTTGGGACTTGTTGTTTGCAATGAGGTCGTGAGCTGTGTCAAGCTCGTGAACTGTCAAAGCCGTTGAGCCTGCTGCTGTGCAGAGCGTAAGAGTGGAGGAGTCGTGGACTGTTGATTGTAAATACCGTGGACTATTAAATTTAAATGCCAGAACATTTATCACAGCAAAGCCACGTAGAACTTGTGTATGGCTACAGAAATCATACACGGAATGTACGCCGGCGGTGGCAGCTTGGAACGGTGAATTGGCTACGTTGAACAGGCGTTGTAGCCAGAGCGTATTCAAATGTCGTTTTGCACATTGGTTCAACAAAGTGAGGAATGCCAATGTTTTTTTTAATGCCATTCAAATCGTTTTTTTTAGTGGAATGTTTTAAAAAAAAAAAACAAAAGAACAAACGATTTGAAGTTTTTCAACATTGATTTATATAAATCGATTTGCATTAAAGTTTTAGTGCAATGTTTCTTTTTAAAAAAAAAAGCAAAAAAAAAACAAAAAACAAAAAAAACAAATCGATATATGAAAAAAAAGGATTTGAGTTTATATTTAAATCGATTTGTATCGATTTGAGTGGTGGTTTTAAAACTTAAATCGATTTTATTAAAAATGGTGGCACTTTATTTGTTTAAGAGGAGGTGGCCCATTATAAATCATTTTTTAAAATGAAGTCACAAGTTGGAACTTAATATTGTACAAGTTTTAAATCGATTTGTAATTTTAATGCCATTTGCATATGGTATTAAGGGAAAGGCATTTTATTGGAAGAAGGGTAATTTTTTTTTTTTTTTTTTTTTAAGGCAAGGGCTTTTTTAATCAAAACTAATTCCTTCTGAAATTGGAGATTTTTGTGACACGAGCTATTAAGCTATGGTAAAAACACAAAGTTCTCGGTTTGAAATCGAGAAGTTCAATGGCAAAAACAATTTCGAGATCTGGAAAGTGAAGATGTATGATCTACTCGTGCAACAAGGCGTGGCGAAGGCGTTGTTGGGAAAAGCCAAACAACCTTACACCATGACAAATGATGAATGGAGTGACTTGGATGAAAGAGCACTGAGCGACATTCGAATGTGTTTAGCGGATGATGTTTTGTTTAACATCGTGTCAGAGAAAACTGCTGCTGGTTTGTGGACAAAGCTTGAAAAGCTGTACATGAAAAAATCCTTAACCAATAGGATTCTTCTGAAGCGACAGTTGTATAGTTTGCGCATGAAGGAATGTATGACGATAACTGATCATCTGAATTCCTTTAATACTCTCCTGGTGCAATTAGAAAGTATAGAAGTAAAATTTGAATCAGAAGATAAAGCTGTAACTTTATTATGCTCGTTGCCCGAGTCATGGGATCATTTTGTTACTTCTATAAGTCTTAGTTCATCAGAAACCATTGAATTTGATGATGTTGTTGGAGCTTTATTGTCCGAAGAAACAAGGAAGAGGTCAAATTCAGAAACCTCTACATCAGAAGCAATGATGGTCAGAGGTCGTTCTAAAGAAAGACGCTTCAGTAAGCACAACAACTCGCGTTCAAAATCGAAAGGGAATAAGAGTAAGGTAAAGTGCTGGTTTTGTGGCAAATCAAGACATTTGAAGAAGGACTGTTGGAAGAGACAGAAAACATCCAAAGGTGACTCTTCGACAGAGAAGAAAGAAGCAAACACGACAGATACAGGTTTGGCATCCATTTCAGGTATGAGTGATGAAGTGTTATCAGTTAGTTTGTCTAATCATGATCAACATTGGCTGTTAGATTCTGGTGCGTCAAATCACATGTGCATTCATAGAGAGTGGTTTAAAACTTATAAATCAATCAACGATGGAGTTGTTTACATGGGAAATGATGTCTCGTGTAATATTGTTGGAATTGGAAGCATCCAGATTAAAATGTTTGATGGGACAAATAAAATTCTAACTGATGTAAGACACGTACCTGAACTAAGAAAAAACCTCATTTCACTAGGAGTACTAGAAACTAATGGATATAAAACCTTTATTCAAGGTGGAGTAATGAAAGTTTATAAAGGAATTTTACTAGTCATGAAAGCAAATAAGGTTGGAAATATTTTTCCGTTAGAAGGAAGAACAGAGTCACATCATGCTTCTACAGTATCTGAAAACGACAGTAATTCTATTCGTTTATGGCATCAACGGTTGGGCCATATGAGCGAAAGAGGATTAAAAATTTTATCTGATCGTAAGTTACTTCCTAGTTTGAAATCTTCTAAGTTAGATTTCTGCAAACATTGTCTGTTTGGGAAACAAAGCAAGCAGAAGTTTAAAACTGGAAAACATACTAGTAAGGGAATCCTTGATTATATCCATTCTGATGTTTGGGGTCCATCTCCTACAACCTCATATGGAGGATCATCATATTTTGTATCTTTTGTTGATGATTTCTCTAGAAAAGTGTGGGTCTACATGTTAAAGAAGAAGTCTGATGTATTCATAGTTTTCAAACAGTTTAGAGCATTAGTTGAAAAAATCACTGGAAGAACCATTAAATGTTTAAGAACTGACAATGGTGGTGAGTTTACTTCAAAGGAATTTGATAATTATTGCAAGGATGCTGGGATCGAAAGACATAAAACCACTGTATATACTCCTCAGCAAAACGGAGTTGCTGAACGCATGAACGTGACTCTCTTAGAGAGAGCAAGAAGTATGCTTAGTAACGCCAATTCGCAGAAGGAATTGTGGACAAAAGCGGTTTCTACAGCTTGTTACTTGGTAAATTGATCACCATCAACTGCAATAGGATGCAAAATTCCTCAAGAGGTATGGAAAGGTTATCCATGTGATTATTCTAAACTGAAAGTTTTTGGTTGTGATGCATATGTTCTAGTTCCAAAACATCAACGTTCTAAATTAGATCCTAAATAAAAAATATATATCTTTGTTGGATATGGTGATGGGACTAAGGGATACAGGTTGTGGGATCCTACTACTCACAAGATCATCATTAACAGAGATGTTAAATTTAATGAATCTTCAATTAAAAATCCAGATGTAGATGATAAATTGAAACAAGATAATGTACCTCAGCTTCAACACATTCAGTTTGAAACCAGTTTTGTTAGAGAAGCTACGATGGTGTCTCGCTTCTCTTGGCTTGCAGAAAAGATAAAAATAATAATGAAACAAGGTATCAGGCTAATTGTTGTCAAGGTGGAGATTGTTGAGATTTTATTTCTTATTTTTAATTAAATTTGGAGAAAATCTCATGTAGGTGACAACAATAGGATTTGTTGCTACATTGGCTCCATCAATTTCTGATGAGGAGTTAATGCATCCTATATTTGTTGTGAGAGAATTTATGAGTTTGTTTTCATTTACAGCTATAAAATGTAAGCCCGTAGAGGCAAGTGAGCATGATGAGGAATGTGTAGCGAGGAAGAGCTGAGTAGATGAGAAACTCTGCTATTGTATTTTTTCCAGTTGATGAATGAGATTGTCGATGCCCTGTTAGGTGGACGTAGCCCAGATTGGTTGGGTGAACCACATTAAAATCTGTGTCTTTATGATTGTTTCTGCTGTGTGTTCTGTATATTTATTTTGTTATTCCGCTGTTGAGCTCAACACTTATTCTTTTTTTATATAATACTTAGTATTTTTTTTAATATATATATTTTTAATTTAATATATATATATATATATATATATATATATATATATATATATATATATATATATATATATATATATATATATATTAATACGAAAGAAGTGCCCCTAATTAGACCTTCTATATATCTTTATTTACTTATCTTAGTATTGGATAGATGGTGATTGGGGGATCTTTTAAGGCACTCTTTGATGTGAAGTCATCGGTTTAATTCCCGGCCGATTGAAGTGATATGTTGGACATGTTAGATGGTGATTGGGTGATCTTTTAAGGCACTATTTGATGTGGAGTCATCGATTTAATTTCCGGCCCGATTGAAGTGATATGTTGGACATGTTGAAGATGTAGTCCTACCAAACTTGCAAAAAAAATACTTATTTTTAATATTATAGTTGTGTTTTTTTACTTTTCATAATTTCTTCTATCTTGTTTTGTCTTTTTTTTTGTATTTAATTTAGTTGTGGTCTTTTCCTTCCTTATTCTTTATTAATTTTTGTTTTTTTAATATTGTTTCTTAATTAAAACTCTTTATTTTTTTATAAAATAATTTATTAATTTATTAATAATTAATAAATTTACATTTAAATGTTGGTAATTATTTTTCTTTACATCTTTACATTAAACTCTTTATTTTTTTATAAAATAATTTAATAATTTATTAATAATTAATAAATTTACATTTAAATGTTGGTAATTATTTTTCTTTACATCTTTACATTATTTAATTGCATTTTTAGATCAAACTCTCCATCTTAATCCTCATAATGAACCATATTGGGTAGTTCAAAACTAGTCAACCAAATTTCATATTGGGTGGTTTGAATGGTTTGAAACTAGTCAACCAAATATTTGTGAGTGCTCATGATGAACCATATTGGGTGGTTCATCAACCAAACATTTGTAAATGTAATTTTATGAGAAAAAAAATCATATATATATATATATATATATATATATATATATATATTAATGGTTGCACAATATTAATAACTAATTTATATGAGATGATGTCAATACTTAATTTATATATATTAATGGTTGCACAATATTAATAACTAATTTATATGAGATGATGTCAATACTTAATTTACAATTGATAATAATTCATATAAACTTGCTTTTCATAAAATTTAAATATTTTACTTTTGGAATACATAAAACCTCACTTAAGTATTTTAGAAATAACTAATATTTTTTTTATTTGTATTTTAGAAATAACTAATATTTTTCTTATTTTAATTATCCTATAACAAAGAATACTCTTTATTTGTATATTTAACCATATAACAAAGAACACTCTTTATTTGTATATTTAACCATATTAAATTCAATGATATGTTATTTATTTTGTAACTTTTCAAAAAAAAAACCTAAATTGCTATACACTATTAATCTAATTTTTAAATTATATTTTATTAAAGACTAAAATAGTGAATAAGATTTGATAAATTGCTATACAATATTAATCTAATTTTAAAATTATATTTTATTAAAAACTAAATTAATGAATAAGAAATGATTGATTGCAATGTAATTTTAAAATTATATTTTATTAAAAACTAAATTTGTGAATAAGATTTGATTGATTGGAAAAACTTTTTATTAATCTTATTTTAAAATTGTATTTTATTCAAAAATTAAATTAGTGAATAAAATTTGATTGATTGGAAAGATTGTGTATATTTTATTTTTATTGAAATTTAAGATTAGTAATTATAAAAAAACATTAATTGTGAATTGTTTAATTATTAGAAGTTTTGGAGTTTTTAGTTGGAATTGAGTGAATATATTTTAGTCAAATCTTGATGCTTAAACTTGTTTTTGAGTGCATATATGGATTCAACAATTGAAAAACACTTAAAATTTATGGAGAATTCACAAGTCAAACTTGTGATTCCAAGAAATTCCTAGACACATTAAACTAAATAAATTGAAAAAACTAGACTATATTTATTAAATATAGAAAGAAAGAAATAAATTATTTTTAACATCCACTAAGCCAAAGATAGCGTATGGGGTAGATTGCTTTGCCATCTCATTCCTATATCCATCCCTTTTCTTGTGTTGCCTCACAATGAATGCTCCTAGCTTCTTGACAATCCCATCACTGAATAAATTATCCCAAGAGCTAGTTGTCAGAATATCTACATAATTGTCCCCGTTGTCTTTGAACGCATCACGTTCTAAAATGAAATGCTTTTTCGTTTCCACTTTTCCGGAAGTGCAAAAAATACCCACTCTTTCTTCTCAAACTTCTTTCGATATTTTCTAACGCCATGTTTCACAACAAAGTTGATGAAAATTAGTCCATGACTGAGCAATAGTAATTTTGGCTCTCTAAGAAATATTGGCCCCTATGTACGCTTTTTGATGATGATTATAAGTGGGTTTAAACTCTTCAATATAGTAATTTCTCTTTCTCCCTAGCTTTTATCACATGTACGCTTGTGGAACTTATCCACAACAAACACCTTTATCTCAATTTTTTTAGAATATCTTATGAGTCACACCATAACGATTGCTTCAATAGGAGCAACCCCCATTTCACTTAACACAATATCATAATGAACTAACCTTTTAATTTTGAACATGTTTGTAATTAAGCGCTTTTGAATTTTCTCAATTTGTTTCCACCGTATGTCAGATGTACTGCTGGCCCACAATTCACATCCACGAGAATCACTAGAATCACTAAAAGCCCAAAAGGAATTTGAGTGGTCTTCCAATCCCATAACTTTGCCTCTTTACACTTATTTTGAAAAGCATAAAATACTTTCCAACCCCCCAAAGTTATTTTCTTTCTGTAACCTTCCCAACTTAGATTTTTGAAGTCAATTCGGGGGTATTTGCAATCCGTAACTTCTTCAAGAGTGTTGCCTTCAAAGTAGAAATCATGTTGGTTATGTTTTCTTTTGTTAGAGAAAACCACCACTTTCATCTTGCTAATATTGACTTGCATCCCCACCCTTCTACAAAAATGCTTAAGGGAAAGTAAGTGCTCTTGCAAAACAAGAGCATATTTAACAAAAATGCTTAAGGGAAAGTAAGTGTTCTTGCAAAACAAGAGCATATTTAACAAAAATGCTTAAGGGAAAGTAAGTGTTCTTGCAAAACAAGAGCATATTTAACAATAACAATAAGGTCATCCGCATACAAAAAAATCCTTATAACAAACTCGCACAAATGGACACCATCACGCCCTTGCGAATTCAACCACTCTTTAAGTTTGTCATAATATAAACCAAAAAGGGTAGGAGACAATGGACACCCTTGCTTGACCTCGATATCACTTCTAAAACTTTCGATGATGATTGCTGAAGTTCTACTTTTGACTTTCGCCTCTTCATACAACCCATGCACAACTTCTCTAATATGCCTAGGAACCCCAAGTTCCTCCATTATGTGCCAAAGCTTATCCCTAGGGACTGTGTCAAATACTTTTTTGAAATCAGCAAAGCAACAAAATACTTCTTTCTTTTTCTCCCAATTTTTTCAATGATGTGCCATAAAGTTATACTGTGATCAACTATGGAATGTTTAAGTCTGAATCTCGCTTGCCCTTTAGCATATTTATCTATTTCTTCCATCCAGTTGTTGATTTTATTTTTTAGCATGCTTATAAATAGATTTGCAAACAAGGGGTTTATCATTGTGGTCCTATAATCAAAGGGATTATTGATGTCATCACTCTTGAAAAGAGGTATTGCTATACTAATTTTCCAATCTATGGGGAACCCTTGTTGCATGATGATGTTGAATTTTTTTGTAATGTGAGGTGAAAGAATTTTAAAGTCTTACTCTAGACACTCTGCTTGGAGTTCAACTATGTCTTTTTTTTTCCAACACCCAACTTCTTGATACTTATTGACGTCACCATTCTTGAAAAGACGTATTGCTAGACTAGTTGTCCAATCTGTGGGGAACCCCTACTGCATGATGTTGTTGATAATTTTTGTAATGTGAGGTGCAAAATTTTTAAATCCCCACTTTAGATGCTCTGTTTGGAGTTCAGCTAAGTCTTTTTCTTTTCCAACACCCAAATTCTTGATACTTATTAGCATCACCACTCTTGAAAAGAGGTGTTGCTAGATTAGTTGTCCGACCTGTGGGGAACCCTTGTTGCATGATGTTGTGGAATTTTTTTGTAATGTGAGGTGCAAGAATTTTTAAGCCCCACTTTAGATACTTTACTTGGAGTTCAACTAAGTCTTTTGCTTACCCATCTCTACCTCTTACACAATGAAGAGCTAAGTGGCAATGTTGACCAAGGGAGGAGGGTCAACGTTGGGATCCTGCTCACAAAGCTGTCTTGCATAGTCAAACCATTGAGAAATTGTAATACTATTTTCATTTTGCTTCTTTCTTGGTTGGAGCTCCTTCCAAAATAATCTGGAGTTATTTTTCTCTAGGAAGATTAATTCTTCCTTCCTTGAAACCATGAAATAATTTTTTTTCTTTCTTAAGATCTACGTGCAAGCTTTGAGGTTTATGTTATCCTTGTTTGACTCTTTCAACTTTCTCTTTACTTTTTTGAGTTTCTCATTACCAAATATTAACCGGAAAATAATTTGTTTTTGTAGTATGCAAGTGCATTTTGAATTAAATGTGTTAATTTGTGAATTTTGATAATAAGCATTTGATAATGGATATCATTATAAGGCTTCTTTTGTACGCAAATGACCTTATATTGATTGCTAAATCGGCTCTTGGTTTGCAAGAGCACTTACGTTCCCTTGAGCATTTTTGTATAAGAGTGGGGATGCAAGTCAATATTAGCAAAATGAAAGTAGTGGTTTTCTCTAACAAAAGAAAGCATAACCAACATAAATTATACTTTGAAGGCAACAATCTGGAAGAAGTTGCAGACTACAAATACCTAGGAATTGACTTCAACAGAAATTTAAGTTGGGATGGTTGTAGAAAGAGAAGAACTATGCGTGGTTGGAAAACATTTTATGCTCTTCAAAATAGGTGTAGAGAGGCAAAGTTATGGGACAGGAAAACCACTCTAACTCTTTTTGGGCTTCTAGTTATTCTATATGGTAGTGAATTGTGAGCCAGCAGCACAACCGAGATGCAGTGGAAACAAATTGAGCAATTCAGAAGCATTTGATTACAAGCAAATTCAAAATTAATTGTGCAGTTCCTTATGCTATCTTGTTAAGTGAAACATGGACTACTACTATTGAAGCAATTGCTATGGTGCGAGTCATAAGGTATTTGAAAAAAATTGAGCAAATGGAAGAGGGTAGATGGCCTAAGGTTGTGTTAATGACAAATTGTGCAAAAAAAGGAAGACATGGATGCGGAAAAATAACAAATGGTTTAGTAAATGGGGTATTTTCTTAAGCATGTGCCCTACAAACAATAAAGAGATAAAAAACTTTTGTTATGGATAAGTTTCACAAAAGTACTTGGGAGAAAGAGTTAGGGAGAAAGAAGAAGTACTACATTGAAGAGTTTAACCCCACTCATAATCATTAGCAAAAAGCGTACATAGGGGCCAATATTTTTTGGAGATGTGAAATTCTTATTGCTCAATTAAGGACTAATTCTCATCAACTTTGTTGTAAACAAGGGCTGGAAAAGGCCAAAAGAAATGTGGGAGGAAAGAGCATGTATTTTTTGCTCTTCCAGAAAAGTGGAAACAAAGAAACATTTCATTTTAGAATGCAAGGCCTTCAAAGACAGCAGAAAAAATTATGCAGATACTCTGGCAACTAGCTCTTAGGATAATCTATTCAACGAAGAGTTTGTCGAGACGCTGAAAACATTTATTGTAAAACTCCACAAGAAGAAGACCAAATACAAGAGCTCTTATAAAAAAAAATCAAATTTTTGAAATAAAGCGGAAAAAGAGTGACAAATGTCCGCTGAAAATTCGAATCTGGCCCTATTCGACACGTACTTTCCTAGTTGAACCATTATCCCACGGTATTTCCACCGTTTACTTTGCGTCGACTCTAAAATGATGTGATTGGAAGTTGAAAGAGACTCATCAAGACTTTAGCAGGTTCGTGGGACCCAATCTCACATTATAAATTTGACTGAAAATTTGAAGGAGCTATTCCTTTTTCATTTGCCAAAAAGCTGGAGTTCACTATCTTTACCCAGTTCCAGTTTAGTTTAGCTAACCAGGGGCTTAAGAGAAGGCTTAAGCCCTTTTTCTTCTGAGGTTTTCAACAGGAATCCCTCTATTACTCCACGAAACACCCGGTCCTGCCTAAATAATAGAGTGGTCAAAACAGCAGTTATCCTCCCATGGTCTTATAAATAAATTCACAGATTCATTTTTTGATTGAATCCAAAATCATCATCTACAGAAGTTGAAGAAGATACAAAATGGCGAAGAAGCAGGCAGGGAAGAGCAAAGATAGCACTCTGAATGGCAGTGGAAGTGGAAATGAGACGAAGAAACACGCCGGTTCGAAGGAGGATGGGAGTATTCATTCTCCTCTGGTCGCATACGCCTCCATTGTCAGCCTTCTCTCATGTTGTCCTCCATTCGTCATATTCCTGTAAGTCAGCTATCTGTCCTGGATCTCTTCATCTGATCGCATTCCATCTTTAATCTTTGTGTTCTGCCGATTGTTTTAGAGACATTAATCTTTTGGTTCTGGTACCCTGCATTTTCGGCCTCAATAATGAGACGTTTAAGCAAATTTTGATTTTGATTTTGCATGAAGTATGCCCGCACACTGAATAACCTGTTGCATTACAGATATGTGAATAGAGTTAGAAATATCTATAGGCTATCGGATTAAGCTTGCAACTTAAGCCAAATCAAGAAGGATTCGAAGCTTGAAGCTTGAAACTGATGCCAAATCGAGAAGTACTCGAAGCTTCAAGCTTGAAGCTTACGGCAAATGAAGAAGTATTCGAAGCTTCTCCAATGCAAGAAGAATCCGAACTTTACGCTTGAAGCTTACGCCAAATCTAGAAAGATTCGAAGCCTTATTCTTGAAGCTCACGGTAAATCTAGAAGTATCCGAAGCTCTAGTTCAGGGTATTTGTTGTTGATCTTGTTTCACTTAAAGGAGCTTCACATAGGCCCGTGATTTTCCAGTAAGGTAAGGGCTACTCTACATTGTAGATCAAATAGGCTAAATTTAGATTACCGACTAATCCATAAATTTGGATTTTTCACGATGCAATCCGTCGAGGAATTTTGGGAAGGTCAAGGTCAACTGAATTGAAATTACTTTAAGTGAAGTTTTGGAATTCACTTAATTTTATATGGGCAGGAAAGACCTAAACGAAGTTTTCTGTGAAAAGCGACCATTGCGTGATGGCAATAATTTCATCTTGAAAGAAGGTCATCAGCTAAATGCGAGTCGCAATGAAATTACGTAACGATCCCTCGCGAACCAGTGTGAAAGAAAAAAGATCCATCCACACCAGTTGATGATCTACCGGTGTGAATAAGCACCAAGACTGGGATCACCAATCCTTCTTGCTTGTAAGATCTTTAAGGATCCTTTTTATAGTGAACGAATCGGATTTTATCTGACTTATCGCACCAAAATTTCTGGACAGATTTATTTTATTTAATTGTTAACAAAAACTGAGTAAATATATTAAACTAAAACTACAGCAGGAGCTGCAGCAGGTGTTACTGTATGTTCCAAAATTTTTAAACTAACAGCATTAAAATCCATATCCAGTCCTACCACAACCCTGTAGCATAAATAGGTTTGGTCCTCGTACAAAATTGCCCAGATTTCCTTAATACTATATAACTCATAATAGATGCCTAGTAGTTTAACTGTTTGAAAATAGTAAATACATAAAAAAAGCTAACAAAGTGCACAACAGCTAGCAGCATCCTCCAGACCTGTGCCTACGGGTTCAATTTCTTGCCCAGCAGTTGCCACCTCCGCATCAAATTGATTCACAGTTTCTTCTCCCTTGAATTCTCCTCTGGACGACCACACTGCCATCCTCTGTGAAGAAGCTATTGACTGATCAACCTAACACATTCAGAGCTACATTCCAAAATAGACTACAGTCTGCTTCCACCACTGTTAATTGCTCCTTCAATTCCAGCAAAGACCCCATAATTTCATGAACCTGTGTAGAATTCTTACTTTTCAATTCATGAAATTCAGAAACCAAATTGAATATTGATGACCTGTTGCAATGCATATGTTCCTCTAAGAGCACGACAAATCACTTGGAGCTCTTGAGAATCCATTTGATACCCAAAGAGACTAATTTCTTCAGCAAAATAGAACTGGACTCTGTTTGCAATGACCGCCCCTCTGTTCAAATCTCAATCACAGTAATCTATTAAATTAATAATCTAAATAAAATAAATAATTAAATAAAATTTATTGTATATTTTTAAAAAATAATTTAATTATATCATCCTAATTTTAATTAAAATAAATAATTAAATAAAATTAAATAAAGTTTATTATATATTTAAAAAAAATATTTTAATTTAATCATCCTAATTTTAATGTGCTGGTCGGCTCTTCTCCTCCCCTCTCTTTTCCATCCTGTATTAATATCCCTTGATTGGCTCTCTTCTTAGCAGGATTTGTCTTGATGATGAGTCTTGTTCTAGACTCGAAACGTTGACTTAAAAATGGAAACTGTGGATATTCCGAGCCCTACATCCAATCACAAAATTGTCGAGGCGAATAACCATGTATGTCTCTCTCTCTCTTCGATTTTACAACCAGTGTTGGTTTAGGAGCCTTGAAGGCTGTACACTTTGAGGTCCCATCAGGCAGGAGGTTCCCCTGGAAGATCTCTGGCACTAAACAAACTTCAAAATAGTAAACAAATGGCAATAGCACAAATTACCTCGTTGACAGATTTCCAACTGAACCTACCAAAAGAAGTAACCATTATCCCACAATGAGTCGGGGAGACTAACGCCAATGGATGATAAGCGTGCAGGGTTAATGCTTGAAGCATGCAACTGATACACTCCCATCTCTTCATATTATTGTTAATATGGTTGGTGACGTTTCTGTTGTGTGCCATGTGACAACTTATGAAGTCAATGAAGCTTGCCATGTGAAAATTTAACACCATGAGATGTGACATTGTACTTAAAAAGATTTAGGGCATGGGTTGTTGTTGTAAAGTGCCATTAACCACTAGTTCCCCAACTTTTAGATTTGGTCCACAGTTGGGCCAATGATCTGCTTCGTTATTGAGTTCACGTAAGACACGATGGAAGATAATGGAGGAAAATGAACTTGTTTCTTGCCTACTTCAATCTATAATTGAAACTAAGGTCTATAATTGAAACTAAGGGGTAGTCTTGCGGCTTCGAGTTATGCACCATATGGTTAATAATTATTTTTGAGTCTACTACTATGATAAATTCATTTCATTATCATAATAGATTGCATGCCCATTCTTTTGGCCACTTTGAGCCCTTGCCACAAAGCATAAGCTTTTGCCTTGTTGTTGAGAACAGTGTTAAGACACCAAGCATAATAGGTTTCTCAGAATGCTGAGCTATTTTCCATTTTTCAAAATTAGAAAGGATCAGCTGAAGCTGCCAGCATAGTTTGAAAAGATGTTTGAGCTGTTTATTGTTTGAAATATCAAATATGAGAGGAAATCTGAAGCTGCTTGAACCATTATTCTTTCTCTGCAATTAGTTTTTGACACAAATGAAGATGTATATAAAGCCTTTCGGTAATAATCACATGTAAGAATATTTTGCCGACGCATTTCGAACCAGCCAGAATATTTTCTGCCACTAAACTTGATGCAGGAGCATCAACCCTTAGGAAATTCATTTTTGCCTAGACCCAAAAGGGGTCATGAAATTTCCAAAGGGAAAAAAAATCGCTCAATTGTAATTTGTACAAATTAGAAATAGTGAGTTTCTCATGTCAATACAAGTTTCCTAGTTCTACAAAGAATCTAGGTTGTTAGGATATTTGATGAGCTAGCATTTTGGCCATATGGCACATAACAAGAGGGACAAATAATAGGCCGAGGTTTTAGGTAGTTTTCTAGGAGTTGGGATAGATATCCAAAGTATTTCTTTTGTTAGGGGATAATCTAGCACATCAAAAGATATATATGTATGTATAGTTTGAGGAAAAAAGGTAGTCTAGCAGATAGAGGTTGAGGAGCAGAGCTCGGGCAGAGAGCCCATGTAAAACCTCTATAAATACTTCTTGTTTGAAGTAATAGAATGTGCTAATTTTGTGAATGTGTTTGTATATGCGTGTGTGCACTCTTATTCCATATCCAGTCTGCGTTAGCCTTAGCGTGAGGGAGGCGTACAAGTCTAGTGTTGGTACATCAAGTACGATATTGTAGCAGTTAAACGTATGAGGTCTCGGAACCCTGTCAATTCATGTTGGATTAGGTTATAGAGCGAGTCCAAAGTAATTTGCTGAGAGAACCAGAGTAAAGACCTGAGGCTATGAAGTAGAGGAGGAAAGAGGAGGGTTAAGAGTGGCCTAGCCTCCCAAATGGTGAGTGGAAGCCGTTTGAAATCTGGATTGAGTCGTGACGCTCGTCGAGCTTGTACTTAAATCTCGGCATTGAGACACAATGATGTTGGTCTTGTAAGAGAGTGTGAGCACATAATTCAATGCTAGATTCCAGTAGTGGAGTTTCGGGAACTCGAGAGTCGTTGACTGCGATTGACAATGGAGGACGATTATGGACACCCCCCCTTTTTCTTAGATTAGAGGGGGAGCCCCCCGCATAATTCATAGGAGCCTTGGGATTTTGCTAGGGAATCCCCGTCGTTTGATTGGAAAAGTGGAACCTCCACCCGACACCGCGAGTGTGGACCCCCCTCCTTGTTGGTGTCATAGGGGGAGCCCCCCCGCAATTCACCGTGGCCGTTGATCTGTCGGCTAAATCAGGACCGTTGATCGGAGGGCTCATTTCGAGTGGAAGCCTAGGTTATATACCACGGTCGCTTGGGTGGTTGCGTAAAACACAAGCACCACAGGCTATAAGTCTATAGACCAGAAGTTAAGCGTGGGGGTAGTAAGCGCTATTGCGCATAAAACAACGTGTTGGGGTATTTACCCCTGTAGAGTGAAGCCAAATAATAAGGCAATCACAGACTAATGATGTAGAGCAACCAGGTGGGTTGCATTAAGCAATTTGATAAGCGTGGGTGTATTGCAGGCAATAGGAGTTTGGAGATTTCCTCCTACAAAGTATAGAAGTGAAGGCCAAGGGGCTGAGCACTACGACTGTAGAGAGAGACTCGGGCATAAGTGGGAATCTGAGCTGTTGGCTATGTCAAGTGGTATCAAAGCGCAACAACGCTCTTTGGGCATTAAGAGATAAAGAAGGTGACTAGAGAGAAACTGCAGCCAACTAAGAGATTTGAATAGATTGCTCGTGGAGGAGAGAGTGAGCCAAGGAGTAGAGATTAAAGAGACTGCTCGTGGGGAAGAGAGTGAGTCCAAAAACACACCTAACTCATGGTTAAAATTGGGAAAAGGATAAAATCATTTCACTCAGATCTTGAGATGGCTGACAAAATAAGGAATTAGAACTAGAACAAAGATTGGAGAAATAATCTAGAGGAATTGGAATAGAGTAGATTGAGGAGATTCCCAACCAAGCAATAAGAAAATTTGGAAAAATTGCAGTCCAAGCACATTGGAGTAATGAGTGAAGAAGAAATGGTGGAAATGATTACAACCAAGAGGGAACCAGTGGCGTTCTAGAGTGATAGAAGATCTCAGTGTTTAGGAGACTTGGAAGGTAATATGATCTTTAGGATTTTATTGTAAAGGAGTTGACAATTGTAGGTAGAAACAAGATAAAAAAGAACTGCGGCAGAGATGTTGCATCAAAGGAGTTCCAACTGAGGTTGGAAAGGAGAAGAGGACAAAGGAAGTCCTCAAAGAGAAGTCATGAGAACAAGAGATTTCTTGAGAGAGGTGAGTAGTAGGTGCAGAAGCCCAAAAGAGCAAGGGGTGCTCACTTGCTGAGGAGGTTCTAGAGGAGAGAGCCATAGCAATACCAAAAGGTTAAGCACGAAAGCTTGGTGAGGTATTAGGGTAACATGTTAATGGAGAAGACTCGTTACTAGGGCTCAACTACAACTCATGGTGATGAGGAATATTCACGTGCACCTAGTGAAGAAGTGCCCATAGTATCTAGTGGTACTGAAATAGTCTTTGATTGTCAAGCTCGTCACGTGCTTGCAGATATAGATGGAGATGGTAAACATGAAGTTGTGATTAAGGAGATAGAATCTATTGCATTTCCTAGAAATGGAGGTGAACCTCAAGGACAACATTAAGAGGAAGTGATCAGAGATCTTGAGGAAGAGACGAGGCTCTTATAGGAATGTCTGACAAGGGATGAACCTTGCATGGAGTCTGCAAATCTAGTTCAAGTTAATTTTGTTGATTTGGATGAAGAGTTAAGCTTCTTGGAAGAAAGGATAATAGATTTAAAGGTGCGTATTCAACATGCAAAATTGGAATTGGAAGAAGATGAAACATATGAACCAACATTGAATAAGGGTTTTGTAACCCTTAGACAAGAGGAAGATAGTGAGAAGAGATTGAACGAGAGTCTCATGTACCGCGAGGAGAGTTCATATCCGCTTGGAGATTTGAGAGTAGAAGTCTCAATTGAGGCTAGAGATACTTGCATTTTTAAATCTAACAAGTTGTGTATGGATGTAGGAGGACAATCACCTAGAACTATCATATGATAGGAGAGGATGAAGGAATACCTCCTCAAAGCATTGGGGGAGTATAGAATTTAAAACTTGTCAAAATGGAAGATGAGACAACATTGTCTCATGAAGGGAACCAAGGAGAGAAATCCATCCATAGACAACCAATGCAGTCATTGGAGTATGATTGTGTTATGAATAAAATATATATAAATATTGTAAATAAACAATAAGTGTAATAATAGTTAATTAAATAACTATTTACTGAAGAGGCATGTCTCTAAGGGCATGACCTCTCGGGAAGGGTACTTGCCTACATATATAAGCGGACCCTCATTTTTAACAATCATATCTCATATCTTTTGTACATTTCTTATATAATATATTTGTCCTATCATGGGTATTTACATATTGAAGATCTTCTGAGTATTTTGCTGCGTTTATGAACTTTGTTCATAATAGAGTTTGACTAGATTTGTCTGGTATTTTGACTTGGGTATTGGCACAAATTTCTAGACAAATTATTGATTTGTAAATCTCGCTGAAGAATAATTTCACTTAAGAAAAGTTGTTGGGTTTTCTTCCAAGTTTGGGTTTCCCAAGGTAAAAAAACTGCCCCTATTGTGGATCGCTGTCTCTATATGATCTTTAGTGTTTCTGTTGCATTTACTGTTGAGATTTTATGTGTATAATTGCTTAATGATATCAATGTCATGAGTTAAATTGTTTGAAGATCATTAGGCAGTAATTCTCAGATCAGAAGATTGGTTTCTACTGTGCATCTTGTAGAAAATTCAACATTCATGTCGACCATGGACATTTTGAGGTTTTCAGAGATCAACACGTGAGTGGTTTTGTTGCATTAGCTATGGGTTTGTCCAGTTGGAATGAAACATGTTTGTAATGAGCTGAGCCAAAGAACAACTATGAATAATCTTGTGAATGATGGTAGCCAGCTAAGTCACAGGGTTCCCCGAATCTAAATCTTCGGGTTCAAAATTCAACTAAATTCAACCTACAAATTGAATTCATTGATGTTTGAGCCATGTAATTCGTCAACCACATAGCTGGGTGGACTGCGATGACTTGATGCCCAATTACTGCGATGCTAACTCCATGAACATGACGACTGTATGAGTATTTATTTCGCCCTTAGACAATATGAAGGTTCTTTTTACTCGACAACTACAGGCTGTGGTAACCATATTACCCAACAATGTTAGGGTATGGTGGATATATTCCTTGAGCTCGTCGTGGCAGGTGATATGGCGCCCATATTTCTTGACCAGATGGTGTGTGGTGACTCAACGATAATTTTTTCCATATAGTCGGAGGCATGTGGCGACTCTTTTAACCCCAACGACACTGTTATGGTCTATATACATGCTATATATTTGTTAATGTTAGATTATATTTATTAATGTTAGAATGTATATGATTTACATTGTGTGGTATTTCATAAAGTAAAACATGTGCACTATGTATATTATGAAATTATTTTATATATTATAATATTTAATAAATTATTAAATATGTTTTAATTATGATCAAAGATATATTATAATATTTTTAATATATTATAAAATATAATTAAAATTGTGACAATATGTTTAAGGATGAACCCAATGGTGAACCTCATCTGAACTTTATCAAAGAATTTGACTTCGAATCAAATTTTATTGTTGTCAAACTTGAACTTGAACCAGAACCATGTGACATTGGTAGCCTATTGAAAGCACTGAAGTGCTAATACTAAAGACCTGGGAGTATGCAGATAGGACTTCTGCATTTGTGGCTATGATTTACTTCCTACACTCACTACACCATCCAAGTGGCCTGCACTAGAATCTAGGAATGTCGATGAAGTTAGAAACCACAAATTCTTTGACCTTGCTGATTAAATGTCTCATCAAGTTGATAAAGGTGTTCTTAAAAATACTATTTTGAGGTTAATTTGTATCAGTTACTTAAAAGCATATGTTAGGATCTAGAATTGGGCTATAGATATGAAAATATATAAGGAACAAAGTGACAATCTAACAGATCCTTCAGAGTGCCAGATCCTAGGAAATCTAATGGATGTTTGTGTTTTTTTGAGTTAACAAGTTCTCCTACGAAAATATCTGGTGTACATTATGCATAAGGTGTAATTGTATTCAGGAGTTGTTCTTATGCTGATAAGAATGGTACTTAGATAATCTAAGTGTGCATGGGAGGAGTACGTATATGGCCCTTTAGACAACTTCAGATGGTGGCCAACAGTGGAACATATGGAGAACACAAAGAAGACTTGAATTGCTTGTCTTTGGTGCAAATCCTTCTAATGGATAAATGTGTTGACATGTCATTCAACTCAGAATCTTTTTCATGACAGGTGTTGCAAGTCTTTGTTGATTCTTGTAGCATCGGATGTGCTCTAGCCTCGAGAATTTGCAGAGAGGCTAAGACACATGTATTCTCCCAAACCCAGAAATTTTTTGGAGAAATTCCACCTAGAAATGGCTTAATTAAAATACTTAATCAGTTTTTAATATTTTCCTAAGTCTAAACTTAGGAAATATGATTAATTAAGTCAGGTGCGAATCTTCTAGAAAAAGCCGCGGATCGAGTCTTAGTTAATCTTTAGCCATCGATTAAGTTTTAATTGTGGCCATTGATGTCTCAACGAGAGATTATAAGAAGAACTCGATGGGCACTTGGAGAACACACTTGAGCAGACCTAATTCACTAGCAGATCGATTTCCTGAGTAGTAGCACTGAGTTGCCGGAGAGAGAGCTAGTGAGCTCGTTGCAGTGAGAGAGGGGCAGGGATAGTAAGGTCGAAGGAAGATTTTCAAAATCCGGTGAGTGCAAAGCAGAGAGGCAGCAAGTGCCACAGAGAGGCAGCGTAGAGGGCACGTGGAGGCAGCGCAGAGCTTCAGGGGGAGATTCTATTTTTGCTAGGAGATAAAGTTGATTCAGTGCCAAAGACCAGAGTGAGAGCCCGAAGGCCAGGAGGGTCAAGTTTCGAGACAACAACTGATCATATAACAAAGGTGACGTAGTTCCTAGCTGTGTGACATAGTACTGCGTAGGTTGACACAGTGATTGCGCAGAGGCAGCACAAAGCAACTCATCTTGAGCCTAGATCAATGTTGGATCGCCAATGGCAAAGTGAGAATTTTCTCACTAACTTTTTGTCAGATTTTTTCTCTATATGGTTTGTCAGTTTGGGCAACCATAGACTTGTACTCAGAATTTACTACTGCATAATATACAAATCCTCAGCTGCTACACCGGTTTTCCCGCATTAGGTTTTTCCAGGAACTTAGTCCAAAAATAACATTGTTATTGTGTGTGTGTGCATCTATCTTTCTTGCGTTGTATTGATTTTGTGAAGGCTATAACGTATTGATTTCGATATTTACCGTAGCAAACAATAAATAATTTGTTCAGTAAATTAACAAATAGAAGAAATCTAATCAGTCGTTGCAGTAGGATTTTAAGTTGTGGAATTTTCACGTGGTATCAGAGCGCAAGAGAAGCAGGAAGAGCTTAGTTGCAGAAGGAAAGAGGGAGCTTCGAGGCACTGCGTAGGCAGCTGCTCGAAATCCCAGGAGGTTGCGCAGTCCATTAGTGAGCAGGGCAGATTTTTGAGGAAAATTTGTTTTTTTGAGTGAGTCGACAGAGAACAAAATTTCTAGATCAAAGATTGTCAGAGGCAAAGGAAGCAACAACGTTTTTCTTGAAAGCCAGATCTTCAGCTTTGACGCATTTATTTTGCAGCAGTTGCTGGTAGAATAACGTCAGAAGGGAAGAAGAGCACACAGTGAAGGAATTCTTTCCTCAGGGAACTTCTAGCCAAGAATTTCAAATTTTCCACGCAAAGTAACAGTAGCTGTGAGCTATGTCACAGGGTTCGGCGAACCTGAAGCTTGAAATTCGAAATTCGGCGAACCTAATAAAAAATTTCGAATTCGATCAGGTTCGGCGAACCTAATGCCGAACCTCAAGCCGAACCTCAAGTCGAACCTGAAGACGAACATTATGCCGAACCTGAAGCCGAACCTAATCGAACCTGAAGGCAAATTTTATGATTTATTTTTTCTTGAGCGGTTTTTGTGAGCAGTTTTTGTTAGCGGTTTTTATAAACAATGGGCTATTCCCACCAATTATTTTCCCAGTTTCCATTATTTAGAAGACTGGCCGTTAATTCCACCTTTGCTAAGACAATGTGTAAACATGGTTTATGACTTGTTTTCCTGTAAAATATCATTTTTGTGATGGTTGGAACTTGCTGTAATAAAAATTTACTGTTGATTTTCATGAAGCATTGTAAGACGCTGCAATGTATGTTTATCTCTCTCTTGCTAGGCCATTAAAATTGCGCTTATTCAAATTTTCTATCATTCTTTTCATCAACTGTTGTTCTGTAAACTGTATTATTTAGGCTAAGAACTATTGAAACCATATTCTTAATACATCAAAGCTAGTCCTGAAAGCTCAACATGTCAGTAGAAATGGGGTTTGGGAATAGATAAGAAATCTGCGTTTTTCCTTTGGTCTTCAAGGCAAGAGAGTTGGTTCTAGGCTTGAAGCCATTAAAGCTGAAGCTTATGATGCATTAAAGCTAAAACTAGTCTCAAAGCTTAAGACATTAGTTTGGGGATTTGAGCTTGTCTTGGGGATTTGACATGTGTTTTACTAATCAAAATTCCTACTCATAGTTTTATAATTTATTAATTGATTTTGATTTTTTTTTATGCCATTTATATATTTATTGAAAAATATGTATAGTCGAACCTAATGTCGAACCTCATTACGGACCTCATCGGAAAATTCGAACCCAAATCGAACTTAATCGTTGCCGAACTCGAATTCGAACCCGAACCGTGTGACATAGGCTGTGAGCAGATTTTCCCACTCCAGCAGGGAGTGCGTAGAGCCAGTCGGCAACTGCGTAGAGGAGAAGAGGTAGAGTTCGACATTATTGGCGAGATGGCATCAACAGGGTTGAGAGATCAAGAGCAGTTGGACGGTTCATCCAACTATGTTATTTGGAAGGCTAGGATTTCCTATCTTCTAGATGAATATGATCTCAAGACTTATATCAGTTCAATGGTAGTTGTACCCATGGACCCATATCAACATAAGACCTACAAAAGGAGATGGCGAAAGCAAGGAGGTTGATCCTCGATGGTGTTCGAGATCACGTAGTATCTCACATAGCTGGCAAAGATAGCGCCAAGCAGATGTGGGATGCCCTTGCTACGCTATACCAGGGATCTTCCGAGCAGTGAAAGATGTATTTGGTGGAGAAGATGAGGTGTACCAGGGTGCAGAAAGGGGAGCGTATACACCCCTTTTTTACTAAACTTCAGGAAGTCAGGGATCAACTGGGTCAGCGCCCCAACCCACAGTGTTTGTACGATTTGCCCTAAACAACGTGTCCGAGGAGTGGCAAGTGTTCGCCCAAAGTATCCTGGGAAAGAAAACTTGCCAGATTGGGACAAAATGTGGGCAGATCTGCAACAGGAGGAGATGAGGCAAGACTTGGTGAAGAGCACCATCAGTGGCAGCAACAACAGTGGGACGAAGGAAGTAAAGGAGGAGGAGAATGCAACCCTCACATCAAAGGGGCAGTAGGAGTAGCGCAGAAGAAACAACGACATTTCAAAAGTCAAGTGCTTTAGATGTGGTGAACTTGGTCATTACAACACCCAATGTCTGCTCAGGAAGAGGGACAAAGAGGAGAAGCAGGAGCAGCATGCTGCATCCGTTGAGATAGATAGGTTGTCCTCCAGATTGGAGGCAAAGTTTGCCATGATCACTGACATACCTCTAGGAGTGAGGTGGGGTGATTTGGTTTTGTAACCCCAGAGAGCTACCGATGGGTAGGATCCTTGAGGAGTCCACCTTTTGGATCAATACCTTGCTACCAGAACCCATAGAAGCAGTAGCAGGATGGACCAGTGGCAGTTGGTGCAGTCAAGCGCCAGAGTGATAGATGCAGTAGCCAGTAGTAGTAAGAGACAAAGCAGAGCAGAGTAGAGCTAGCAACAATGTAGCAACATAGTGTAGAGTCAGTAGCAGCGCAAAGGCTTCAGTGACAACACAGAGACTAGCAGCAGTTAGGACTTGGGTGACAGATGCATTAGACTGAACATAGTTGGTTCAGTATGATGGACATCTCTCAGTTGTAGCAGTAGCAGACGAGAGACAGTTGCAGATGTTGCAATGGTAACAACAACAGAGTTGCAGTGGTAGCAACAACAGAGTTGCAGTGTAGATGCAGTAGTTGGCAACAATATTCAGGGTCAGCAACAACACGGATGCAACGTAGAATCAGAGTTGCGCATTTGTTTGTGGGCAGTGAGGCCAGATATTAGCAGTGCAACAAGAGATGGTGCAAAGTCAGAGGATAGCAATACTAGGGCACATTCCTCGCTAAGAGGGAGTGTTGATTTTTGTAGCATCAGATGTGCTCTAGCCTCGAGAATTTGTAGAGAGGCTAAGACACATGTATTCTCCAAGACCCATAAATCGTTTGGAGAAATTCCACGTAGAAATGGCTTAATTAAAATAATTAATCAGTTTTTAATATTTCCTAAGTCTAAACTTAGGAAATATGATTAATTAATTTAGGTGCGAATTTTCTAGAAAAAGGCGTGGATCGAGTCTTAGTTATTCTTAGCCATTGATTAAGTTTTAATCGTGCCTGTTGATGTCTCAATGAGATATTATAAGAAGAACTCGATGGTCACTTGGAGAACACACTTGAGCAAATCGAATTCACTGGCAGGTCGATTTCTTGAGTAGTAGCACTGAGTTGCCGTAGAGAGAGCCAATGAGCTCGTTGCGGTGAGAGAGGGGTAGGGATAGTAAGGTCGAAAGAAGTTTTTCCAGATTTGGTGAGTGCAAAGCAGAGAGGTAGCGGAGAGCTTCAGGAGTAGATTTTGTTTTTGTTGGGAGACAACGCTGATTCAGTGCCAGAGACCAGAGTGAGAGCCCGGAGGCTAGGAAGGTCAAGTTTCCAGACAACAGTTGATCAAATAACAAAGGTGACGCAGTGATTGCGCAGAGGCAACGCGAAGTAACTCATCTTGAGCCCAGATCAGTGTCAGATCGCCAGTGGCAGAGTGAGAATTTTCTCACTAACTTTTTGTCAGATTTTTTCTCTGTATGGTTTGTTAGTTTCGGCAACCATAGACTTGTACTTAGAATTTACTATTGCATAATATACAAACCCTCAGTTGCTGCACCGGTTTTCCTGCATTGTGTTTTTTCGGGGACTTGGTCCAAAAATAACGTTGTTATTGTGTGTGTGTGCATCTATCTTTCCTGCGTTGTATTTATTTTGTGAAGAATGCAACGTATTGATTTCGATATTTACCGTAGCAAACAATAAATAATTTGTTCAGTAAATTAACAAATAGAAGAAATCTAATCATTTGTTGCAGTAGGATTCCAAGTTGTGGAATTTTCACAGACTCTATAAGGGATCATTCAAAAAAAGGGAAAGAACAAGGTTATAGAGACTCGAGAGGCATTGTAACTTACACACCCGAGGCATTTAAATATGATGAGGGCATTTAATTATGATTTCTGCATGCACACGTGCACACACATTTTGTGTGATGATACAAAATGAGTTAAATTTGGGCCGAACTGTGTGTCTATAAAACATGTTTTGGAGCTGACCTGTTAATATAAATTGAGGGCTGACCTGTAGTTATTTTGAAGGTAGTTTGTGAATTGAATTCATAACCTGAAACCTAGGTATTACTTGGGCCGACCTTTGCATGCCTAAAAAAAATTGAGGCAATCTTAAAGGGTCAATCCCTATTTGTAGTCTTGAACTTCATCATTGAAATCCCTACAACCAGTATTGATGCTGAGGAGTGGGTTATCTAATTTGAAGATCATTGAACCATTTTTTGGAAGTTTTGGGGATGAACAAACCCACATAGAGAAGCCCTTGAAGGATCAGGGAGGGCAATGGGTCGCTTCTTCAGGGTTTGTGCACCCACATGAATAAGAATCCTAGAAGATTTGATGGCAGGTTCGAAGGTTCCTTGAAGAAGTTACATTGTTGAAGGGCCTTTGGAGGTTTGATGCTACACCAAAGACTCCTTTTGCCTCTCATTTATTGGAGATGGGTCACTTTTGTTTCTTTATGCCCCTTAATTTTTGTACCTGGCTTAAATAGCCCCATTTTGTTGCATTTTCGATTAATTGGTTATAGAAGAGAGCCTTTTGCCCCTCCATAGGCTAGAATAGGGGATTTTAGCTTAAAAATTAATATTTTTATTGTAAAGGAAATTGAGCACCTCTTCTACAGATAGAGATGCACTTCCTCTCATTTTCTCATGGTTATCTTTGGGGAGAAATCCCTTAGCAAGTCTCAAATTTCAGCAGAGAGAGTACAAATCACTCTACTTCATTGCATCATTAGGTGCAAGTAGATATTTCTTCATTCCGTCATTCTTGTAGAGTTTGGAGCTTGCCCCTTCTAACTTGAGATAGTGTTTGGTCTAATCTCTCGTCTACATTGCGTTCAAAGATTTATTGATGTAGCGAAGTGGCATGAGTGGTATTCATATTTGGCCTATTTTTCATTAGAGTTCATCATAGTAGCTAGTCCTTCGACTCGATCTTGGTGTTGCTACACTGGATTCTTTGATCTCCTCATGTTGGTTGGTATTATGACAGACCAAATTACTCCACTTAGAATTCCTTGTGTGCACTCGACCATCTCTTACCAACCTAGGAGATAAATTTAATCATTCGAGAGGATATCAAAAGGAAATATGTACGGGTGACTTGGATCCAGACCCTCTCTAGTTCAATACTCAAACCAGAGATGTATAGCCATTTACATGCAGGAAGCCCTCAAACTTTGCTCCCACATTCTCTTGGATCTTCCTAGATTAGATCCTATTTAGTGGATTACATCCTCCTTTTCAATGCTCTTGTTAGCTAATGACACCAAGAGACAAATTGACAACAACATTTCCTTGGATTCCAAATTGGTGCGGATTTTGAGGGACCATTCAACTTCCGGAGAGACCTTAGAGACATTGCTAGACCAAATCTCTTACTAGCAGGTAGTCGAGGTCACCTAGACACTAGCGATGCGTCACTTCTTTCCGGTAGAAACACAATAGAGGGTCTAGAGCTTCCCCTAACTCTCCTTTTGGGTACCATTCTATTTTTAGTTTTCTTCATTTGAACTAGAGTGTTAGGAGGGATATATCTGGTTGATCATGACCTAGTCATAGGCTTCTTTCTGTTGTAGCTCGCACTCAGAGTCGAGGGTTTTCTATGTTTTAACATATAGACATTATGTTTCTACTTTACATCATGTTCTTTATATAGGAGATGTTTTGGTACTCCTGCTTGTATCAACATCATTGTACTTGGCAGTTTCATTGTCCTACTTTTTTGGTTAGTTGTTGGACATTAATATAGTTTTCTTGTCTTGATTCTAAATTTTGGTTGTGGAGGAATAAATAGAGTGACCTCTTGGAGGATTTTGTTGATGTGGATGGTTCTCTTTTCTTGATGTAGATTGTGATGAGAGGGCCTTGTTTATGTGGATAAACTTTTTTTTCATGGATGATTATTGGTGAACTTTGATGATATGCACGATTTCCAATCTTGTTTATTGTTGATCGATAAGGGTTGTTAAGTATTCACCATGGTGTTTGCCAGTATTTTATCTTTTTATTCTTCTTGAACGAGTTCCCTTGAAGTGACCTAAGTTAATCTCCCTTGTTTATCCTTGAAATTGGTAAGGTGCTTGTGAAAATTCCGCTACTCAAAATCCTACTGAAACAACTGATTAAATTTCTTCTATTGCCTAACTGAAACAAATTATTTAACATATGTTGTGATAAATATTGAAATGAAATACACTCCAGTCTTCACAATAAACAAGTACAAGAAAAAATACTAGCACAAGCATACATACATGGACACAATTATTTTTGGACAATTGTCCTCGGAAAAACCCAATGTGGGAAAATTGGTGCAACAACAGAGGGTTTTAATATTATGCAGTAATTTTTCTGAGTGCAAATTTATGATTGTTGATCCTGAAAAATCATATAGATAAATATGACAAGTAATGTCTTGGGAGACAAACCTCACTCTTCCACGTGATTCCGGCACTAACCTGCACCTGACTCAAGCTGCTCTATGTGGCCTCTGCGCAGTGACTACGTCACCCATGCAGTCTCTGTGTCACAATTGTAGCTGCTCTTTGTCTTTGCATTGGTACTCACTGCTGGCTGTATACTGGAATTTTCTGCCCTCCGAAAATGTCCTTTGGGAACTGGCACTGATCCTTTGCTGTCTCCTCCACAGAAAACGAAACTCTCTGTAGCGCTACGCAGTCCTAGCGTAATCTCTGTGTCACTGGCTCTGTGCAGCTGCCTGTGGCTCCTGATGTCTTCTCTCTGTGCACTCTTTAGATATGGAATTCTTCCTTTTGAAAATTATCTTTGCCCCTCTTTGTGAGAATCTTCTCGATTGATCTTCTCCCTAAGCAACTGCTCACTAAATAATTTCGATCTTTGGTTTCTTTCTCCGTCTCGATGTATTTTCCAAATGACCTTTCAAGCCTTTCTTATAGTCTTCTCGTTGAAACGTCAACGACCCAAATTATATCTCTAATCAATTGCTAAGATTAACTTTTGACTTGATCCGCCTTTTCTAGAACATTCACATCCATATTCTATTAATTCTCTTTAATTATTTTATTTTCCTAAGTTTAGACTTATGGTCCCATTAAAAATAATTAATTATTTTAATAGAATACAATCCGTGTGGAATTTCACTAAACAATTTCTGGGTTATCTGGAATACATGTGTCTAAACCTCTCCACAAAATTTGAGACTTAGAGCACATCCGATGCTACCCCAAATCAACACTCTTAGCGAGGAATGTGCTCCAACAATATGCCTTGCTGCACACTGCTCTGACCGTGAAGCATCTCCCTCTACGCTACTGATGTCTGACCCTGCTGCCCATCAACTCTGTGCAAATGCCGCATCTTTACTGCAGCTGACAGTGCATACTACTGCCAACTGCTACTGTACTGCAACTCCCTTTAAACTGCTGCTTCTGACAACCCATCTGCTACTGAAACGGGTTTTCAACCATACCCATCTGCTCCCTGAACTGAATGAACTTCGCTCTTCCTAGAGCCTTTGTGAATATATCTACTACTTGATCTCCTGTGGGAATGTACAGCAGCTGTACTGCCCCACGCTAAACACAATCTTTGATAAAATGGCATCTGATGTCTATGTGTTTGGACTGACCATGAAATACTAGATTTTCAGAGAGCTTGATACAACTTTGATTGTCACAGTAAACACTAGTCAGCTCCATCCTTTCTAAGTGATATGGCTTCGCACATTGCTGTGCTGGTTGCCATATATTTTGCTTTGGTTGAGCCCAATGCTACTGACTTCTGTTTCCTGCTGCACCAGGAGATCATTCCTGATCCAACGCTGAAACAATACCCAGAGGTACTTTTTCGATTAGCTGAACTTCCTGCCCAATCTGCATTTGTGAACCCGCTTAATCTGACATCATCCCCTTAGGTGTATTTCAACCCATATCCGACTGTTCCCCGCACATATCTGAGAATGTGCCTTGCTGCTGCCCAATGTACCCTTTTCGGTTCCACCATGAACTGACTAAGGGTGTTGACAACAAAACATATGTCTAGCCTGGTATTGACCAGATACATGAGCGACCCAATGAACTGTCTGTACAAGGTGGGGTCTACTTCCTTGTCTCCTGATGCATCTATCTTCTTCCAGTTGGTGATCATAGGCATTGCCATGGATTGACAATCCTGCATCCTGAACCTCTTTAGAATTTCCATGGCATATCTCCCTTGGCTTAGGAAGATTTCTCCATTCTTCTGCCATACCTCCAATCCTAGAAAATAATGCATCAACCCCAAGTCCTTCATGTCGAATTCTGCTTCCAGATTCCTCTTGCAGTCCTTTATGAGCCTAGATGATCCTATAAGGAACATGTCATCTACATACAGTACTAGAACTAGAGGCTCATTCTCTACCAATATATAGTAGAGATTGGGATCTGCATCACTCTTGACAAATCCCAATTGCTGCAAGTAGCCATATATCTGACTATACCACGCTCTAGGTCCCTGCTTGAGCCCATATAGCGCTTTCTTCAGTTTGCATACATGAGATTTCTTCTCATGAGTTTCGAAGCCCTTAGACTGTTCTATGTACACCTCCTCTTCTATCACCCCATTCAAGAACGCTGTCTTGACATCCATTTGGTGAATCACCCATCCCATCTGTGCTGCTAGGGATACAATAGATCTGGTGGAGGTGTATCTGGCAACTGGGGCAAAGGTCTCTTCATAGTCAATTCCTTCTCTCTGTGCATACCCCTTTGCCACGAGCCTTGCCTTGTACTTCTCCACGCTACCATTTGCAGCGTACTTGCTCTTGTAGATCCATATTGATCCTACAACCGATCTATTCTCTGGCCTAGGTACAACTTCCCAGACATCATTCGTCATGATAGAAATGTACTCTTCTACCATGGCCTCCACCCATACTTGGTGCTGAACGACTTCTTGAAAACTGGAGGGTTCCTCTACCTGTGCAACCAATGCCTAGTACCTGTCAGGTTGCCTACGCTGCCTCTTCTTAGTTCTGGGAGCTCCAATGAACTCCTTTGTGTCCCTCAGTATCTGTTGTGCCTCTCTACTGGTTCGACCACTGGTGGTAGGAGGCTCTCTCAATTCCTCCTCTTGTTCTCGCTGTTCCATCTGCTAAGAACCACCAAAGTCTTCCTTTCCCGTGGAAATGGTAGTACTGGTTATTGTACTATATCTTGGTGTTTGTCCTCCTGCCTTTCCTTCCTGCTGCCCTTGCTGTTGTTGGACTAAAGGAACCTCTGCTAACATCTCACAAGATTTTCAAAAGGCTCTATCTTCCATAAATTTAACATCTTGCGTCACTACAACTTTCCTGCTGCTAGGAATGTAGATTCTGTATGCCTTTGAGGTCTCGCTATATCCTACGAGATACCCCTTTTCTACAGTCTGATCAAGTTTACTTCTCTTGTCATCTGGCACGTGGCAATATGCCAGACTTCCAAATACTCAGAGGTGTCCTACTTCCTGGTTTCTTCCCTGTGAGAACTCCTTCAGGCGTTTTCTTCCCCAATGCTCTGTGAGGAGTTCTATTCTGGATGTATACAGTTGTGTTACAAGCCTCTGCCCATAAGAATCTAGGTAGTGCTAGGTCATATAACATGGCTTTTGCTGCCCCTACAATAGTCCTGTTCTTCCGCTTCGCTACACTTTTCTGTTGTGGATCGTATGGAGCTTTCCACTCTCTCTTGGTGCCCTCCTTTACGCATAATTATGTAAAGTCTCCGTTTGTGTATTCTCCACCGTTATCTGAGTGAAATATCTTTATTTTCTTCCCTGTCATGTTCTCTACGTGAGCTTTAAACTCTCTGAACCGATTAAAGACCTTATCTTTGGTCTTTAGGAAGTAAATCCAAGTCTTCTTGGAGTTATCATCAATGAAGGTGACAAAATATTTGCCACCGCTGAGAGCATTAGTGGACATCGGGCCACAAATGTCTGAGTGTATCAATCCGAATGCGCCTGTTGCTTGGTTCTCACTTATGGGAAAGGCTGTGTTAGAGTACTTCCCTAGTAAGCACCCCCTGCATATGTCATCATGCTCCGTACTGAGGATTGGTACACCAGTAACAGTCTCTCTGAGCATCCTCAATGCTCCATGGTGCAGATGTCCCATTCTCCCGTGCCATAGTTCGTTCAAGTCTCTCTTGCCATAAAGATTGCTGCCTATCAGTGCCATTGGAGACTCGAGCTGCAATCTGTATAATCTATTGCCTCAAGTTCCAATTTGCTTCTTCTTCTTCCAACTTGGATGCTTGACGTATGCCTTCTTCCCAATGAAGTATACATCATATCCCTTGTCCTGTAACTGGGACACTGAAATTAGATTCATCCCAAGCCCTGGCACATGCAACACATTTGTGGCTCTGATGCTGGTCCCTGCTTCCGTCTTAAACATTATGGTGCCTCTCCCTACTGGAGTGCATTTTGTTCTATTCCCCATAGTGATCTGGAAGTCCATCTGCTCTTCTTGATAACTCGAGAAATATTCTCGTACTCCAGTCATATGAGCTGAAGCCCTGCTATCAATGTACCAAATACCTGCAGATGTTGAACTCGACAAACATGCACAAGCTTCTTCTATTGTAGAAGATAATATATCTAAGCCTTCCATACTTATCTGTGCTCTTTTCCTTCTGCAAAAAAACAAACTGCGTCCCTTTTGAAGCTTAACGCTGAGCCTGCTGCGCAGTCCCTTGAGGAACCTGGTTCACTGTCTACGCAGTCCCCTCCCTCTTCTGCTCAGTACTGCCTCTTCTGGATCTGTCAGCTCTGATACCATGTGAAAATTCCGCTACTCGAAATCCTATTGCAGCAACTGATTAAATTTCTTCTATTGCCTAACTAAAGCAAATTATTGCGTCAAGAGGCGCTCTGCAACCTAGTATAGGGGTAATGTGTAGATGTAATGTAAGAAAGTTTGTAAACATTTTTACATGTGGGCTTAATATGTTGAATTTATATTAATATGTCCAATTTATAATAGGTAAATTGGTTAACATTTACATGTCTGTTAAAATTAATATAGAGCCTAAGGAAGTTGTAGTGTCCGTAACAAGTTAAAAATAATAAAATTCAAATGTGTTACACTGTAATTTTGTTTTTATTAATAAAATTCTTAATAACTTTTTTGATTAAAAAAAATCATAATATATATATATATATATATATATATATATATTAGTAATTACATAAGTAGAAAGAATAAGTTAAGATCCATTTTACCTTATAAAATAGAATAATGATTATGTAACCATATTTAAATTTAATTGATAAGCACACAAACTTACAATATAACAATATGTTTAACCATGGATATTCATGTCCACTGTGCCATAGATATTCTTAACATGTAAATAGGCTTTGTTACAATACCATGGGCTAATACCATGGCTTATCAATACAATATGCCCAAAAACTATCTCTCATTTCACACTCAAAAATATTTTATAAATATTTTATTTCATTTTAATTTTATAACATTTGTTTATTAAATTTAAAAGAAAAAATATTATAATTACTCAAAATGCAAGCTTCTATGATTTATGATTAATATCAAGTATTTTCCTCACTAAACCACATAGAATTTTTTGAGTGAACGTGTTTCCCACCACTTACTATGGTTCATATTATAATTATTTTTGAGATATATATACCTCTATCACATGAAAATATATAAGATATAAATAGTAGCTATAAATTAAGATCCATTTCACCATATAAATTAAAATAATAATTTTGTAACCATATTTAAATTTCAATAATAAGCACAAAAACAAATTAGTACTTACAATATAAAAATATTTTTAACCATGGATATTCAACACTACTTTACCATTGATATTATTAACCATACCATACCATGGGCCAATACTATAGTTCATCAATACCACATGCCCAAAAACCATACCTCATTTCACAATCAAAATAATACTTACAATTAACAAGCCTTTTAACCATGGATACTCAACCCACTTTACCATGGATATTATTAATCATACCATACCATGGGCCAATAGCATGGCATTTTTGGGCCAAGAGACACTCTCCACTCTCCATCCCAGTATGGAAGAGTTGTAATGCGTAATTATATTATTTTATCTAAACATTTTGACCCGTTCAAATTACATAAAAATAAAAAATAAAATTATTAATTAAAACATTTTGAATCGATGAAATGATGTAAAAATAAACATTAAACTAAAAAAATAAAATCAATAATTAAACCGGCCTAGATCCATCTCCACTCTGGATCTTTCAAGCTCCCAAATGGATCAAATTTCTAGAGGTGCAAACCTTTCTTCAAGTTTTGCACTTAGAAAAGAGGTTTGCACCTTAAGAGATTTGATTCCTCTCGGCGCTTGATAGATCCAGAGTTAAGATGGATCTAGGCTGGTTTAACATATGCCGCGATAAATATCGAAATGAAATACACCGCAGTCTTCACAATAAACTAGTACAAGAAAAAGTACTAGCACAAGTATACACACATGGACACCATTATTTTTGGACAATTGTCCTCGGAAAAATCCAATGTGGGAAAACAGGTGCATCAGCTGAGGGTTTTAATATTATGTAGTAATTTTTCTGGGTACAAATTTATGATTGTCGATCCTGACAAATCATATAGAGAAATCTGAAAAATAAAGTCTTATGAGGCAAATTTCACTCTTCCACGGGATTTCGGCACTGACCTGCACTTGACTCAAGTTGCTCTACGCAGTGACTGTGTCACCCACGCGGTCTCTGCATCACAACTGTAGCTTCTCTCTGTCTTTGCACTGTTACTTAGTGCTAGTTGGAAACTGGAATCTTCTGCCCTCCGAAAATGTCCTTCGGGAACTGGCACTGACCCTCTGCTGTCTCCTCCATAGAAAACGAAACTCTCTCTGCAGCGTTGCGCAGTCCCAACGTAATCTTTGTGTCACTGGCTCTGCGCAACTTCCTGTGGCTCTTGATGTCTTCTCTCTGTGTGCTCTTCAGATCTAGAATTCTTCCTTTTGAAAATTATCTCCGCCCCTCTCTGTGAGAATCCTCTTGATTGATCATCTCCCTGAGCACTGCTCACTAAAGAATTTTGATCTCTAGATTCTTTCTCCGTCTCGATGTATTTTCCAAATGACCCTTCAAGCCTTTCTTATAGTCTTCTCGTTGAGACTTCAACGACCCAGATTAGATCTTTAATCAATGGCTAAGATTAACTTTTGACTGAATCCGCCTTTTCTAGAACATTCACAACCATATTCTATTAATTTCCTTTAATTATTTTATTTTCCTAAGTTTAGACATAGGGCCCCATTAAAAATAATTAATTATTTTAATAGAATACAATCTGGGTGGAATTTCACTAAACGATTTATGGGTTATCTGGAATACATGTGTCTAAGCTCTCCATAAAATTTGAGACTTAGAGCACATCCGATGCTACTCCAAATCAACTGTGCTTAGCCCAAGTCTCTAAGGTACATGAGTTTGTTTTCCCTAGTCCTTGAGGCTAAACATGTTGTAAGCCTCTTTGAACCTCTCATCATATTGTTTTGAGATGACCTAAGCTAAACTCATTCCCTTATCCTATCTTTGAAGATTGAAGGATGCCAGGGTTGGAGGCTTAAGGGACACAAGTTAGCTTCCGTTAGTTCTTTGAACCCACATGCATCTCCTTTCTCTCAAATTATGTTGCTCCTTGACTCCATATTCTCCCAAAATATATTGCAAGCTAAGGCACTGATCTTCTATCCTCCATAATCCCTGTAAATCATTCAAATTTTTTTGTTAGGGTTTTACTCTTTTGGTGATTCGTTGGTTGTGTGCATTTGGGATCTTTCCCTTTGAACTCATGCCTTGAAATCACCTGAAGAAACCTAGCAATCCTGTTCACCTTAAACACTAGATGGTGAAATCCTTTGATTGGTGGTATTTGAAGTAGGATCCTTGAGGGGCTCTTGACTTGGTTTGACCAAACCATTAGATCCCTAAGAACTACTAGGGAGATTTCATGTTGAGTTGGGGGAGAGTTGGCCAGGAGTAATAGGAGGGTTGGTGAGGTGACAATGCCCCCCTCTTGAGTACAATGGGTTTCTCGCTTGAGCTTTTGGACTTTATCTCAAGAAGTGCGAGATTTTGCTATAACACCCAACCCTGAAAGACTTTTTAACATATTGTAGCATATGCTTGAGATCAACTTTTATGATATTCCAACATACTCTGAAGAAATTAATTGTAAAATTGTTTGGCCTCGAGGATTTGTCTAGTTCAAGTCTGATAGATTTTACACGAACCGAGCACTCGATGTTTAGTTCCAAGTAACAAAATTTTGAATAAACACACAACTAGATTCCCAATAAAATTATTTAGCAGAAGCAGATTATGATCTGAATCACAAACATATTTTTGCGCAACAAATCAATACATCATTACTAAAAACTCAAAACTTACTTGGGCTCTTGTCTTGGGATAATGGCCAACTAAGAAAATAAAGATCACAATACTATGGATCTGATACAATAGATCTGCTCTCACTTGTAGATGTGGATCTCCAACCCCTCTTCCCTCTCTTGGACCCAACACACATACACTAAGATGCCGCTCTCAACCTTGTGCTATCATTGTGTCTTTACCTCAACCCTTAGGTTCAATTCATAAATTTTCTAATTTTAGATTAACGACCAAAATTAGCTCATCAAGTTAATTGAAGATGCATTTCTTTACTTTAGTTACTTTCTTATATTTAGCTTTCTTTACTTTAACTCAAGTACAAATCATAAATTTAGTGTACATTACATTCATATCTCATGCATGTCACATGCAACACAACTGCATGCATGCAACTCACTTGCACACTCTGCATGTCGCATGTAGTCAACATGCAAATTCCACATGTTGCATGCAACTGACATGCATGCCTTGCATGTCTCATGCAAGCTCCTAAAGAGGCAAAACAAAGGTCCCTCTTGTCAAGACAAAAGGCTAGAAGTACCTTCTCGAGCTACAAAAATCAACACTCCCTCTTAGCGAGGGAGGTAATTCTGGAAGAACCTCCACTTGGATCTATTGCCAATCCCATCATGTTATCCATTATTGTAGCTGCACTCTCTGAACTAAAAGACTTCCCTGCTACCTGCTTTGGAATCTGATCTGAAGACCCGTTTCTTCCAACCATGCTCCTAGGATCTTGCTCCTCAACATCCATCAATGTTAGCTCATACCAACTGGTCTTGATAGATCTGGAAGAGGCCTCCTGCCCATCTACCAGATTAGGATGTTGAGTCCTTGGTATCAACTTAGAATTCAGAGCTTTTTGCTCAATCTCTGTCACTAGCAACGATCCACGATCCAAAATCCTCTTGGATCTGCTTATAGGCTGGCCCTACATGTTGTACAACTTGCCCTTGCTTACACCAAGTCTAACTGCAGTGTCTTGGGTAGCTCCCTTTGAACGTATGAATACTTGTCCCTTCTGGAACTTAACATCATACGTCGCGCCCTCCAGAGCTGACATTGAGAGCAAGTTCGTCTTCAACCTTGGGACAAATAACACCTCTTCCACCTCCATAGATCCTTTTGATTTCAGTTGGAATAACACTTACAACCCCTTTCACTGCACACAACTCTTACTTGCATGTTTGAATCTGTCTCTGAAACACTAAGGAACACATCCCTCATTCCTGTCATATGGTGAGATGCGCCTCTATCTACGAACCATGCAACGTTGTCCACAAACCGGACACTTTTAACACTAGTACCGGAAAGACAAGCAACCACTAATGAGAACTCTTCCTCAAACCTTGCTGCAAAATTTGTAATCTTAGTTGATGCTGCAACCTGTGCTTTCCATTTGTCTTTCTTTTTGTTTGGACATTGGCTGACACAATGTCCTGTCTTGTGACATGCAAAGCACTTGACTTTGCTCATGTCCTTCTTGTTCCAATCTCGAGCGGATCCTCCCTCTCTTTTATTCATCTTGGCAGCTCCCTTGCCCTTTCTTGCAAGACCTAAAAGAGCTAAGTTCTCCTCATCCCTTTCACCTTTTACCTAGTTTCCACGAAGAGCCTCCTCATGAGTCTCCTCCTGGGTGAAGTCATCCCATAACCTACCCTATGTTGGGAGATTCTCCTATGCCATGACTCCTTTAACGAAGGCACCCCGCTGCTCTATGAATCCATTCAGCGTTGTCCTTTCTAGTTTCGAGTCAAACACTTTCTCCCCTACTGCAACAAGCTCATCTCGTACTTGAGATATTCCAGTGAGATAAGAAGAAACTGTTTCATTCTTGGATATCTTGGTGCCATTGAGTTTCTCTTTTAGCACCATCTTCTGGTTCTTGTTGTCACTTTGGTATAACTTGGTCAATGCCTCCCACATTTCTTTGGCTGTTTTCTTCCTGGATATATGAGGCATATGGTCCTTCACTCTGTCCAGGATAATCCTCCTAGATTTCACATCCTTCTTATTATTGGCAGCCAAAAGTGTTGTATCGATAGGAGGGATTTGAGTTTGTGCTACAAACTCCCAGATCTCATTCTCCTCTAACACCAATGCGATCCCCTCCTTCTAGATTACGTAGTTGGACAACCCATCCAACGATCCTTAAATTTGAGGGTGTTCACCATCCCGTCTAGTTGATCAAACCCTGCCAACAATAAATTGACCTGATGAAAAAGTTTCCCGCGCTTCCTTGTGTTGTCTGCAACTGCTCAAAACTTTGTAGCCTCTTTGCACCTCAGCTATAGTGGTGGCTTGTCAAGCCTTTGCCTCTGCCTACTGGTAGCTGCAACATCCACACTCACCTCACACTCAGAAACCATGTCCTATGAATCCCTATGATCCCTATTGCCGTACTTGCCCTTGATCTTCGTGGATAGTCCCTGTTGTCACAAAATCCAACAGGCCTTGGCGAGGGTACCCTACAAGGCTATCATTGGACTAAGTGACAATAATGGGGTGATGTCCCATTGTAACCACAACCAAAACCCTATGCTCTTTATGGATTTTCACCAATGGGAGGAGTCTCGATATGTATATTGGTCACCTAATAGGTACTCTAAGCTTGAAGGTGCAAGGTGGCAAAGAGGCCTCCAAGGAAAAGACTCAATTTAGGCAAGCTCCAAGTGGATGCAATTAGATTTCCTTGAAGAGTGGATTGATTGATAGTTTGAGAATTGGAATGACCAAAGATCTAGGTGCAAAGAAAGGGTTTTCCACAATGTATTCCAACATGGTTATGACACATGAAACCCTCAAGAAGCCCCCAAGTTGAAGCTATAAACAAACTATGGTTTATCCTAGGGAAAATGACTAGTGCAAGAGAAATCATGAATGAAATTGGAATGAATTCCCACCAAAGCAAAATGATTTTGTGGCAACCACTTAACCCTCGATATTTAGAGTCTAGAATTTCCAAGACCCAAAATTCCTCCTCCTCGTCAATTCGCACTAGGCCCTAGCAGGCCGCTTGGCTTTAAGAGGGTAGAATTAGGTAAGAGAGAAAAGGGTAAAATTTATTGATAAAAATTGACTTGATCACCAACAAAGGATGGCCAGTGCCTAGTCCTTGGGTGGATGGAGTCTATGGATGTTTAAGTTATCCTTGCAAAGGAGTAAGGATATTTTGATGCCCTAGTCTCAAAACCCTAACTATTATCTATGTGAGGGATCCACATGTGATACAATGCATAATGCAAGCAATAATGACATCTAGTTTCTATGCAATTGATTTTCAACAAAATTAGGGCACAATAGAAAAGTCCTAGATCATCAATATATTCCATCCATTAGACATAAAAACAAAGATTTATCAAGTACAAGGCTCACTTACAAGATAACACACATGAAATAATCCATTATTAATCCAAGATAACTTCTTTACTTGTGGGTGAGAAGGTGAGGCCATCCTCATCTGGGACCTGAATTAGCTGCCACCCTTCAAAAGGTGCTAAGGCCGACCTAGGGGCATGCTGGTCCAAGTTTATCACCTTGAAGAATCATCAAATGTAGTGCAAAGTGGCAGAATGTCCTAGGTGCAGGAGGTGCCCAAGGTGTTGAGAAATCCATTAGAGCAACATTTATTCTTGATTTCTCTTCCTTGACATATACTTGTGATGTTATATCTATTTTATGTTGATTATGTTAGTGTTCTCATCATCAAATAAATGTCAAAACATGAAGATCATACACAATGAACACCATATGTAGGCACTTAGCCAGGGCAAAACCCCTATGAAGGGGAAAACCCAGTCAAACTCTTCCACTAGTAGATTTAAATCAGATTGAGACAACTAGGACCTTTTTGACCAAGACAAAATTCTCCTCCATCCGTCAAGTCAGTCTTCAAAACTTCAATCAAAATCTTCAAGCTCCTTCTGCAATCTCGATTTCTAACTTCGGCTCTGCAGTCATAACAAGCTCCTTTTGTAATCTCGGCTTCTAACTTCGGCTCTGCAATCATAAGAAGCTCCTTCTGTAATCTCGACTTCTAACTTCAGTTTTGTATTCATAATCATCCTCGCATACGTGCAGAGTAACATAGAATTTCTTCGACATCCTTTCTTTATTCGTTATGATCATTTCTTCATAGTGATAGCAAAAGATACCTTCTCACTTTCTTCTATGTATATAAGTTGCATATCCCTTGTATGTTTTTCACAATAGCTTGAATGGCACTTACACACACACACACACACACACTTGTTGTGAGGACGTGACTCTTCAAATAGGTTGACTTGGCAGTTGCTTGAAGCTGACTTGATGGTGGAGGAGTTTACATAACTAAATTATATAGAATAAGTTTCTTTATTCCAAATGATAGTGATAATGACAAAAGACATAAACCTAGAAGCCTATAATGGAGACTTGACCTATTGACCTTTGAACCAAGCATGGAATCCATGCTTTAATAAGTAAATTTCTTTTAACAAAAAAAAATTCTTTTTCTTTCTTTTGGCAAATACAATTATGAAGATCAACACTAGTTACATCCTTCAACACAAGGGTAGGTGTGATGTTTTGCTACTGCTTGGAGATCGAAGGCTCTCAATGCTTCATGTGTGGGTGCCAATGTACTTCTCTAGGACATGGGTACCTGTGGGTAAGGTGCCCAAGTCATGGGCTGCTGAACTACCTGATGATCACAACATAAATTCCAGTGAAAGCAACTAGTCATTAGGGACAATAATCATTTTTGAATCTAAGTGAACTAAGCTTGAATGTAAAGGGCTATTTAATACTTCAAATAAGGCTTCCCTTTCAAAATTGCGGTCTTGAACTCGAAATGGTGTTTGCTCCCTAGGTAGGAGGGACTAAAGGACAATCCTATATTAGGTGTTTCTAGCCTTTAAGGGGAAGTAACATTTCTCTAGTCCACCCTTCAATTGATAGGTGTTAGTGAATAATGATGGTATGGAGGGGAGAAGACTTCATGGCCAAGTGCCATGGTTAAAGGGACCAACATGATGGGGATTCACATCCTGAGTGTATAGATGTTAGGGAGCAATTGTGGATGCATGAGTTACCAACTTGACCTTTGTTTTTCTACCCCTCTTGTGCACCTTTTACATTTGCTGGAGTTTCCTTATATTACTGCTTGTAGCTCAAAGTGTTAGAGCTTGCTTTGAATGATGTATAACAAAGGGTTTTTTTTTATGATGTAAAGGAGCAGCATGTGCTCAGGAACCAGGTGATGGCCATAAAGAGTGAGGTAGAGCTCATGCTAGGCTTTTGCCCACGTTCTAATGTGTATGTCTAGAGAATCTTTTGCATTTAAATATTCTTTTATTTTATTTTATGGCCATAATAAAATAAATCATTAATCTCTCAGGGCAAGGTTTTAGGCCTTACCTAGGTATGTGGATGTATGGGTGCCAAATCCTTGGAGAACCAATGGTCAATTGAACTTGAGGAATGGAGGTGGAATATGGGTTTGTAATGTAAGATGGAAAGTGGAAAGTATGGAATAGGGATAGATGGAACACACTCTATGAGTTTGTAATGTAAGATGGAAAGTGGTAAGTATGGAATAGGGATAGATGGAACACATTGTATGGGTTTGTAATAAGATGGAAAGTGGTAAGTATGGAATAGGGATAGATGGAACACACTATCTCAATCAAGGCTTCCCGAGAAGTGCCCCTTCTATACCCACTTGGATATTAGGGGAGTTCCCAGTGGTCTAGGATCGAAGATTACCCCCCCATTTAACAAGGTCATTGTGAAAAACCCTCCTTCCAGGTCACCCCATAATCCATATCAAATGCCCAAATACAAACAAGCATAAGCACCGATTGCAAAATTAATAAAGTACCTTTTGATTGGAAGTCCAAATTTGTCCATGTGCTCTTGTCGCATGGGTGAGAAAGTATAGGACTGATGCAGGTGACGGGAATATAATGGCACGTCATCAGCTAATGGTGGTTGTTAGGGGCTGCATGGCTGACCGACTGGATGTGAAGAATGGGAGAATTTTTTCTCCTATATGGTTATCCATCTTGGTGGGTAACATTTGTCTCTAACTCGGGGACATGAGCTCATTGTAGAGCGTATGATCCATATGCTCGAACAGGGAGATCATGAAAACTCCAGCTATCCCTAGGTTCGTAGACTTGTAACCTGCACATTGTAATAAACTTTTTTGGGCGTATGTGCACTGGGCATAGGGTATCACCCGTGTTTTATATGAAGATATAATTCCGTACAAAAAATAAAATCTACTCTAAATGCAACCTAATCTAGCATGAAACTAGATATGGATTATATTAAAATGCTCACACAATATGGAATTTTTCAATTGAAGAATCTATAAGAAGAGAAAAGATTTGTGGGTTTTCCTCTCAATTGGAGAGGTTTTGGCCTTGCCTTGCAACCTATATCCTGTGTTCCTATGTACTGTTGATCTTCTTGTTTTGGTAGCTGTTTGATGATAATAATAATATAATAATAAGAGAAGAAACTAATAAGTAAGAAAAAGTAAAAAGATATCACAAGCAGTTATCAAGTTTAAGAGAAAACATCCTAACTACAACCCTATAGATTTTTCAACATATATGAGGAGGATAAGGTCTACATTTTAGTCTAAAGCCCCTACTAACAAGTAAAATTACAATGAAACCCTTAAGTTAGAAGCCAACCCTAGCATTGTCATAAATGCAATGAGAAGCCCACACATGTGACGTGTGAGCATGCTAAGGCTAACATCATGCAAGAAAGGAGCTACAAATGCCAAGCATTGAGGCTTTTGAGTGCCAAATGTGGAGTAGAAGCCTTTAGAAATCAAAATTTGAGGGTTGGACCTCAAATATCCATCAATATCCTTCTGTGGTCCCCAAAATCCACTTGCGGTGCCAAAAGGTGTTCTCTTGGGTCTCCATTTGCTCAAAATGCCCATCTCTGCTGCAAGATTGAGGGCTTTCCAAGTGCTACTAGCCCTCCCATGTCTCAGAAGGTGAGGCCATCCTCATCTTGGCCCTAATTCAGTTACCACCCTTCAAAGGTGCTAAGGTTGGCCTAGGGACATGCTAGTCCTGGTTTATCATCCTAACGAATCGTCAAATGTAGTGCAAAGTGGTAGAATGTCCTGGGTGTAGGAGGTGCCCATGTAATGTTCCTGATTTTTGTAAGACGGAAGTTACTAAGGAGTTCGCCCAATTTTGGTGATATTAATAAAAAAAGTGGGCAAATATTATTCTATAGAGAATGGCGGAAATTGTTATTTTATTGGAAAAGGGAGGCAAATATTAATTTATTAGAAATGGCGGCAAAATATTATTTTATTAGAAAAGGTGGTAAAGTCAGTGGAAAATGGCCCCCACCAATAAAATAATATTAAATTGGAGAATCTAGAAGCTTGGAGAGACTCAATGAGAAATTGTAAAAAGGAGGGTAGACTTGTGGCTAATCATTCTATTCCTATCATATCTGATTGACATTGAAAAGAAATTCAAGCAAGTTTTAGACTTGAGGATCTCAAGTGAAATCCTCACAATAGCTTCAGTGGATCCTTTGCCACCCTAGTTAGAGTTTCCCCTTCTTTGGTGGACATTATTTGCCACCCTAGTTGGATCTCTTCCCGATGATTATTTTCTGAAGATCTAATCAATTGGTTGCAGGGATTCTTCAACTTCTTTGAGTTTGCAGGGGATGCGGATCACATTACTCCAAGGGAGTCATTTCCAGAATTTTGTTATTAAGGAGGAGACCCATTTCTTCATTATTGTGACCAGGGTTCCTCGGTGATCAAAGCTGAACTAATTCAGAGAAGGGGTCAAATTAAGTTTCCAAGAGTTTAAATTCTCCATATACAAAGAAGTTCAAGCTGTCTTTTTGATACAAAGGAGGGCAAAATTGTTTATTTACCCAAATTTGTGAGGGTTGAGTTTCTCTTGTTTTATGGGGTCAAATCTAGGAGGTTTCTGAAGTCAAGTTTGAGGCCATAGGGATGAGTACCTCAGGGCTATGATGAGTCGATGTTATTAGTAAAGAGAAGCTGAGTTTATCTTTAGTCACGGGCTATACTAGTTCACATTTGGTGGGGGGCTGAGTTTTTTATAAAGTGCACAGTGGTATGCCTGCTGATTGGCTGTGAGTTCTTGGTCTGTTGGCTGAGAATATTTACGACCAACTGTGGGAGATACTATTGAAGAAGGGGTCAAATATCGAAATAAAATCTACTACAGCCTTCACAGCGTATAAAATTGCGGAAAAAAATACTGAGCAAGCAGGAAATAAACACACACAATGAACACCGTTGTTTTTGGACAATGTCCTCTGAAAAACCCAATGCGGGAAAAATGGTGCAACAGTTGAGGGTTTTAATTATTATGTAGTAGTTTCTGAATACAAGTCTTTGGATGCACAGACTGGAAATCCGATACAAAGAATAAACTGACAAAAATATAATGAGAAATTATCTCACTGTCACTGAGGATTCGACATTGATCCAACCTCTGAATGGCTAGCCCCACGTTGCCTCTGCGCAGTGATTGCGCTGGCTCTGCGTCACAACTCCTAGGGACTGCGTTACTCCTCTAGCTGATCGATCTGCCGACTAGATTCTTAGATCTCTAACCCTCCGGTTTCACACCCCAACTCCTGACACTAGATCTGGATTGATCCTTAGCAAAACTGCGGATCTCCTCAGAGGCTCTGCGCTGCCCAGCATGGCACTGCGCAACCTCTTCTGGATCTCTCTCTGCCTTCTCTGCAATGTATTCACCAGATCAAGAATACTTCCTTCGACCAACTATCCCTACCCCTCACTGTAAGAAATCACTTCGATCTTCCTCTGGCAATTGCTGCGCTGCTCTCTTGAGAATTTGGTCTCTAGATCTCTCACTCGATATATCTTCCAAATGCCCATCAAGCTCCTTCTTATAATCTCTCGTTAACATATCAACGACCAAGATTAAAACGTAATCAAGGGCTAGGATTAACTTGGAGTTGATCCGTGTCTTTATCTAGAAAATTCACACTTGATCTAATTAATACACTTTAATTAATTACATTTCCTAAGTTTAAACTTAAGAATACATTAAAAATGATTAATTATTTTAATTAATTCCTCTCCAGTGGAATTTCCCAAAACACTTTATGGGTATTGTGGAAAGCATGTGTCTTAGTTGAGGCTAGAGAACATCTGATGCTACAAAAATCAACATTTCTATCTTTCGTGCATTGTATTTTCTGCAATATTTTATGTTGTGTAGGCTGCAATGAATTTAATTCGATATTTGCCATAGGAAACAACAAGTAAATTGTTTTTTTCAATTAAACAATTAGAAGAATTAACACAGTTGTTGCAGTAGGATTTGGGTATCCAAATTTCACTTGGTTTCAGAGCTGGCATCAGCGGGGTTGGGAGATCAAAATCGGTTAGAGGGAACATCAAACTATGTAATTTGGAAGGCAAGGATCTCCTTCCTTCTAAATGAATATGATCTCAAGACCTACATCGATAATGTGGTAGCTATCCCCACAGGTCCAGATCAGAACAAGATGTACAAGAAAGAGATGGCTAAGGCGAAGAGGATGATCCTTGATGGCGTTAGGGATCATGTTGTATCTCACATAGTGGGCCTGGTGTTGATTTTTGGTAGCGTCATAAGTGCTCTAAGTCTCAAAATTTGTGGAGAGGCTTAGGCACATGTATTCTAAAGAAACTAGAAATCGTTTGTGAAAATTCCGCTTAGAATGTGTTTTATTAAAAAATTAATTATTTTAATGTGACCCTAAGTTTAAACTTAGGAAAATTAAATAATTAAGGTGTATTAATAAAACAGAGTGTGAATCTTCTAGAGAACATGTATCAAGTGAAGTTATAATCTTCGCTGTTGATTGGTGATTTAATCTCGACTGTTGAAGTCTCAACGAGAAGGCTATAAAGGAAGGCTTGAGGGTCATTTAGAAAGATACACTAAGTGAATCTAGAGATCGAAATTTCTGAAGTGAGCAGTGCTGAAGACGAGAAATCGATCTAAGTGATTCTAGCATAGAGAGGGGCAAAGATAGATTCCGGAGAGAGAGTGATTTTCTCAGCTGGAGAATCATTAGCAAAGAGAGATCCAACAAAGCCAACGCAGAGCCAGAGAGGCTGATGCAGAGCCAGCGTAGAGCCACGTAGGGCTACACAGAGGCCAAGAGGGTTTCCGAGATTTTGCTGTTGGATCAATTTCATAAGTCGGGAGCTAGGGTGTGAGACTGGGAGGCTGAGATCTGAGATTCCGGGAGGTAGATCGATCCATTGCTTGGGTGACGTAGTGCCTATGTAGTCACTGCACAGAGGCAGCGCAAGGATCTCCAGGGGCATCTAATCCAGTGCCCATATCAACTGAATTTTCCAGTGATTGAGTGAGGTAAAACTAACAATCTTTCTGCCAATATTTCTCTCTCTGCAGTTGAATTACCTTTGTGGTATTCAGAATTTGCTACTACTTAATAAAAACAAACCCTCAGATTTGCTGCACCAATTTTCCCGCATTGGGTTTTTCCGGGGACTTTTGTCCAAAAATAACGGTGTCCTATGTGTATATTTTTCTTTGCTCAGTTTCCTTGTTTCAGAATCATAAGTAATTAAGTGTAGGCTGCTTCAGTAATATGCTTCAATATTTCATGAAGAATTCTGGAATAATTTTGTAATGTAATTTACAAATAGGAGAAGTAAATTCAGCTAGTTGTAGTAGGATTCTAGAGATCATTTAGATCTAAGAATTTTCACATCTAGCACTGATGCGAACGCCGAATTGCTGCAGCAACAGCAAATCGAATCCCCAGAGGGATTGCACAGTACTAGCTAGAAGGGCTGAATTTTCGAGGTGGTCTCTCTCTGAGTGAGTCAACAAAGAGGTAAGACTTCCGGATCGAGATCTTGCCAAGGCAGAGGGAGCAGCGCAAAGCCTTCACACAGAGACAGAGGGACACAGTTTTTCTGCAAGAAATTGCTGGGCAGAGAAGTGTCAGATGAAGAAGAAGAGCACATAGTGAGGGAATTCTTCCTCAGTGAGTTCCTTGCCGAGGAATTCATTTTTTCTCATTTTCTAGGCAACAGAGGAGACACAGACTTACCAGCTCCATCAGGGAGTGCATAAGCCAGCCTAGAAGCTACGCAGTAGGGAGAAAAAGGGAGCAGTTCGACAATTTTTGACTGAGATGGCATCTCACAGACTTAGAGATTAGGATCGGTTGGAGGGATCCTCCAACTACGTGATCTGGAAGGAAAGAATCGGATTCCTTCTGGACGAGTATGATCTCAAGGTGTCTGTAGACAACATGGTTGCTGTACCTACAGATTCGGATCAGAATAAAAGGTACATGTCCGATATGGCAAAGGCCAAGAGGTTAATCCTTGATGGTGTCAAGGATCATATAGTCTCTCATATAGCTGGCAAGGACACAACCAGGCAGATATGGGAGGCCTTGTCCGTGCCATACGAAGGGACTTCTGAGCAGCGAAAGATGTACTTGGAGTAGAAGCTCCAGATGATCCAGATGCAGAAGGGGGAGCACGTTGTTCCATTCCCAATGAGACTTCAGGATATCCATGATCAGTTGGCGGCCGTGGGATCTACCCCAACTGCTACAACTATGGTGAGACTGGCCCTTCACGCAGTCACTAAGGAGTGGCAAGTTTTTGTCCAAAGTATCTTGGGCAGGGCAAGATTACCAAGTTGCGAGGCGATGTGGGCAGCTCTTCAGGAGGAGTTGAGAAGAGATCTGGTCAAGTGTAAACTCGATGGTAGCAGCGGGAGCGGATCGAAAAATCCGGAGGAGGAGGAGAATGCAACCCTCACATCGAAGGGGCAACAAGGGCAACTGAGACGCAAGAAGGATGTCTCCAAGGTGAAGTGTTTCAGATGTGGCGAGATGGGCCACTATGCATCACAATGTCCTTTGAAGAAAAATGACAAGGATGAGAAGCATGATCTAAAGGTTGTAGCCACGAAGATCAAGGAGGATGAGTATGCCATTAGTGCCCATGCATCTCTAGGAGGGAGATTGGGTGACATGGAACTGTAGTTCACCTTGAACGTCAGTTGGGCAGGGTCCTTGAGGAACCCACCTCATGGATCATCACCTTGCTACGAGAACCCATGATCAGTAGTAGTGGGATGAAGGAGTTTTCAGTGGGAGCCAAGGAGTGATGGAGCGACAAATGCAATGGTTAGCAGCGCAGAGCAGAGAGGCAGTAGGGCGTAGAGGCACAATGCAGTAGCTTCAACAACACTGTGGCTTCAGAGGGCAGCGTGGGACTAGCAACAGTGAGATCTTTAGCAGCGAGGTGCACCACTGAACGCTTGTTCAATTTTTGGGTGGTTTCATTTGCTTCTCTTAGCAACTGAGTTGCAGTGCAGATGTAGTGTTAGCAGTGGTAGTGCTAGCAGCATAGTAGATGCAAAACTTGAAAGGGAGCTGTAGTACGAATGTAGCATTGGTAGTGGCAGTGTCAAGGGCAACAATATAGTTACAACAACAACACAGTGGTTGGTGGACAACTTGTCAGACATCAGCAGTGCAGAGGATGCTTCAGGGTCAGAGCAATATGCAGCAAACATGTTGTTAGAGAACTTTCCTCACTAAGAGGGAGTGTTGATTTTTGGTAGCATCGGAAGTGCTCCAAGTCTCAAAATCGTGGAGAGGCTTAGGCACATGTATTCCAAAGAACCCATAAATCGTTTGTGAAAATTCCACTCGAAATGTGTTTTATAAAAATAATTAATTATTTTAATGTGACCCTAAGTTTAAACTTAGGAAAATTAAATAATTAAAGGGTATTGATAAAACGAAGTGTGAATCTTCTAGAGAACATGGATCAAGTCAAGTTATAATCTTAGCCGTTGATTGGAGATCTAATCTCGGCCGTTGAAGTCTCGACGAGAAGGCTATAAAGGAAGGCTTGAGGGTCATTTGGAAAGATACACCGAGTGAATCTAGAGATGGAAATTTTTGAAGTGAGCAGTGCTTAAGACAAGAGATCGATCTAAGTGATTCCAGTGCAAAGAGGGGTAGAGATAGCTTCCGGAGAGAGAGTGATTTTCTTAGCTGGAGAATCATCAGCAAAGAGAGATCCAACAGAGCCAAACGCAGAGCTAGAGAGGCTGATGCAGAGCCAACGCAAAGCCACGCAAAGGGTTTCGAGATTTTGTTGTCGGATCAGTTTCAAAAGCCAGGAGTTGGTGTGTGAGACCCAGAGGCTGAAATCTGAGATTCCGTGAGGCAAATTGATCCATTGCTTGGGTAACGCAGTGCCAAGAGGAGGTGACGCAGTGCCTACGCATTCACTGGGTAGAGGTAGCCCAGGGACCTCTAGGGGCATCTCATCCAGTGTCCGGATCAGCCTTATTTTTTAGTGATTGAGTGAGGTAAAACTCACAATCTTTCTGCCAATATTTCTCTCTCTGCAGCTGAATTTCCTTTGTGGTATTCAGAGATGTATTCAGAATTGTCTACTGCTTAATAAAAGCAAACCCTTAGATTTGTTGCACTGGTTTCCCACATTGGTTTTTTTTCGGGGGCTTTCGTCCAAAAATAACGGTGTTCTATGTGTATATTTTTCTTTGCTCAGTTTCCTTGTTTCAGAATCATAAGTAATTAAGTGTAGGCGGCTTCACTAATTTTCTTCAATATTTCATGAAGAAATCTGAAATAATTCTGTAATGTGATTTACAAATAGGAGAAGTAAATTCAGCTGGTTGTAGTAGGATTCTGGAGATCATTTAGATTTAGAAATTTTCACACCTGGGAACGACCAAAGAGATGTGGGACTCCCTTGCCACACTGTACGAGGGATCTTCCGAGCAGTGGAAGATGTTTCTAGAAGAAAAATTGAGGAGCACATATATGCAGAAGGGAGAACGCATTGAACACTTTCTCACCAGATGTCAAGATCTCTGAGATCAGTTGGCAACTGTAGGGTCAGCGCCTCAGGCTACAATGATGGTGTAGATAACTCTAAATTCAGTCTCAGAAGAATGGAAAATGTTTGTGCAAAGTATTTTGTGCAGAGAAAAACTGCTAAAGTGGGATAGGATGTGGGTAGATCTGCAGTAGAAAGCGCTGAGGCAAGACTTGGTGAAGAGCACCACGGAAGGCAGCAGGAGCAGTGGGACGAGGAGAATGCAACCCTTGCATCAAAGGGGCAATAGGAGTAGCGCAGAAGAAAGGACGTTTTGAAGATCAAATGCTTCAGGTGTTGTGAACATGGTCACTATGCTACCCATTGTTTGCTCAGAAAGAGGGACAAACAGAAGAGGCAGGATCAGCAGGTTGCATCTGCAGAGATCAACAGGCTATCCTCCAGACCGGAGGAAGAGTTTGCCATGATCATCGAGATACCTCCGATGGTGAGGTGGGGTGATTTGGTTTCGTAGCCCCAAAGAGTTACAGGATGGGCAGGATCCCTGAGGATTCCACCTCTTGGATCAATACCTTGCTATGGGAGCCCATAACAGCAGTAGCAGGATGGACCAGTGACAATTGGTGCAGTTATGTGCTAGAGTGACAGATGCAGTGGTTAGTAGCATTAGAAACTGAGCAGCGTAGAGCAGAGTTGGTAGCAGTACAGTTGGCACAATGCAAAGTTAGCAGTAGCGCGGAGGTTTCAGTGATAACGCAGAGACTAGCAACAATCATGACTCTGGTGGCAAATGCATCAGTCTGAACATAGTTGGTTCAGTATGTTGGACATCTCTCAGTTGCAGTAGCAACAAATGAGAGACAGTTGTAGATGTTGCAGTGGCAGCAGCAACAAAGTTGCAGTGTAGATGCAGTAGTTGGCAACAGTATGCAGAGTCAGCAACAACACAGATGCAGCGCAGAGCTTCACAGTAGTTGGTGGGCAGAAAGGCCAAACATCAGCAGCGCAGCAGGAGGTGTTACAAAGTTAGAGTCTTCAGTGGGTTGCAGCATTAGATCACATTCCTCACTAAGAGGGAGTTGATTTTTGTAGCATCGAATGTGCTCTAGCCTCGACCCAGAAATCGTTTGGGAAAATTCCACTCGGAGATGATTTAATTAAAATAATTAATCATTTTTAATGTATCCCTAGGTCTAAACTTAGGAAATGTGATTAATTAAATGGTATTAATTAAATCTGGTGTGAATCTTCTAGATAAAGGCGTGGATCGAGTCTAAGTTAATTTGAGCCATCGATTAAGATCTAATCTTGACCATTGATATGTCAACGAAAGATTGTAAGAAGGAGCTCGATGGGCACTTGGGGAACACACTTGAGATTTGTAGAAATCGATTTTGCTAGAGGATTGAATTATCAGAGAGGCAACGCTGAATTGCTAAAGAGAGATCCGGTGAGATAATTGCAGTGAGCGACATAGATAGTAGACCGGAGGAATATTTCCAGATTCAGAGAATGCAAGGCAGAGAAGACATTGAGAGCCATGCAGAGGCAGCACAAAGCTTCAGAGGGAGTCCGCTATTTTGCTGGGAGACAATCGAGATCTAGTGCCGGAAGCCAGGGTGTGAGTCCGAAGGGCCAGAGGGTCGAGTTTCCAGTTAGCAGGAGATCAGAAGGAGGAGTGACGTAGTCCCAGGAGTTGTGACTGCGTAGGTAGACACAGTTACTAAGTAGAGACAACGCAGGGCAGCTCTTCTCCTGTCTAGATCAGTGTCGGATTTCCTGTGACAGTGTGAGATTTTCTCACTAACACTTTCGTCAATTTTTTGTTGTTGTTGTTGTTGTTGTTGTATCGGATAGCCAGCTTTAGCATCCAACGAATTGTACTCAGATTACTACTGCATAATATTAAAACCCTTAGCTGCTGCACTAGTTTTCCCAAGTTGGGTTTTTCCAGGGACAATTGGCCAAAAATAATGGTGTACTTCTGTGTGTGTGTTTCTATCTTTCCTGCATTGTATTTTACACAATATTTTATGTTGTGTAGGCTACAGTGAATTTAATTCGATATTTGCCGTAGGAAACAAGTAAATTGTTCGTTTAATTAAACAATTAGAAGAATTAACATCAGTTTCACCAGTAGGATTTGGGTATCGAAATTTTCACATAGAGCTAATGCTTGACCTTTTCCCACGTGCTAATTATGTCTTGACCATCTTTTGCATTTTAACTTTTCTTTTTCTTTTTTTATGACCATCTTATGCTTTTATCTTTCTTGTAGCTGCATCGACCTCCAAGGCAAAGTTTTCCGGCCTTAACTCAAGGATGTTAACCCGAAGGATAGATGTGACATATTCCAATGAACCAGTGATAGTTAACCTGAAGGATGGATGTGACATCAAGGGAATGATGAAAGGTGTTAAGTATGGAAAAGTTGTGGACATGCTTCTTAAATCCAAATGTCCTAACTAGTGCCCCTCCTATATCCCTAAGGCTTTAGAGGAAGTCTCACTAGATGAGGGCTAGAGACTAACGCCCTTGGTAAGGTGAGAAAATAAGCTTACAGTCAAGATTGGTCAATCCAAATCACTCCTTTATCCATGTTAGAATGCCCAAAACATTAAGTAAAAGCACTTGATTGCAAAATGGTTGAAAAACCTGCCGAGTGGTAGCCCACCTTCATTCAAGACGAATGCTGGATGGTGTGAGGTGTAATGACTAATGCAAATGGTGGAGGAATGTGGCATATCATCATCACTGAGCAATATGTAGGGATGCTGGCTGGCTGGTTGTCCAAGACAGGAGAAATTTTTTCTCCTATATGGTTACCCAATTTTGGTGGGTAGCAGGGGGCACCCTCTAAGACTTTATTGCCTCTTTTGAATGTGTTTGTTGGGTGTTTTGTTTGTTTTTAGTTGTTGATGATGAAAATATTTTGTCCCGAGCAATGCTCTTTTCTTCACTTACCACACCTTATGTCCACGTTTTCTGATAGTCATTTGGAGTTGCCATTCTCTTAACTTTCTATAAACCTCCTCGTTGGAATTTAGTTTTCTATATTTTATCATATTCTTATTGTATTCCAGACGATAATTTGATTATTGCAATATTAAAATTTGTTATGGCATTGGAATGGTTTTCTTTCATATGGACTTGGTCCTTTCTCACACAAGAAAATTATCAACAGATGTGAATGCAAGATTCAAACTCCTTGGCTTTTGGAACAGGTTGTACACAATTTTTCTTTACAATATTTGTGATCATTATTTACCTTATCTTGGAGCTTTTAAGGCAACCTGTTAAACTTAATCACCATTGGAGCTCTGACTGATGACCTTCTCATTAAATTTGAAAAAATGAGTCCATGTTCAAAGCATCAACCCTCTGTACCTAGTGATGAAGGTCTTAATTCCCAATTTTCAAAATTCTTAATTGGTGATACTAACTTGAAGATACAGAGACATGAAAACCATTGCAAGTGGGGAAATTGTGACTTCTCCTTTAATACCCGTAATATATCTTAGGGATATTCTTTCTGATACACTAAACTTCCCAATAAGACCTGTTTATCTTGTGTTAATACAATTTTACTCGACTAGAGTTTTACAAATTCACTGCCCCAAGAGAGTTCGAGGGGAAATGACAACCTAAAAATATATGTGCATGCCTCAAGTAGCGTGACTTTTGATAAATGAATTGGGAAACAAATATTTTTCCAAATACTTGTTTTTGTTATGGCATTCTGTCCATTCATCAAAAAATTATTTATGTAAGTCATTGAAAGGTTGCTGGAGGACATGAAATGGATTTGTATCAGTGGCAACAAGTTACGATAATAATAATTGTGACCTCTCCTTTAATCTCCCTAATGTATATTAGGGATATTCTTTCTGATCCACTAAATTTCCCAATGGGACCTGCTTATCTTGTGTTAATACAATTTTATTTAACTAGAGCATTACAAATTCATTGACTTAAGAGAGTTTGAGGGGAAATGGTAACCTAAAAAATCATGTGCATATGTTAAGTAGTTTGACTTGTTTGATAAATGTGTTCGTGAAAGGGATATTTTTCCAATTCTTGTTTTTGTTATGACATTATGTGCATTCATCAAAATATTATTTATGTTAGTCACTGAAAGATTGCTGGAGGAGATGAAAAGGATGTATCAGTGGCAACAAGTTAGGATTCATAACTCATAAACATGGTGTTTGAGCTTCAACTTGCTGATCTGGCGGTTTATATTTATGTGCAGGTGGTATACAATGGTTCACTTGGATGGATCTGCATCTCAATTTTGGGATTTCTGCAAGCAGCAAGGTCTTCAGGGTTTCCTGAGAATTTTTCCAAAACCAACTCTCATAGCATGGAAACTAATTGCATCATATGCAGCTTTTGAAGCAGCACTCCAACTACTTTTACCTGGTGGAAGAGTAACTGGACCTGTTTCTCCCGCAGGAAACATTCCAGTCTATAAGGTTTATATCCTTTTGCAATTTTCATAGATACACTTCTTGATTAACTTGTATATGCATCTACATTTTTGATAAGCAGCACTTTTATCAGTTAGCAATGGTGTATAAATTTAATGTCCAATATTGTTACCAAGATCAGATACTAGTCAAAGAAATATAAGATGCTGCTGACAATTGACATTATATACAATTGAATAAATTAACAAAAGTTGTGTGCGTGTATGTGTGTGTCCATGTCACTGGCTTATATTGGCAGCGGTATATGAAAAGCAGTAAATAATCTCTGTGCTGTATTTACGAACATTTCTGTCTGTAAGGTTTGTATTCCTTTGTGATTTTTGTAGATACACATCTTGATTAACTTGTATGTGTATCTACATTTTTGATATTAAACATTTTTATCAGTTACCATTGCCACAAATTTTATGTCTGATGTTTTTATCAAGAGCAATATTAGTCAAAGAAATACAAATAGTACTGGTGACATTGTGCAGAATCAGATACTTCAACAAAAGTTCTGTGCATGTGCATGTGTGTCCATGCCCCTGGCTTACATTAGCAGCTGTACATTAAAAGCAGAAAAATAACATGCTGTGCTGTACTTTTCTTTTTATCCTTGATTCCCTTGATTTGCAGCAAGTTCATGGAATATGGTAAGGGATTCTTGGATTGGCATTTACAAAGCTTTAAATGCTGGTGGAAGAGTGGTCCTATACTACACAGGAAGTAGTCTGCAGATGTCGCAAATGAAGCATCCCCAAGGGCTCGATAGAGATGTCTAATCTGCAGAGGAAATATTATCATATCCCTCAACTCATTCATCAAATATCTGTTAATTGTCTTCTAATTCATGTCAAGAGCAGAAATAGAGGTAATTTGGAAGAATGCTGAATTAAAGCATTAGTAGAATAAATTAATAATGCCAAAGGGGACAACTTAGCAGGTGTATAGTCATTTCTCAGAAAAATGGACACCTTAGCAGGTGTATAGTCATTTCTCAGAAAAATTTAACATAAATGAACAAAAGGACACTTATATAAAATTTTCCCTTTCAAGGGGGTAGGTGCAACACTTTGACCCTGTTACCCACTAAAATGGGCAACTCCATAGGAGGAAAATTTTCTGCTACTGTTGAATTTTCCTTGACAATTCAGAATCAGGTCTATCTCTAAAACATGATCACAAACACACTGAAATAAAACAACTCCAAGCACTTCGTACAGCGGAAATGTAACAGCAGTGAACCAATAAAGTTCACAATATTTTTGCAAACCCAATACTTTTTTATATTATAATTTTAATACAACAAACATAGGGCTTCCGTACCAGGGATCATGACCCTTACAATTAGCCCTGATACAAGGAAACGTAGGGCTTGAGATCAACAACTTATGACTCTAAATCTGCCCAAGAACAATAACAAAATTAACACACTTGCTGAAGAAACACCTTATCCAACATCCCTTTCAGTTCTCTTTGTTACTGAACACCTGGCAGGGCCTTTGCCTCCTATCTCACAAAGATCTTGCTGCTTGAACACCTCTGCACATCAGCTGCTCACAAGGTCCTCTGCTGCTCCAAAAGCCTTGCACACTTCAGCTTCACAATCTGCCTTCTCTCATTGACTATGCTGCTCCAAGGTCATTGAACATAGGCTCAAACAAGGTCTGCAACTTCCAGCGAATCTGCTCCACAGATCACTGTTAAATGCAGCCCTAAAACCCTGACTTCTCACAGTAGTTCAGCTCCTCCTATACCACTGTACAATCAGTCCTCCTTAACCAATCAACTCAGCAACTAATCTACATAGAAAGCAGACCTCATACCTTTTCAACAATCTCTGTTAAGTCCTGAAAAGTCTGAGGCTTCTTGGCCATATTGTAGGCTCCTGCTGGCACCTCAGGGTTTGCCCTTACTGTGGCCACCTTAGAGTACAAAACTCTGTGTATACCTCACGTTCTTGGCCATTAACTCCTGTGGATAACCTTGAGGGAGCTCGGCCCTCACTCCGGCAACTCCACAAGCCTCACAGCTTTATTGTTCAGCAAGACTAAGGGTCTCAGCCCTCTTTGATGCCACAGAAATTATCCCGGCCTGTTCACAGAGATATCTACAGCCCATATGCCCAGGTCCATACCAAAAATGAAGCTCAACCAGCCCTCCAAACCTTAGATCGGATCAGAACACACAAGATAAACTTGTCCTTCTGTTCAAGATCGGCCTTCTTGAGGGTCTTCATCTTTCTCTTAGGCTTTGTCTTCACAAAGATGAATTGCACTTGATGTGTCTCAATGAGCATAATCTTATTCCTACTTATAGTGTTCTTAGTGGAGTGACTTTGCCACCAAGGGTCACGTCTTTAGCCCAAGCTGACCTGAGCCTGCATGGTCAAACATAATTAATACAGAATAAAATTAATTTCATTGACATAAGTGTTGAAATATAGAGTGCAAAAGAGACTAGCACTATTTCTGAACTTATGATAATTACTTGTGAATTTATTAGAGTTCTTTTAGCATTCAATTTTCTTCATCAAGAAATTACACTTCAGAAATTCAACCAATAACAATGAAAGGAAAGTAGAGATCACAATGCACAAGAACAAGAGACACCGTTTACCCTGGGAAAATCCATTAGGGGTAAAAACCCAGCGACCCTTTCATTAGAGAAACACTACAACAAGACATCAATGTCACAGACAAACTGATCAACATAGTAGCAAGATGACCATCCACCAAGTGCCAAGCCAACTCTCCAAAGTTTCCAAGACAAAGTGCAAAAGAGACTAGCACTATTTTTGAACTTATGATAATTACTTGTGAATTTATTAGAGTTCTTTTAGCATTCAATTTTCTTCATTAAGCAATTACACTTCAGAAATTCAACCAATAACAATGAAAGGAAAGTATAGATCACAATGCACAAGAAGAAGAGACACCGTTTACCCTGGGAAAATCCATTAGGGGTAAAAAACCAATGATCCTTTCATTAGAGAAACACTACAACAAGACATCAATGTCACAGACAAACTGATCAACATAGTAGCAAGATGACCATCCACCAAGTGCCAAGCCAACTCTCCAAAGTTTCCAAGACAAAATGCCCCAAATATGTCCACAAATAGGTCTGCAATAAAGTCTGCTTCAGGTCTCCAAGAGGGCCTGTTAAAATTGGCAACTAGGACTAAACTCCACCGTGGACAGCTGATATGATGCAGATGATATTTTTATTGGATTCCTCTTTCCAAGGGGTGCAAGATTGATCTAAAGATCATCTTGTTTGGATGAGTGGAAGTGAGATTTTGATTTTAATTCTCACACGTGCAAATTGTCAAGGTCGGCCAGAAGTCTAATGTAGGCTCATAAGCCCCAACAGATGTGTCTCCACTCTTAACGAATTGTCTAAATAAGAGAGACCTCTTCCTCATTTGGATCATTATCACTCAACACATTCTCTCTCCTCTCTTGATTGGGTCGTACAACAAAAGGAGCAGCTTCTCATTTCAGCGTTGACCAAGGGTGACCAAAAATTTCAGATAGAAATCGCAGATCTGTTTTTGGGCTAATTGCAGTAGCGTTGATCTGCATTGACTGAGTGTCAACTTCACTGTTTTGACTGGGGGTTTCAGGCAGTTCCTTTGCTCTCCTTAGGCCACATCTTCTGGCATGAAAACCGAGGCAATTGGAGTAGGTTGACCTGTATTAACTACAATGTTGACTCTGCGTTGACCGAATTTGACTAATTTTCAGCACTGTTGCGAACATCGCGATAAAATCGCAATTTTTTCCCCCAAATGATATAATCACCGATTTTTTTATTTTGAAAAAATCGTGAAAAAATAGCGATTCTACCTGAAAAAATCATGGGCCTGTCAAACACCAACCCAATAACATGCAAATTCAATATTTTTTTTTTGTCATTTTTGTAGATAGAGGGCAAGAAATAGAGCTAAGGAGGAGGAGAAGTAATCTACAAAGGCAAGAGAGGAGAAAAGTGATGGAATTTAGTAACCCAAGCCAACAAAATTCAAGTTTGGACCAAGTTTCTTCAGCAAAACACCTTTTTTTTCAGGTATGGGCATCAAATTTGACTTATTATTATTTTTTTTTTCTTGTTCTTCCATGGGTTTCTATCACCCATGTATTTTCCATCATTTTTGATTGCATTTTTTATTTTTTTAATTTATTTTTTGTGTTTATTATCGAGAGGAGAGGGCTTATTTTGGCCAAAAATGCAAAAATTTGGTTGTTAATTTTTTTTTTTTAAATTTCTTCTTGTGCTTCTAGTTTCTTTCCATTATTTTTGCTTGGGTTTCAATGTGTATTTTTTCACATTATTGTTGCATTTGAGTTGAGGGTTTTTTTTTTTGTGAAAAAATCAAAATGTTTATGTAAAATTGTAATTTTTTATTTTATTTTTTAACTTGCAATTTTTGTTGTGCCCTAGGTTCAAATTTCAAAGTTCAAAGTTCATCTTACAGTAAAACTCAAGAGTTCAACAAATTTACAAACATGTCAAGGAAATTGGACCCTTTGGGGGAATTTGGTGAACCTGATCAGGGGTTTGACCGATCAAATTCGAGTTGCAAGTTATGTGGGCAACACATGACAAGAGGGGTATACAGATTGAAATACCACCTTGCACAAGTTCCTAGACATGAATTGGGGCCTTGCACAAATACCAATCCAAAAATAATCCGAAGAGCCCTCAAATCATTGGAAGGAATAGAAACAACTAAATTCAGCAAGACAGCTCTTAAGAGTCAAATAGCAGGGTTTAGAGGTGACTGTGAGAGTGGTAGTGGTTCTTCATCATCAACATCTTCTACACCCAACCCCGTAGCTGCCTCATCATATTTTCTTCCTAGAACCACTCTCGGTGCACAACCATCTATCTCCCCACTTATTAAAAAAAGGGAGAAGGAAGAAGCTGACAAGTTGTTGGGCAAACTTTTTCTTTGGAGTGATATTCCTTTCAGTGTTGCCAGGAACAATCTATTTTATCAGGCTGCGATTGATGCTATACTATTGTTGGCCCAGGATACAAAGCCCCTTCATATGATGACTATAGAGGGCGCATTTTTCAAAATGAAAAAGTTGACTGCACCAAGAGATTGGAGGAGTTAAGGGCATCATGGGAAGTCACAAGATGCACTATGATGTCAGATGGTTGGACTGATCAAAAGGGTAGAACCCTTATTAACTTCTTGGTCAGCTATCCCTAGGGGACAATGTTTATGAAATCTGTTGATGCATCTGCACATGTCAAAGATGCGCGATTATTATGTGATTTATTGGATGTGTTCATTTTGGAGGTGGGTCCACAAAATGTTGTCCAAACCATAACGGACAATGCTGCAAATTATGTTGCTGCTGGCAAGATGCTTATGGTATCCTAGTATATTTTGGAAACCTTGTGCTGCACACTGCATATTTGATGTTGGAGGACATAGGAAAGATTCCTTTTGTCAAAGATATTGTCGAATCATTAAGGAGCATTACAAAATTTATATATAATCATGCATCTGTGCTTCATTTGATGAGAACATTCACCAACAAGAAGGAGTTGGTGCGCCCTGCTATTACACGGTTTGCCACCAGTTTCATATCTCTTCAATCTCTTTTGAATTCCATGTGGGATTTGAAGAGAATGTTTATTTCAGAGGAGTGGCGTGCTTTGACATATAACCACAAACCAGAGGGAGAGGTCATCTGCAGGTTGGTTTCATATTAGGAAAGCTTCTGGGCGGGAGTGCAAAAGGTGTGCAGCATTACTGAACCTTTGGTAAAGGTTTTTAGATTATTTGATGGAGAGAATCCCACAATAGGTTGCTTGTACGAGGCCATGGATAGGGCCAAAGAAGCCATTCACAGCTACTATGAAGATAAGGGTGATGAGGGGTTTCAGAAACAACTTCTTCTATGGGATGTGATTGATGAGCGATGGAGCAACACACTCCATCGTCCCATTCATGCTGCAGGGATCTTCCTGAACGCCGAATTTGCTTACTTATGTGGTTTCTTATTTGATGCAGAGGTCATGGGTGGTTTTTTCACTTGTGTTCAGAAGATGGTGCCATCTCCATTAGAACGTTCAAAGATATCCAAAGAAATGGAGGTATACAGAATGGCAGGTGGCACATTGAGCTTTGACATGGCTGTCTAGGATAGGATTACTAAAATTCTAGGTAAGATTAGTTTGTTTCAAAATTCATTCTCTTCAAGTTCATGAATCATAAGTCCATACTTTGCTTCATCTTTCAATTTTCAAATTTTCATTATTTTAAATTTTTTTTTATGTTTTTAACTTTATAAGTTTATCTTATTTGTTGTAACTTGTAGATGCATGGTGGAGGAGTTACAGTGGCAGAATACCAAAACTCCAGAAGCTTTCCATTAGAATACTTAGCCAAACATGTAGCTCTTCAGGATGCGAGCGCAGCTGGAGTGTATTTGAAAAAATACACACCAAAAAACGAAACAGGTTAAAATCTTAAAATATTCCCACTGATTTTTTGAATTCATTAAATATTTTTTTTTTATAATTATTAATTTATTATTTATAATATATATTATATAATTTATTAATTTATGACCCTTGTACAGGTTGGAGTCTTAGCGCCTCAATGACATGGTTTACGTCTACTACAATCTTAGATTTTGGGTGAGACAACTTGAGAGGACACTAGATATGAAGGCCATCTCTTTAGATGCAATGGACACCACTACTGCATGGAGGGTTGAAGCTGAGAGGCCTATCATGGAGTCAGCCCCTAATTAAATAGAGCAGGAGGTAGTGGAGGGGGAGGAGGAGGAGGAGGAGGAGCAAGAGGAGGAGGTGACACTACTTACCCCTGCTATCGGTAGAGGACGTGGTCTACCTCCTTTAGCTCCTAGTGCTTTAGGTTTTGTGTTGAGATTTTGTGTATTTGGGGTAGCATTAGTTGTGCTCTAGCTCCCAAATTTTGTGGAGGGACTAGAGTACACTTGATCTACAAGACCCAAAAATTGATTTGGGAAATTTCATCTGGTTTAGGAGATATTAAATCAATTAATTATTTAAATGTATTTCCTAAGTTAAAACTTAGGGAACTTAAATAATTAAAGTGAATTTAATTAAACATGTGATGAAATTGTCTTAAGTCACACAGATCAAGCTTTCTTTTAATCTTAGCTATTGATTCAAGATCTGATCATGGCCGTTGGTTTCCCAACGAGAAAAGTATAAAGAAAAAGCTTGGGGTCATTTGTGAAGACACATAGAGGCAGAGCACTGAAGCTAAGCTGAGATTCTAGGGCGGGTTTACTAAGAATACTCAGTAGTGTTTCAGTTGTAGAGAGGGGAATTTAGGCCAAGGGGATGATCTGATCCTAGGGTCTAGAATCAGCAAGAGGCAGAGATCAGCTTAGAGAGGCAGCGTAGAGAAGCAGGAGGGCAGCAACTTGTGCTACGTAGGTGCTGCGCAGTCCCTCAAGGACAGCATAAATTACTGCAGGAAAACCTCAGGGGTTACGCAGAGACCCTAAGGGACAGTGTAGGGACTGCATCATCGAGTTTGGGGTAACGCAACCCTTTCCGGAGTAACGCTGAGGGCCAGAGGGGCTTCAGAGGCTGACGCAGAGGCTTCAGGGGCAGCGCTGGGGTTTCTAGGCCCCAATTTTGGCTGAGTTCTATAAATCCTGTTTAAGGGTGTGGATCAGTCATTATTTTGGCCCTAGATCAGCTAATGAGCTGTAGATCTATTATTTCTCTGTCAGGTTTTCCAGATCTGGAACCCAGGCTTCTTGTATTCAGAAAATTCTTAATAATAAAACCCTCCAACAGCCAGAAGAGAGGTATTCCCGCATTGGGATTTTTCGGGAACTATTTGTCCGGAAATAACTGTGTCACTTTGTCTATGTGTGCATGAACTTGTTCTAGATCTGGATTGGTGGAGATCTGTTATGTGTTTTGCTTCAATCTTAACTTGAATTTATTCATATAATAACTTATCTAAGTAGGAGCATAACTAGATTAACAGTAAATAATTTTTGCATAAAGTGTAAAGATTCAGAAATTTGCACATGGTATCAGAGAAATTGCAGATCTAGGACGGTCACCAGCAAGAATTTGAAGGTTCTAGCTGCAGGAAGCAGCTGGAAAAACAACAGAAACGCAGATCTAAAAGGACAATGCAGTTTTCAGAGGCAGATTCATGCAAAGGGAAGGGTGACGTAGTCTAACGCTGTCTCCTAGCAAGCCCACACAATTACTGCGCAGAGGCAGCTCAGAAACAACACTGGATTAGTCTAAAGCCTGCCAGGGTGATGTAGATCTAAATCTGTCAGATCCAGAAAAGACTGAAGAAAAGCTGCAAAAATTCAGAAGGTGCTAGTGGGGTAAATTTATGAAGTTTTCAAATTTTTAGCTTTAGCACAAGTGACAGAGCGGGAAGAGATCAGCTTCTCAGAGAATTTCTAGCCAAACAAACTTGAAGTTTGATCAGAGGATCAAAGAGAGTTGAATCATAGTTGATTTGGCAGATTTCCAAGGAGGGAAATCAATTGTCAGAGGGAGCAAAAGGTGCCTGTTTCACCAAGGGCCTTAGATCCATTTCTCTCGCAAAGAGAAAAGGAAGTTCTGACACATTCTGATCAGATGGCTCCTCATGGACTGCATGATTAGGACAGGCTAGATGGCCTCTCAAACTTTTCAGTTTGGAAGGCAAGGATCCTTATAGGTCTTGAGGCATACAATCTTAGAGACCATGGAGAGCAAACTCTGGCCACATCGACAGATCCAGATCTCCTTTGGAAGCATAAGGAAGCTGTTGGACATGCCACGCAGCTGATTATGGATGGAATTAAGGACCATATTGTACCACACTTAGCTGAGAAGAAGACAACTAATGAGATGTGGAGGGCCTTAATCTCCCTATATGAGGGAAAATCTGTCCAAAGAAAGATGCTGTTGAAGACACAGATGAGGTCATTCATGATGATCAAGGGAGAAGACATGGAGCATTTCCTCTTCAGACTGCAGCCAATCATAGATCAATTGACTACAACTGGTGCTAAGGTGGAAGACGATGTGATAATCAGGACTGCCCTCAATGCAGTCACAGATGAGTGGGAAACCTTTGTCCAAAGTATCTTGGGCAGAGCGGACCTCCCAGATTGGGACAACTTGTGGTCAATTCTGCGTCAAGAAGAACTCTGCAGATTCACCAAGAAGCAACACAACTCTGGATTGAGCAAAGTGAAGAAGGAAGATGAGGAAGATGCAACCAAAGAAGAAGAAGGATCTCTCAAAGTTCAAGTGTTTCCAATGTGGTGAAATGGGACATTTTGCCAGCAATTGTCCTCAGAAGAAAAAGGACAAGGGAGCCTCTTCTTCCAAGGCTGTTGTGGCAGATGATGGGTCAGAAGATGATGCAGCCATGAGTGCTCATGAACCACGAAGGTGGGGTGACATGGATATGTAGAGGAGCTACATAGAAGTAGGGCGGGATCCTTGAGCAGCTCATTTCTTGGATGACATGTGAGCTACATCAGCCTTAAGACAGTAGTGGGACAAGAGAAACAGTGGGTGCTGAGATCACAGATGAAGTAAAGGCAGATCTGAAGACTGGAAGGAGCAACGCAGAGCAGAGCAAAGCAGCAACAACGTAGAAGCAACAGCAACGTAGACGCTGATGTGACTTCAACAGTGCAGTGCAGAGCTGCAGCAGCACAAAAGGGCTTCAGAGGGACAACACAGTGCAGTAGCAGCATGAGAGATTTCAGCACAAGGGACTGATGTGACTTCAGTAGTGCAGAGGGAGTCTGCTTATGTAGTGCAAAGTTGTAGCTGTGCATCATTCTTCAGATGCCAACACAGATTTGTAGCCTATGGAACTTCAGTGATGAGGATGCAACCCATCTAACTTGTCTGTCAAAGATTGGGCAGGAGATTCAATTGTTTCTCTTAACAACTGAAGTTGCAGTGCAACAGATCAGCAGTGGCAGTGCTATGAGCAGCACAGATGCAATATTTTGAGAGAGAGCTGCAGTATAGAGGTTGTAGTGGCAGTGGAAAAGTCATGGGTAGTAGTACAAAATGGTAGCAACAATGCAGAGTTGAGTGGCAGCAGGCCAAGCATCAACAATACAGAACCAGTACCCAAAGTCTTGTAATGCATAGTGTGATGTATTGCTAGAGCACATCCTTGATGCTAAGAGGGAGTGTTAAGATTTTGTGTATTTGGGGTAGCATCAGTTGTGCTCTAGCTCCCAAATTTTGTATAGGGACTACAGTACACTTGATCTACAAGACCCAGAAATTTATTTGGGAAATTTCATTTGGTTTAGGAGATATTAAATTAATTAATTATTTTAATGTATTTCCTAAGTTAAAACTTAGGGAACTTAAATAATTAAAGTGAATTTAATTAAACATGTGATGAAATTGTCTTAAGTCACACAGATTAAGCTTTCTTTTAATCTTAACTATTGATTCACGATTTGATCATGGCCGTTGGTTTCCCAACGAGAAAAGTATAAAGGAAAGGCTTGGAGTCATTTGTGAAGACACATAGAGGCAGAGCACTGAAGCTAAGCTGAGATTCTAGGGCGGGTTTGCTAAAAATACTCAGAAGTGTTTCAGCTGCAGAGGGGAATTTAGACCAAGGGGATGATCTGATCCCAGGGTCTAGAATCAACAAGAGGCTGAGATCAGCTCAGAGAGGTAGTGCAAAGAAGCAGGAGGGCAACAGCAGGAGGGCAACAACTTGTGCTAGGCAGGTGCTGCGCAATCCCTTAAGGACAGCGTAAATTGCTGCAGGAAACCCTCAGGGGTTACGCTGAAACCCTAAGGGGCAGCGTAGGGGCTGCATCACCCAGTCTGGGGTAACACAGCCCTTTCTGGAGCCGTGCTGAGGGTCAGAGGGGCTTCAAAATCTGACGTAGAGGATTTAGGGGCAACACTGGGGTTTCTAGGCCCTAATTTTGGCTGAGTTATGTAAATCTCGTTTGAGGGTGTGGATCAGTCATTATTTTGGCCCTAGATCAGCAGTGAGCTGTAGATCTATTATTTCTCTGTCGAGTTTTTCAGATCTGGAACCCAGGCTTGTTATATTCAGAAAATTGTTAATAATAAAACCCTCTAGTAGCGAGAAGACAGATTTTCCCGCATTGGGTTTTTCCGCGGACTATTTGTCCGGAAATAACTGTGTCACTTTGTCTATGTGTTTTGCTTCGATCTTAACTTGAATTTATTCAGTTAATAACTTATCTAAGTAGGAGGAGCATAACCAGATTAACAATAAACAATTTCTGCATAAAGTGTAAAGATTCAGAAATTTCCACATTCTGGTGCTTTAGGTTCTAGAGCACAAGAGAGTCCATTGCTAGCCCCGCCAACTTCTCCATCTAGAGGGAAAGATGTTACATTTTCTCGCAAGAGGGGCAGAGGAAATCAATAGAATAGGATATTTGGTGCATTCCTTTGTATATGACCTTATTACTCATGATATGAGATACATTATTATATTTTTTGTTGATATTTTTACGCTGAGTTGAGACTCAGGACTCAGTATTCAGGACATGATTCACTGTTATGTGTGATGTAGCACTAGACATGATATTATACATCTTATATATTAGTATTTTTTTCATATTTATGTGTCAATGCATTTATTTTATGTTGCAGATGCTTTAGATATTAAAAAAATTGAAAATAAATGAATATTTTTGTATGTGCCGATTTTTTCCCGATTTTTACCGATTTTTTCCCTTTTTTTACGATTTTTTCCAATATTTTCCCCTTGCCGATTTAATCCCAATCGCGATGTTCGCAACATTGATTTTCAGGACTGTTTTCAGTTGAATTTGACTATTTTTGGAGGCCAAATTGATTGGGTTTGACTGAGTTGATTTGGAAGAGTATTTTTGCTTGTTTGACCAATGTAGACTTTCTGGTTAGGGCATCTTGTTGATTATTGTTTGACTGGACTATTTTGACAGTGATTGGGCAAGTGAATTTTATATTATGTACTCTCTTTCTCTGCTGAACTTTTGAAGAATTAACATGGTATCAAATCCCAGGTGAGGACAAAGCCCAAGCAAGAGTGAGAAAAGCAATCACTAAGATTTGTTGGACAAGGACAAGGGTCAATGGCTTCCTCATCATATTTCAAATCTGAGGACAAGCTCGATGGTAAGAATGATTATCATGCATGGAAGATGTCTCTCGACTTGACTTTGGAAGAAAATGAAGTCATGGATTATGTACAGGGAAAGATTGTTGAGCCCCCTTCAAATGCACCGACTGCCATTAAGATGAAGTACAAGAAAGGAGAGGTCAAAGCCATGAAGATCATCAAGGATTCTATTCAAAAGCATTTGGTTGCTTACATCTAAGGATATGTATGACAAGTTGGTTAGCATGTTGAAGGCTAGCAACGCAAATCAAATCCTCTTTCTCATGAACAAGTTGAAGGACATCAAGATGGATAGAGGGGAATCCATCCAATCCTACTTCACAGGATTACCAAAATAAAAAATGATCTTTTATCTATTGGAGAAGTTATTGCCGACCGAGAGCTCACTCTTATTGCCCATGGAGGTCTTCCCCGAGCATGGGATGTATTCAATACCACCATCCTCAACAATGACAAGATTGCAGGTTTTGATGAATTAATGACTAGATGCACTCAAAAGGAGACAAGGATGATGGAGAGAGACACGCCTTCAAATAGGAATGATCCTAGTGCATTCTCTGCTCATGCTAAAAGAAAAAACAATTCTGGTCCAAGAAAACAAGGACAAGGAAGACCGAGATCTAAAGAAGGTAGAAAGGGTAGATGTTTCAACTGTAACAGGTTTGGCCACTATGCAAGAGAGTGTCACAATAAAAGGGATACACCACGAGATGATGATTACAATAACAACAATTTCAAGGGAAATGGAAATCAAAGGAATAACAGGTTCAAAGGAAAGAGAAATGCTTCCGCTACACAATATGGAAATTGTCAACCTTCTAAGAGATCGAGCAACTCTAGGTATGATGAATCTAATGTTGTAGATAACAAGCAAAAATAATTTTGTCTTATATCTGCCCTCTCTGCTACCTCTCCTCCAGACACCTTGGATAATTGGCTGATTGATAGTGGTGCCTCAAGGCACTTCACTAGGTACAAAGAGGCCCTCTCACATTTGATTGAAAAGGAAACCAATTTGGAAATCATACTTGGAGACAATGCCACCTATCCCGTGAAAGGGACAACAACTGTTACTCTTCATTTAAATCAAGGTCAAATCCTTCATCTACAAGATATATTATATGTACCCTACTTGAAGAAGAATTTAGTATCTATTTCGGCGATGGAAGACAATGGATTCAAGGTGACATTCATTGATGGAAAGGTACGTGTTTGGAAAAAGAATTTCAAAGAAGCATTCACTGTTGTATTTAGGGTTGATATTGTCGAAATTTCTGAATCTAAATTCTTATGCAGAAATTATTTTTGTTAATCCGGTTAAGCTTCTCCTACTTATACAAGTTATCAACTGAATAAATTCAAGTTAACATCAAAGCAAAACACCTAATAGATCTCTACCAATTCATATCTAGAATAAGCACATGCACACATAGACAAAGTGACACGGTTATTTCTGGACAAATTGTTCGCGGAAAAACCCAATGTGGGAAAGCCGGTCTAGGGCTCTATTATTAAGAATATTTTTGAATACACAACTTTGGGTTCTAGATTTGGAAAACCCTACAGAGAAAACTCTAGATCTGCAGCACCTGGCTGATCTAAGACCAACAATACTGACTGATCCACACCCTCAAACAGGATTTACAGAACTCAGCCAGATCTAGGCCTAGAAACCCCAGATCTGCCCCTGAAAGACACTACGTCAGCCTCTGAAGGCCTCCAAATGCTCATCGCTATCACTGGAAGGGATTGCGTTACCTAGACTTGGTGACGTAGTCACTATGCTGCCCCTAAGGGTCTCTGCGTAACCTTTGAAGGGTTTCTTGAAAATCACACTGTCCTTGCTGCTGCTGCCTTCCTCTGCGTTGTCTTTCTTGATCTCTTCTCTGCTTCTTGTGTATTCTAGACCCCGGGATCAGATCATCCCCTTGGTCTAAATTCCCCTCTCTACAACAAAAACACTTGAGAATTCTTAGCAACCCCACCCTAGAATCTCAGCTCAGCTTCAGTGCTTTGCCTCTGTGTGTCTTACAAATGACCACAAGCCTTTCCTTTATACTTTTCTCGTTGACAAATCAACGACCAAGATTAAATCTTTAATCAATGGCTAAGATTAAAAGAAAGCTTGATCCGTGTGACTTAAGACAATTTCATCACATGTTTAATTAAATTCACTTTAATTATTTTATTTTCCTAAGTTTTAACTTAGAAAATACATTAAAATAATTAATTAATTTAATATCTCCTAAACCAGATGAAATTTCCCAAATCCATTCCTGGGTCTTGTAGATTAGGTGAACTCTAGTCCTTCCTCAAAATTTGGGACCTAGAGCACAAATGATGTTACCTCAAATACACAAAATCTCAACACTCCCTCTTAGCATCAAGGGTGTGCTCTAGCAGTACATCATACTTATGCATTACATGATTTTGGGCACTAGTTCTGTGCTGCTGAAGCTTGGCCTCCTGCCACTCAACTCTGCACTGCTACTGCCATTTTGTACTGCTGCCCATGACTCTGCCACTGCCACTGCTACCACTGTATCGTAGCTCCCTCTCAATATGATGCATTTGTGCTGCTCGTAACACTGCCACTGCTGATCTGCTGCACTGCAACTTCAGTTGTTGAGAGAAACAATTGAATCTTCTGCCCAATCTTTGACAGACAAGTCAGATGGGCTGCATCCTTATCACTGAAGCTCCATAGGCTACAGATCTGTGCTGGCATCTAAAGAACGATGCATAGCTACAACTCTGCCTGCATAATCAAACTCCCTCTGCACTATTGAAGTCACATCAGCTCCTTGTGCTGAAATCTATCACGCTGCTGCTGCACTATGCTGTCTCTCTGAAGCTCTCTGCGCTGCTGCAGCTCTGCACTGCGTTGCTGAAGTAACATCAGCCTCTGCGCTGCTACTGCTTCTACGTTGCTGCTGTTGCTATGCTTTGCGCTGTTCGTCTTATGCCTCATCTGTGATCTATGCATCCACTGCTCCACTTGTCCCGCTACTATCTTAAGGCTGCTGTAGCTCGCTTGTGATCCAAGAGATGAGTTGCTCAAGGATCCCGCCTTACATTCTGTAGATCCTCTACAGATCCATGTCGCCCCACTTTCGTGGTTCATGAGCGCTCATGGCTACATCATCTCCGGACGCATCATCTGCCACCGCTGCTTTGGGAGAAGATGCTTCCTTGTCCTTCTTCTTTTCTGGACAATGGCTGGCAAAATGTCCCATTTTGCCACACTGGAAGCACTTGATATTAGAAAGATCCTTATTCTTCTTCGGCTGCTTCTTCGATGCCAAGGCTGCATCTTCCTCCTCTTCCTTCTTTACTTTGCTCATCCCAGGGCTGTGCTGCTTCTTGGTGAATCTGCGTAGTTCTTCTTGCCGCAAGATTGACCACAAGCTGTCCCAATCTGGGAGGTTCGCTCTGCCCAAGATACTTTGGACAAAGGTTTCCCACTCATCTGTGACTGCATTGAGGGTAGTACTGACTATGACTGCATCATCTACGGTTGCACCTGTTGTAGTCAGCTGATCCCTGATTGATTGCAATCTGAAGAGGAAATGCTCGATGTCTTCTCCCTTGGTCATCATGAATGACCTCATTTGGGCCTCCAACAACATCTTTCTTTGGATTGATTTTCCCTCATATAGGGAAGTCAAGGCCTTCCACATCTCATTAGCTGTCCTCTTCTCAGCTATGTGTGGCGCAATATGATCCTTGATACTGTCCATTATCAGCCGCTTGGCATGCCCAACAACTTCTCTATGCTTCCGTAGGAGATCCGCATCTGTCGGCGTGGCCAGGGTCTGCTCTGCATGATCTCTAAGACCATATGTCTCTAGGACAATCAGGATCCTAGCTTTCCATACCGAAAAGTTTGAGAGGCCCTCTAGCCTATCCTGATCATGCAGTCCATGAGGAGCCATCTGCTCAGAATGTGTCGAAGCTCCTCTTCTCTATGCTAGAGATCTTGGATCTAGGGTCCTTTTCGAACTGGGAACCCTTTGCTCCCTCTAACACTTGATTTCCCTCCTTGGAAATCTACCAAATCAATTATCATTCAGCTTCTTCTTTGATCCTCTGACCAGACTGCAAGTTTCCTTTGGCAAGAAACTCTATGAGAAGCTGAACTTTTCCCAAACTTTGTCACTTGTGCTAAGGTTAAAAATCTGAAAACTTTAGAAGTTTAACCCCACTAGCTCTTCTGAATTTCTGCAACTTTTTTGCAGACTTTTTCTGGATCTGACAGATTCAGATCTGAATCACAATCGCTGGCTTCAGACCCAACCAGAACTGTTTCTGAACTGCCTCTGCGCAGTAATTGTGTGGGCTTGCTAGGACATAGCGCTGGATAGCGTCACCATTCCCTTTGCGTGAATCTCCTCCTGAAAACTATGCTGTCCCTTCAGATTTTCTTTTTGCTGCCTTTCAAGCTGCGTTCTACAGCTAGATCCTTCAGATGCTTCAGCTGATGACCCTTCTAGATCTGTAATCGCTCTGATTCCATGTAGATATTTCTGAATCTTAATTCTTATGCAAAAATTATTTCTGTAAATCTGGTTAAGCTTCTCCTACTTATACAAGTTATCAACTGAATAAATTCAAGTTAACATCAAAGCAAAACACATAACAGATCTCTACCAATTCAGATCTAGAATAAGAACATGCACACATAAACAAAGTGACATAGTTATTTCTGGATAAACTATCCCTGGAAAAACCCAATGTGGGAAAACTGGTCTCTAGCTGCTGAAGCGGCTCTATTATTAAGAATATTTTTGAATACACAACTTTGGGTTCTAGATCTGGAAAACCCTACAGAGAAAACTCTAGATTTGCAGCACCTGGTCGATCTAAGACCAACAATACTGATTGATCCACACCCTCAAACGAGATTTACAGAACTCAGCGAGATCTAGGCCTAGAAACCCCAGATCTGCCCCTGAAAGACATTGCGTCAGCCTTTGAAGGCCTCCAAATGCTCAGTGCTGTCACTGAAAGGGACTGCATTACTTGGACTAGGTGACGCAGTCACTACGCTACCCCTAAGGGTCTCTGCGTAACCCCTAAAGGGTTTTCTGAAAATCACGCTGTCCTTGCTGCTGCCGTCTGCTGCTGCTGCCTTCCTCTACGCTCTCTTTCCTGATCTCTTCTCTGCTTCTTGTGTATTCTAGACCCCGGGATCAGATCATCCCCTTGGTCTAAATTCCCCTCTCTGCAACTGAAACACTTGAGAATTCTTAGCAACCTTGCCCTAGAATCTCAGCTTAGCTTCAATGTTCTGGCTCTGTGTTTCTTACAAATGACCCCAAGCCTTTCCTTTATACTTTTCTCGTTGACAAATCAATGACCAAGATTAAATTTTTAATCAATGGCTAATATTAAAAGAAAGCTTGATTCATGTGACTTAAGACAATTTCATCACATGTTTAATTAAATTCACTTTAATTATTTTATTTTCCTAAATTTTAACTTAGGAAATACATTAAAATAATTAATTAATTTAATATTTCCTAAACCAGATGAAATTTCTCAAATCCATTTCTGGGTCTTGTAGATCAGGTGAACTCTAGTCCTTCCTCAAAATTTGGGACCTAGAGTACAATTGATGCTACCCCAAATACACAAAATCTCAACAGATACTCTTTAGCAGGTTGGAGGAAGTTCATTGGGAGCCATGACATGCAACACTTCTCTTCAATCCAAATTATGGCGCCGAAGGTTTGCTCACCTTCATTATAAAGCTCTTCTCGATGCTAGGAAGGTCGTCACAAGTATGCCGGTTTTAAAGATGATCATGAAGGTGTTTGTCAAGGTTGTGTCGAAGGGAAACATACAAGGGGACCATTCCCCTCAAGTGATAGCAAGACTACTGACATTCTTCAATTGATCCATTCTGATTTATCTGGTATGTTGCCCGTAATGTCTTTGGGAGGATATTTGTATTATGCTATTTTTGTGGATGACTTCTCTCGCAAAACTTGGATTTACTTCTTGAAGAAAAAGGGCGAAGTGTTCAAGTGGTTCCACTCTTCTAAAAACTTGGTTGAAAATCAAACAGGGAAGAAGATCAAAGTATTGAGGACCAATAGTGGAACCGAATATGAGTCAAACGAGTTCAATGACTATTGTAGGGAAGCTGGCATTAAGAGGGAGACCACTACTGCTTATACTCTTGAACAAAATGGAGTTGCCGAAAGGAAGAATCGAACCATCATTGAAGCTACTCGTGCTTTGCTTCATGACCAAGGCCTATCGAAGTTTCTATGGGGAGAAGCTGCCAACATTGTCGTGTATGTTCAAAATACATGCCCACATCAAGCATTGGAATCCACCGAAGAAGTTTTCAATGGGAAGAAACCTGATGTTTCTCACTTTAGAATTTTTGGGAGTCCCGTATATTTTCATGCGCTGAAAGAAAAGAGAAGCAAGTTGGATGCTTCTGGAAAGAAGGGAACATTTGTGGGCTATAGTGAAACTTCAAAGGCATATAGAATCTATGTGTCTAGTCAAAAGGAAGTGGAGATAAGTCATGATGTCACCTTCAATGAAGATACTGCCCTTGGGAAGGTTAGAGATCTTCTTATTTCAAAGAAAGACAAAGATGAAGATACAGGAAAGTAGGAAAAACTGAAGGGTGAACCGATGCCCGATGTTGAAGGTCTCATCTTCAGTCAGATCAATACCAAATCTTCCCGTACAAGTGTGAAGTTATCTCGCTAACTTTCTGCCAGTTATTTTCTCTGTAACAGATAGCCAGTAAGGCATCCAAGATTGGATCTAGAAACTACAACATAATAATACAAACCCTCAACTGCTGCACCGGTTTTCCCACATTGGGTTTAAAGGGGACATTGTACAAAAATAATGGTGTCGTATTTGTGTGTTATTTGTTTCCTGTGCTGTATTTTGTTTCCGTAGTACTTTTATATTTGTGAAGAATGCATTGTGTTAGTTTTGTTATTTACCGTTTTGTTCAGTTATATAACAAAATAGAAGAAACTTAACCAGTTGTTGTAGAAGGATTCCAATCATGGAATTTTCACATGGTATCCGAGCGCAGATGAAGCAGAGAAGAGCTCAAAAGCAAAGTTGAGGAGAGAACTCGAAGAGCTGCGTAGGCAGCAAATCAAATCCCCAGAAGGCTTGCGCAGTCCAGTGCCAAGAGGGCAAGATTCTCAGGGAAAAATCTCTTTGAGTGAGTCGACAGAGGAAGATTTTCCATATCGAGGTTTGTCAGCAGCAGAGGGAGCAGCGCAACAACTTCAGCGCAGAGCAGATATTTAGCTGGTACGCAGATTTTCTGCAGCAGTTGCGAGTGCAGAAAAGCGTCAGAAAGGAAGAAGAGCACACTGAGGGAATTCCTGTGAAAATTTCTGAATGTTACTCATGCATAAATCTACTGTTAGATCTGTTTATGCTCCTCCTACTTAATTAAGTTATTAACTGAAAAAATTTAGATTAATATCGAAGAAAAACACATAACAGACTTTCACCAATTCAGATCTAGAAAAAGTACATGCACACATAGACAAAGTGACCCAATGATTTTCTGGACAAATCGTCCCTGGAAAAACCCAATGCCGGAAAATCGGTCTTTGGCTGTTGGAGGGTTTTATTATTAAGAGTATTTTTGAATACAACAAATCTGGGTTCCAGATCTAGAAAACCCGACAGAGAAAATATAGATCTGCAACTCACCGATTGTTCTGAAGCCAAAATATTAACGGATCCACACCCTCAAACAGGATTTACAGGACTGAGCCAAAATTAGGGACTAGAAACACCAGCGCTACCGCTGAAGCCCCTGCGTCCCTCAGTGCCGGCCTGGAAAGGGTTGTGTAGCCCCGAACTAGGTGACGCAGTCCCTACATTGCCCCTAAGGGTCTCTACGTAACCTCTGAGGGTTTCCAGCTGCCTTACGCTGCCCTGGGAGTGACTGTGCAACACTTGCGTAGCTGAAGCTGCTCCTGCGCTGCACAACTGCTGCCCTCTTGCTGCTGATGCTCCTGCTTCTCTGTGCTGCCTTTTTGAAGCTGCTCTCTGTCTCTTGTTGATTCTAGACACTGGGATCAGATCATCCCCTTTGTCTAAACTCCCCTCTCTGCAGCTGAAGCACTTCTGAGAATTCGTAGCAAACCCTGCACTAGAAACTATGCTGAAACAGGCACCTTCTGCTCCCTCTGAGAGCTAATTTCCCTTCTTGGAAATTTCCCTCTGAGAGCACTGAAACTAAGGTGCTTGGTGAAACAGGCACCTTCTGCTCCCTCTGAGAGCTAATTTCCCTTCTTGGAAATTTGCCAAATCAATCAATGATCCAGCTCTCTTTGATCCTCAGATCGATCTGCAAGTTTCTTTGGCTAAAAAATCTCTGAGAAGTTGATCTCCTCTCACTCTTTATCACTAGTGCTTAGGCTAAAATTCTGAAAACTTCAGAAATTTAACCCCATTAGCACCTTCTGAAGTTCTGCAGCTCTGCTTCAGGCACTTCTGGATCTGACAGCTTCAAATCTGCATCACATTGGCTGGCTTCAGACAATCCCAGCGCTGTCTCTGCATAGTAAGTGCGTGGGCCTGTTGGGAGACAGCATAAGACTGCGTCACCCTGCCCTCTGCATAGCTCTGCTTCTCTGAAAATTGCGTTGTCCCTTCAGATCTGCCCTTCTACTGCTGCTGCTGCACTTCCTGCTGCTTTCTGTAGCAAGATCCTTTAGTCTTCTGCTGGTGACCTTCGTAGATCTGCAGTTGCTGATAACATGTGAAATTTTCTGAATGTTAATAATGCAAAAATCTACTGTTAGATTTGTTTATGCTCCTCCTACTTAATTAAGTTATTAATTGAAAAAATTCAGATTAATATCAAAGAAAAACACATAACAGACTTTCACCAATTCAGATCTAGAAAAAGTACATGCACAGATAGACAAAGTGACATAGTGATTTTCTGGACAAATAGTCCCCGAAAAAACCCAATGCGGGAAAACCGGTCTTTGGCTACTGGAGGGTTTTATTATTAAGAGTATTTCTGAATACAACAAATCTAGGTTCCATATCTGGAAAACCTGACAGAGAAAATATAGATTTTCAACTCACCGGCTGTTTTGAAGCCAAAATATTAACTGATCCACACCCTCAAATGGGATTTACAGGACTCGGCCAAAATTAGGCCATAAAACCCCAGCGCTACCCCTAAAGCCCCTGCGTCAGCCTCTGCAGCCCTTGCGTCCCTCCGCGCTGCGTAACCCCAGCTGGGTGACACAATCCCTACGCTGCCCCTAAGGGTCTCTATGTAACATCTGAGGGTTTCCAACTACCTTACACTACCCTGGGAGTGGCTATGCAGCACCTGCGTAGCTGAAGTTGCCCCTGCGCTGCACAACCACTGCCCTCTTGCTGCTGATTCTCCTGCTTCTTGCACTGCCTTTTTGAAGCTGCTCTCTGTCTCTTGCTGATTCTAGACACTGGGATCAGATCATCCCCTTTGTCTAAACTCCCCTATTTGCAGTTGAAACACTTTTGAGAATTCTTAGCAAACCCTGCCCTAGAATCTCAACTTAGCTTCAGTGCTTTGCCTCTGTGTGTCTTTACAAATGATCCCAAGCCTATCCTTTATACTTTTCTCGTTGGGAAACCAACGACCATGATCAGACCTTGAATCAATGACTAAGATTAAAAGAAAGCTTGATCCGTGTGACTTAAGACAATTTCATCACATGTTTAATTTAATTAACTTTAATTACTTAATTTTCCTAAGTTTAGACTTAGGAAATACATTAAAATAATTAATTAATTAAATATCTCCCAAACCAGATGAAGTTTCCCAAATCCCTTTTTGGGTCTTGTAGATTAGGTGTACTCTAGTCCCTCCACAAACTCTGGGAGCTAGAGCACATTCGATGCTATCCCCAATACACAAAATCTCAACAATTCTGACCTCGGAGAATTTCTTGCCTAGAAATTCTAATTTCCACGTAGAAGCAATAGTAGTCGAGAGAGGTTTTGCTCACTCCATCTGGGAATGCATAGATCCACTCAGCAGCTACGTTGAGGGTTAGAGGTAGACTTCGACATTTGTTGGGCGTGATGGCAACAACTAGGCTGAGAGATCAAAATCGACTAGAGGGTGCCTCCAGGTATGTGATCTGTAGGCAAGGATCTCCTTCCTTCTAGATGAGCATGATCTTGAAGCCTTCATCGATAATGTGGTAGCTATCCCCGCAGATCCAGATCCGTTGAAAGCCTACAAGAAGGATATGGCAAAAGCCAAGAGGCCGATCCTCGATGAGGTTCGAGATCACATTGTTTCTCACATATCTGGCAAAGGGACAACCAAAGAGACGTGGGATGCCTTGGCGACGCTGTATCATGGATCTTCCCAGCAACGAAAGATGTACTTGGAGGACAAGATGAGATCCACGAGGATGCATAAAGGGGAGTGCATAGATCCTTCCCTTATGAAGCTTCCAGAAGTTCGGGATCAATTGGAAGTTGTAGGGTCAACGCCTCAGGCTATGGAGATGGTGTGATTGGTCATGAATTCCGTCTCAGAGGAATGGCAAGTCTTCGTCCAGAGTATCCTCGGAAGAGAACGATTATCGGATTGGGAAGGGATGTGGGCTGCTCTTCAATAAGAAGAGATGAGGCGTGGCTTAGTAAAGTGCAAACTGGATGGTAGCAGCAGTAGTGGGACGAAGCCCAAGGAAAAAGAGGAGATTGCAACCCTTGCATCAAAGGGGCAACAGGAGCAACAGAGGCAGAAGAAGGACGTCTCGAAGATCAAATGTTTAAGGTGTGGTGTGCTTGGTCACTACTCTACGTAGTGTCCTTTAAGAAAGAAGGACAAGGAAGAGAAACATGACTAGCAGGCTGTAACCGCAGGGATCAAGGAGGAGGAGTTCGCCATGATTGGCTACATACCTTTAGGGCAGAGGTGGGGTGATCTAGTACTGTAGTTCCAGAGAGCTGCAAATGGGCAGGACCTTCGAGGAGTCCATCTCTTGGATCAATACCTTGCTACGGGAGCCCATATTAGAAGTAGCAGGATGGACTAGTGTTACTTGGTGCAGAGGAGTGCTGGAGTGACAGTTGCAGTGGGTAGGAGCGCCAGAGACTGAGCAGCACAAAGCAGAGTTGGTAGCAGTGCAGTTGGCACTTTGTAGAGTCATCAGCAACAAAGAGGTTTCAGAGGGTCAACGCAGAGACTAGGAACAGTTAGAACTCCAGTGACAGATGCATCATGCTGAACACATTTGGTTAAGTATTTTGGATGTTTTTCTATTACAACAACAACAGAGTTGCAGTGCAGATGCAGTCAACAACAACATGTAGAGTCAGCAGCAGCACAGATGCAACATTTGCATAGTAGTTGGTGGGCAGTGATGTCAGACATCAACAACGCAGAGGGAGATGATACAGAGTTTGGGTGATGCTTCAACGGGTTGCATTACTAGAGCACATTCCTCGCTAAGAGGGAGTGTTGATTTCTGGTAGCATCAGATGTGCTCTAGCCTCAAGAATTTGCAGGGAGGCTAGGACATATGCATTCCACAATACCTAGAAATCGTTTTGGGAAATTCCACCCGGAGACAGTTTAATTAAAATAATTAATTATGTTTAATGGATGTCTAAGTCTAAACTTATGAAATTAAAATAATTAAAAGGTATTAATTAAACTGGGTGTGAATCTTCTAGAAGAAGACGAAGATCGAGTCAAGATGATTTGAGCTGTTGAATGTTCAACGAGAAGATTATAAGAAGAGGCTCGATGGGCATTTAAAATATACATCAAATTGGAGATCAAGGGATCGATTTCTCAAGAGAGCAGCACAACAGTTGCTGGGGAAGTGATCGAGGTATTTCTTGCAGTGAGGGGCATAGATAGTTTTCTGGTGGAAGTATTTTTGATCAGGTGAATACATTGCAGAGTAGGCGGAGAGAGGTGCAGAAAAGGCAACGCAGAGCCATGTTGGGCAGCGTAGAGCCACACGGGCGGCGTAGAGCCACGCGGGCGGCGAGACGGATGAAGATTTGCTGAGGAGCAGTTGAGATCCAGTACCAGAAGCCAGGGTGTGAGATCGAGAGGTCAAAGGATCAAGTTTCAGGCCAACAAAAGATTAGCTAGGATGTGTGACGTAGTCCTTGCAGCAATGACGCAGTAACTGCGTAGGTGTGAAGCAGAGCTGCGCAAAGGTCTCATCTTCAGTCGGATTAGTACCAGATCTTCCCGTACCAGTGTGAGGTTATCTCACTAACTTTCTGCCAGTTATTTTCTTTGTAACGGATAGCCAGTAAGGCATCCAAGATTGTATTCATAAACTACTGCATAATAATACAAACCCTCAGTTGCTGCACTAATTTCCCGCATTGGGTTTTTCTGGGGACATTGTCCACAAATAAAAACGTTGTATGTGTGTGTTATTTCTTTCCTGCACTGTATTTTGTTTCTGCAACATTTTTATATTTGTGAAGGCTGCAGTATGTCAGTTTCGTTATTTACCGTTTTGAACAGTGAATATTTTATTTTTTTATTTTGAGTTATATAACAAAGTAGAAGAAACTTAACCAATTGCTGTAGAAGGATTCCAATTGTGGAATTTTCACACAGCTCCATGTCTAAAACATAATCACAAAACCACTGAAATACCACAACTCCAAGCTCTTTGCACAACAGAAATGTAGCAACAATGAACTTTGAAATTTTTTGAATTTGCTCAAACAAAAACCCTACTGTTAAATTTTTGATTTACTTCTCCTACTTACATTAAGTTATTAATGTGAAATCTTCAACATTAACATCGAAGTAAATACATTAACATCCTACACATACAGATCTAAACTAAATACATGCACAATGACAAAGTGACACAAGGATTTTTTGGACAACTGTCCCCGGAAAAACCCAATGCGGGAAAACTGGTCTTCTGGCTGCTAGAGGGTTTTTATTATTATGCAGAGTCTGAGTACAACACTTATGGGCACCAAACTTGGTTTTCCCTACAAAGAAAAATACGACAAGCAATACCTTTGTCTTCGGAGACAGAAAATATGGCTGATTCAACCCTTAGCGGGGAATTATGAATTCGAACCCTTTCTGACCCACAAAAAACCCCAACACTGCTCTGAAGGCCTTTGCGTCAACCCCTGCGCTGCTCAGGAAGGGCTTGCGTCACCCCAGACTGGGTTACGCTGCCCCTGCGCTGCTCTGGCTGGGCTTGCGTCAGCCCTGTTGGCCTGTGCTGCCCCTGCGTTGCCTCTGTGTGGCCTCTGCTGGACTGCGTAGCTAGTGGCTGCCTCTGCGCTGCTCTGGTATGCTGCCTCTCTGCCTCGGTTGTACTCTTGGCCTAGGATCAAACCATCCCTCTCGCCAATACTGCCCCTCGCTGCAGCTGAAACACTTCTGAAATTCTTAGCAAACCAGACCCTAGAATTCCAGCTTAGTTTCAGTGCTCTGCCACTGTGTGTTCTCCAATTGACCCCAAGCCCTCTTCTTATACTTTTCTCGTTGAAACATCAACGACTATGATCTAATCTTGAATCGATGACTAAGATTAGAAGATGCTTGATCTGTGTGACTTAAGTCATTTTCATCACATGTTTAATTTAATTAACTTTAATCTTTTAATTTTCCTAAGTTAGACTTAGGGTCCTTAATTAAAAAGATTAATTAATTAAATATCTCTTAAATGGGATGGAATTTCTTAAATCACTTTCTCGGTCTTGGAGATCTTATGTACTCTAATCCCTCTACAAAGTTTGGGAGCTAGAGCACATCCGATGCTATCCCAACACCCCAAAATCTCAACACTCTCTCTTAGCGAGGAATGTGCTCTAGCAACAATACTTCACCCCGAAGTTCTGCATTGATCTTTGGTGTGGGTCTCTACGTTGATGCTTGGCTTGCTGCCCTTCATAACTGCGCTGTTGCTGCTTTCTCGTACTGCTGCCCATGACGCTGCCACTGTCACTGCCACATCTGTACTGCAACTCCCTCTCAATCTAATTCATCGTGTTGCCAACTGCTGCACTGCAACTCAGTTGTTGAGAGTAAGCAACTGAAGTACTCCTGTCCAACCTTTGACAGACAAGTCTGTTGGGCTGCATCTCATCACTGAAGCTCCATAGGCTGCTACTCCATGTTGTCATCTGGAGGCTGCTGCAATTCTGCACTGCATAAGCAGACCTCCTTTGTGTTGCCTATGCGCTGAAGTTCTCTACGCTGCTGCTGCGCTGCGTTATCCTCCTAAAGCTTCTGCATTGCTGCAGCTTTGCACTATGTAAGCAACCCTGCTTTGCACTGCTAAAATCACATTAGCCCCTTGTGCTATTGCTGCTACGCTGCTGCTGCATTTGCATATGCACTGCGTTTCTTCCTCTCAGAATCCATCTCTGCCTCTGCTTCATCAGCGATTCTCTGCACCCACTGCTCCACTTGCCTCGCTACCGTCTTAAGGCTCTAGTAGCTCGTATGTGATCCAAGAGTTGGGCTACTCAAGGATCCTGCCCACACTTTGTAGCTGCTCTACAGATCAAGATTGCCCCACTTTCGTGGTTCATGAGCGCTCATGGCTACGTCATCTCCGGAGCCATCGTCTGCTACAACAGCCTTGGAGCTAGAAGCTTCCTTGTCCTTTTTCTTCTGAGAAAAATTGTTGGCGAAATGTCCTAGTTCGTCGCACTGGAAACTTGATCTTCGACAAATCACACTTCTTTCTCCCTTGCTGCCTCTTTGATGCCAAGGCTGCATCTTCCTCTTCTTCCTTCTTCACTTTGCTTGAACCAGTGCTGTACTGCCTTTTGGTCATCCGATGGATTTCCTCTTGTTGGAGGATAGCCCACATGTTGTCCCTGTTGGGAAGGTCCACTCTGCCCAAGAGAATTTGGAAAAAAGTTTCCCAGTCCTCTGTGACTGCATTGCGAGCAGTCCTCACGAAGACATCGTCATCTACCTTGAACCCCATGCAGTCAGCTGATCCCAGATCGATTGTAGTCTTGATAGAAAAGGGTTGATCTCCTCTCCCTTGGCCATCATGAATAACCTCAACTGGTTCTCCAGAAGCATCTTTCCTTGGATATATCTTCCTTCATATAATGTGGTTAGAGCTACCCACATCTCATGAGCCGTTGCCTTCTCGGCGATGTGTGGAACCACATGATCTTTGACCCCATCCATAATGAAGCGCTTGGCATGTGCAGCTGCTTCCTCATGCTTCTCCAGGAGCTTCACATCGATCGGTGTAGCCAATACTTTCTCTGCATGCTCCCTCAAGCCGTATGCCTCCATGACTACCAGGATTCTGGCCTTCCAGATTGCAAAGTTGGAAAGGCCATCCAACCTATCTTGATCACGTAGTCCATGTGGCGCCATTTGCTCAAATGTTTGTCGCAATGAATCCTCCTCTCTATGCTAGAGACTCAGATCTAGGGTCCTTGGCGAGACAGGCACCCTCTGCTCCCTCTGACAATTGACTCCCTCTCTTGGAAGTTTGCCAAACAAAACGAATCAGCTCTCTTTGATCCTTTGATTGAACCACACATCTCTTTGGTAGGAAATATTCTGAGAAGCTGTTCTCCTCCCGCTCTTCGTCAACTTAGCTTAGGCTAAATTATGCATCGACAGAATTTTCACTCCAGCAACAACTGCTGAGGGTCTTCAACTCAACTTCCAGCACTCTGAACAATTATCAGCTTGTGGACTGTGTCACCCAGTCTGGCCTTTGCGTGAGCAGACAGTCTCAACGTAACTTCTATGCTGCCTCTGCACAGTAAGTGCGTGGGCTTGCGTGAGTCTGCGTGGACATTGCGTCACCCTTGCCTCTGCTCGGCTCTGCTTCCTTCTTCTGCTGTGCTGCCTTCTCTGGTCTGGTTTATCTGTTGCTGCTTTCTGCAATAAGGATTTCTTCAACTGTCTTGTTGGAGATCCAGCTAGATCTGCAATTGCTTTGATAGCATGTGAACATTTCTGAATATGCTCAAACAAAAACCCTACTATGAGTATGTCTTTCCTTTGACCATGGACGAGTTCATGGAGTTGGTAAATTCATGTGTAGTGTTGGAGGAACTGTTATGAGGATCATTCCTTCAGTTTGACTACAGATTGAGTGGCAGTTATAAATTTAGATAGAACGAATTAGGAGCTTCTGTCCCGATTGACGCAAGGAAAGTTTCACTAGCAGTTCGACTTAGTTAATAAGTCAATCTCAATTCATGTTCTAAAATTGTACTCACCAGAAATATAATGGATCGAATCAATAAAACGAGGACGAAGATGCAAGTTTAATAAATTGTTTTGTGTACAAGGTTGTGAGATAAAGCAAGCTCATGAGTTTAGTGAGAGAGTGAGAGATCCTTGCTGTGTGAGAATATCTTGGAGGAACCAATACGCAGTGATAGAGAGACCTTCTTGTAGCCAAATTTGCGCTATGATATGATTTAGGAGGTCTGTCTTAAAGAATAGGATTTTACAACTATAACAGTGATCCATAAGATATAGGAAAAAATAAAAGGAATTTAAAGATAAAGAAAGAATTCATAAGAATCTGCAATTTACCCACTTTGCAAAAATTCAGGAGATCTTCACCCACCTAATCCTTCCCGAGAAAGATATTTCATGTTATAGTAATAATCCCACGACATGGAGATCTTGAAAAATAATCTTAAGAGGAAGAAAATCCCAAAGCAGATCAAAATGCCAAAGCTTTTGAGAAGCCCTAGTCTTGAGGCTTCTATACTAATAGATACAGTGTTCCACAGGGACGCGTCCCCCAGGGTCGGGTGTGCGCACCCCTTGCACCCCATGCACCTGGGACGAGGAGTCTTTTGGGGTGCGTTTCCCTACGCACCTTTTTTGGGGAGTCTTGGGGAGACGCAAGGGGTTCTGCTTCCCTAGTGTGGGGGACGAGACTCCCTAAAAGGGGTGCGTCTGGGCGTCCCCCCTCAAAGGAAAGCAGAGAAGCTAGTTGCAGTGCACAGTTCTCTACGTTTTGCACATAGGAATACACCAGAGTATCGGAGGGGACTGACAACACGATGGGATGTGGATCCAGAGGATAATGCATATATAGATGATGAGGATGGACCAAATGAGCTGCAACATGGTTTGGTTGGAGTTCCATTGGTTTCTCAAGAGAGTGACTCTGACTCAAATAATGCCATTCCCATTCATGGTTTCGATGACTTCATGTAGTAGATGGATGTAAGAGGACCAATCATTGAGATTGAGTCCTTGATGTTAATTTTATTTTTAGTGCTCATTATTCATTTTTACTTTTTAGTTTTAGCTTTTGAGTTGTGACACTGGATATTGATGACCTCAGACTGATTCTTGACTCTTGAATCTTAATTATTTTTGAGTTTGAAACTTTGAGTTATATAAATTTAGTGTTCAAAATTCAGTGTCTAGTATATAGTATATAGTAATATACTAGTATGTTTTGCTTTCAGTTTAGATTCTACAATGATGAATGATGAATTTAATTTCTAAATCAATGTAGATTGTGGAATGATGAATGATGAATGATATGGATCAATATATTTGAATATTTGAATATCGAATTCTTGTACTGAATCTCATGGTATGGATGAATAATGAGTATGTCATATGAATGATGTATGTATCAAAATGAATGTGAAGGATGGATCACTGTATGTCATTATTTAATTCAATTATGAATTTAAATTTTATGTGTGGATCCGTATTACAATTAGTCTATTTAATATTTATGCTTTCATTATTGAACAATGAATATAAACTTGAATATATATATATATATATATATATATATATATATATATATATAATTAAAAATTATATAACCCGACGTCCCCCTACACCCTCGAAATTTCCCTAAAATTTGAGGGTACTCCCACACGTTCACCCTGTGCGTCTCCCTGCACCGGAGTCTTGGTGGAACATTGAATAGATATGAGCAAAATACCAACAATGCAAGAAAAAACTCACACTAGAAAGCACAAGATAGCAAGTATGAAAGCCTCGAGGAGATTGCCAACATTGTACAAATGTTGTACACTCATTTCTATTTTACTTTATGTAGACTACAATATTGTGGGAAGAGTGATCAAGATGACCAGTTCTCCAATAAATACAATAAAGTGGGTCTGTCCTTGGGATATTTTATTTTATCATTACAACTTATGTTAAATAAAATTTAATTAGAATGATTAATTTAATTAAGATAGACAAGGGCTTAATTACCCCATAATAGGTAATTTAGGCAACAAATTAGGGATTCACTCTCTATTGTATATAGAGGGGTTTCCTCCCCCTATTTTGTTCATATCATTCTTTCAATCAATGAAATCTATTTTCCTCTTTCAATAGATATTGCTTCGAGTAGTCTTTCTGCACAAAATTGGATTTGTAGGTGCAATCCCAGGTGTGCAGGTTTTGTTGAGATTTTGTGTATTTGGGGTAGCATCAGTTGTGCTCTAGGTCCCAAATTTTGAGGAAGGACTAGAGTACACTCACTTTATCTACAAGGCCCAGAAATTGATTTGGGAAATTTCATCTGGTTTAGGAGATATTAAATTAATTAATTATTTTAATGTATTTCCTAAGTTAAAACTTAGGGAACTTAAATAATTAAAGTGAATTTAATTAAACATGTGATGAAATTGTCTTAAGTTACATGGATCAAACTTTCTTTTAATCTTAGCCATTGATTCAAGATCTGATCATGGCCATTGGTTTCCCAACGAGAAAAGTATAAAGGAAAGGCTTGGGGTCATTTGAAAAGACACAGAGGTAGAGCATTGAAGCTAAGCTGAGATTCTAGGGTGGGTTTGCTAAGAATTCTCAGAAGTGTTTCAACTTCAGAGAGAGGAATTTAGGCCAAGGGGATGATCTGATCTTAGGGTCTAGAATCAGCAAGAGGGAGAGATCAACTCAGAGAGGCAACGCAGAGAAGCAGGAGAGCAGCAACAGAGAGGGCAACAACTGTGCTACGCAGGTGATGCGTAGCCCCTCCCAAGACAACGTGATTCAGCTGGAAGCCCTCAGGGGTTACGCAAAGACCCTAAGGGGCAGCGTAAGGACTGCGTCACCCAGTCTGAGGTAACGCAGCCCTTTCCAGGCCAGCGCTGATGGACGCGGGGGCTTCAGAGGTTGACGCAAAGGCTTCAGGGGCAGTGCTGGGGTTTCTAGGGCCTAATTTTGACTGAGTCTTGTAAATCTTGTTTGAGGGTGTGGATCAATCATTATTTTGGCTTCAAAATAGCTAGTGGGTTGTAGATCTATTTTATCTCTGTCGGGTTTTCCAGATCTGGAACCCAAATTTGCTGTATTTAGAAAATTCTTAATAATAAAACCCTCCAACAGCGAAAAGAACGGTTTCCCGCATTGGGTTTTTCCAGGGACTATTTGTCCAGAAATAACCTTGTGACTTTGTATATATGTGCATGAACTTGTTCTAGATCTGGATTGTTGGAGATCTGTTATGTGTTTTGCTTCGATTTTAACTTGAATTTATTCATTTAATAACTTGTCTAAGTAGGAAGAGCATAACCAGATTAATAGTAAATAATTTCTGCATAAAGTGTAAAGATTCAGAAATTTTCACATGGTATCAGAGCAATTGCAGATCTAGGAGGGTCACCAGCAAGAGATTGAAGGTTCTAGCTACAGGAAGCAGCGGGAAAAGCAGCAGAAACGAAGATCTGAAGGGACAACGCAGTTTTCAGAGGCAGATTCATGCAGAGGGAAGGATGATGCAGTCTAACGTTGTCTCCTAGCAAACCCACGCAATCACTGCGCAGAGGCAGCTCAGAAACAACGCTGGATTGGTCTGAAGCCTCCCAGTGTGATGCAGATCTGAATCTGTCAGATCCAGAAAAGAGTGAAGAAGAGTTGCAGAAATTTAGAAGGTGCTGATGGGGTTAAATTTCTGAAGTTTTTAGATTTTTAGCCTAAGCACTAGTGACAAAGAGCGGGAGGAGATCAGCTTCTTAGAGAATTTCTAGCCAAAGAAACTTGCAGTTTGATCAGAGGATCAAAGAGAGCTGAATCATTGTTGATTTGGCAGATTTCCAAGGAAGGAAATCAATTGTCAGGGGGACCAGAAAGTGCTTGCTTCACCAAGAGCCTTAGATCCATTTCTCTAGTAAAGAGAAAAGGAAGTTCCGACACATTCTGAGCAGATGGATCCTCATGGACTGCGTGATTAGGACAGGCTGGATGGCCTCTCAAACTTTTTAATTTGGAAGGCAAGGATCCTGATAGTCCTTGAGACATACAATCTTAGAGACCATGCAGAGCAAACTCTGGCCACACAGACAGATCTGGATCTCCTTCAGAAGCATAAGGAGGCTGCTGGGCATGCCAAGCAGTTGATTATGGATGGAATTAAGGACCATATTGTACCACACATAGCTGAGAAGAAGACAACTAATGAGATGTGGAAGGCCTTGATCTCCCTATATGAGGGAAAATCTGTCCAAGGGAAGATGTTGTTGGAGACACAGATGAGGTCATTCATGATGGCCAAGGGAGAAGACATGGAGCATTTCCTCTTCAGACTGCAGTCGATCAGAGATCAGTTGACTGCAACTAGTGCTAAGGTGGAAGACAATGTGATGGTTAGGATTGCCCTCAATGCAGTTACGGATGAGTGGGAAACCTTTGTCCAAAGTAGAAGCAGCAGCAACGCATAGGCTGATGTGATTTCAGTAGCGCAGAGCAGAGTTGCTTATGCAGTACAGAGCTGCAGCAGCGCAGAAGGCTTCAGAGGGACAGCGCAATGCAGCAACAACGTGAGAGATTTCAGCACAAGGGGATGATGTGACTTCAGTAGTGTAGATGGAGTCTGCTTACACAGTGCAGAGTTGTAGTTGTGCATCATCCTTTAGATGCCAACACAGATCTGTACCCTATGGAGCTTCAGTGATGAGGATGCAACCCATCTGACTTGTTTGACAAAGATTGGGCAGGAGATTCAATTGTTTCTCTCAAAAAATGAAGTTGCAGTGCAGCAGATCAACAGTGGCAGTGCTATGACCAGCACAGATTCAACATATTGAGAGGGAGCTGCAGTACAGAGGTTGCAGTGGCAGTGGCAGAGTCATGGGCAGTAGTACAAAATGGTAGCAGCAGTGCAGAGTTGAGTGGCATCAGGCCAAGCTTTAGCAGCACAGAACTAGTGCCCAAAATCTTGTAATGCATAGTGTGATGTATTGCTAGAGCACACCCTTGAAGCTAAGAGGGAGTGTTGAGATTTTGTGTATTTGGGGTAGCATCAGTTGTGCTCTAGGTCCCAAATTCTGAGGAAGGACTAGAGTACACTTGATCTACAGGACCCAGAAATTGATTTGGGAAATTTCATCTGGTTTAGGAGATATTAAATTAATTAATTAATTATTTTAATGTATTTCCTAAGTTAAAACTTAGGGAACTTAAATAATTAAAGTGAATTTAATTAAACATGTGATGAAATTGTCTCAAGTCACACGGATCAAGCTTTCTTTTAATCTTAGCCTTTGATTCAAGATTTGATCACGGCCGTTGGTTTCCCAACAAGAAAAGTATAAAGGCAAGGCTTGTGTCATTTGAAAAGACACACAGAGGCAGAGCATTGAAGCTAAGCTGAGATTCCAGGGCGGGTTTGCTAAGAATTCTCAGAGCGTTTTAGTTTCAGAGAGGGGAATTTAGGCCAAGGGGATGATCTGATCTCAGGGTCTAGAATCTGCAAGAGGGGGAGATCAACTCAGAGAGGTAGAGCAGAGAAGCAGGAGAGCAGCAGCGGAGAGGGCAACAACTGTGCTATGCAGGTGATGCGTAGTCCCTCCCAGGACAATGTGATTCAGCTGGAAGCCCTCAAGGGTTACGTAGAGACCCTAAGGGGCAGTGTAAGACCCTGACAGACGCGGGGCTTCAGAGGTTGACGCAGAGGCTTCAGGGGTAGTGCTGGGGTTTCTAGGGCCTAATTTTGGCTGAGTCTTGTAAATCCCGTTTGAGGGTGTGGATCAGTCATTATTTTGGCTTTAGAACAACCAGTGAGTTGTAGATCTATTTTATCTCTGTCGGGTTTTCTAAATCTGGAACCCAGATTTGCTGTATTCAGAAAATTCTTAATAATAAAACTCTCCAGCAACCAGAAGTCTGGTTTTCCCGCATTGGGTTTTTCCGGGGACTATTTGTCCAGAAATAACTGTGTTACTTTGTCAATGTGTGCATGAACTTGTTCTAGATCTGTTATGTGTTTTGCTTCAATTTTAATTTGAATTTATTCAGTTAATAACTTGTCTAAGTAGGAAGAGCATAACCAGATTAACAGTAAATAATTTCTGCATAAAGTGTAAAGATTCAGAAATTTCCATAGGTTCTAACTTCTAGGCTCTAGCCAAACTTCATGTCAATGTATATACAGTGAATACCTCTTATCTTTTTTGAGCATATTGGTAAATATGTCTTCACTTATTTCTATGTTTTGAGATTTATGTTATACAATTGTTTCAGATATTGTTGCTTGGCATAGTTGTCTCATTTTTGCATTTTACAGACATCACAGTTAGTTGAAATGACATTTTGGTCCAGCATTACAGTAGACTTTTATGACATATTCAATCTTGGCATGATTTAGAAGAGCATCGGTTGGCATGTGGACTATTGCCAATATGAATGCTCTAATCATTAGGCTAAAATCACAGAAGATTAATAATTTGGGAGTTTTGCATTTCTGCATTATCTGTGTCAAATACTAACCATGATTCAAAATCATGGAATGACCTAGTCGTTGATTCATTATCTAAATTTTTTTGGTGTCCATATGAACAAATTATCTGAAATATGGATACTCACTTGATTCCTCTTCCATTTTCAGGCAAACGGAGTGCTGGCTTACTTTATCACATTGACAACTTATATTGCTATCTGGTGGTAGGAATCTGCAATAATTCTGTTGTCCTAAATCTATTTCTCAAACTTCTTGTTACTGCAGAGCTGTTGTATTTTGGGGATTGTGTTAGATGATAAATATCTTATTCAAATGTCATAGTTATTTCTTTCTATATCTGCTTGAAAGGTTTCCGAGTTGTAATCTTATCAAGCTGCATTCAAAGCTGGTATATGTTGATAGTTTTGCATGCTAGGCACATCTGATGAATCATATTAAGGTACCAGCATGCTGACTGATTCACAAAGGAGTGTGAAGAATTTTGGCTGGCTGATGGTCAGGGATAATCTAGCTTGGAACATGTTTACTTTTAAAATTTCAAAATAACCAATATAAACTATCCACATTAATAAAAGGATAGAGGACTTATACTGTATCTATAGTAAACTACTGTCTCCTTAATGAAGACGAACAGCAGGGCTTTGATAACACATACTTTGTACCTGTTGTTCTATACTGTGTTAGTACATAGTCCCAGTCATTTGTGATCATGTAGCTTTATTCTCTTGGGTGCTAGTTGATGGTGATCATGTAGCTTTATGCGTCTTCCTAAAAATTGAGAAGAGAATACGAGTGGATAGACTTGTCACAATTTTGTTAAATATTTGAAATGGATTTAATAATGCTAAAGCTTTGCTAACTTATTTGAGATCTTGGACTAGATTTATAAACATCTGATTGGATTGGGGGATGCATAGGTGGGTTTATACAAATATTAGATTTATTAAAAACCTAACCATACTGGTCAATATCCTAGATTTTTGAGATGACCCGTAAATAATGTCACATAAATGTTCATACGTTCCCTCCGTATATCTAGGTTCTATATTAGAAATCTTATATGATTAATGGACAATGAAAACCATTTTAATCACGCAAAAGAAAGCAATAGATGGTGTAATCACATCCTGGTGTCAGAGCACCTTAAGCCATTCATGGTTGTGGAAATTTCAAGATTTTATAACAACATCCAAATGTGATCTGCATAATTCTGCTTCATCATGTTTCTTTCCCTTTTTGCTCACCATATATCTTGATAATCTAACACAAGTGATGAGGTGTTAGTGCAGAAATCTGCACTATAGGAGGATAAATAACTCTAAAAATATGCAGTGAGAAACCAGTGTAACATATAGGATGATTTACCCACTTTTTCACCAACAAATCTTCTTCCCGTTTGGGCTGGTGCCTGCCAATCTAAGGGGGCGTCCCTAAATGTACATGCACTGAAATTTACCCTGTAGATCTGTGTAACAAACATGCAAAAAGCTAGCAAAAGAGAGTTCATTGGCATGAAATCAAGCAGCCAAAGATGAAAACAATTTGAAATTTAATGGTGGAAATTTCCTCACACATTAGTGTTAAAATGGTGAAGGGAAGAATGTGCTCTAAGTGGTAAATGTTACCAAAATAAAGGCCTCATTAAACCTCTAAAACATTGCACAAAGAAACCACAAAGTACCAACAAGTTTGAAGAGCTGGAGAAAAGAGCACAATTAAACTTTATTCTGGCTCAGCCAAGAGGTTGATTGCACCATAAAGACATATAGAATTGATCCAATGATAGTGTTGAGATTTTGGTTAGCATTGAATGTGCTCTAGCTCTGAAACTTTGTGGAGGGGCTAGAACACATGAGATCTCCAAGACCCAGAAATTGTTTGGAGAAATTCTACCCGATGTGAAAGTTATTCAATAAATTAATTATTTTACTAAAGACCCTAAGTCTAACTTAGGGAAATTAAATAATTAAAGGGAATTAATTTAAACATGTGGGTGAGAATGTTCTAAGTAACATGGATCAAGTCTTTTTTAATCTTAGCCGTTGATTAGAGATTAGATCACGACCATTGATTTCTCAACAAGAAAAGTAATAAAGGAAGGCTTGGGGTCAGTTGGAGAACACACATAGAGCAGTAGCACTTGAGCTAAGTCGAAATTCTGGGGCGCAGTTTGCTGAGAATTTTCGAGTGAGCTTGCAGTGCTGGTGAGAGGCAGACTGATGAGGGATATTCAGATCCGAGGTCGAGAATACATAAGCAGAGTGGCAAATCTGTAGCAGGCAGTGCGGAGACCCAGTGGGAGGGACGCAACCCAGCCAGGTTGACGCAGAGGCTGACACATGCCCTTCAGGGTGACGTAGAGGCAGCGCTAAGCCCAGAGTGGTGACGCAGGAGCACCCTGTGCTGCGCAGAGGCTCTAGCAGCTACACAGAGTTGACGTAGTGTCGGGAAAGGAAGCGCTAGTATTTCCAGTGGGCTAGAAAGGGCTCGTATTCAACATTATTCAGAAGGTGTGAAGCCTCAACTGAATCGACCATATTTTCTGTCTCCGAGTTTTAGAGGTACATTTGCTGTGATTTCTTTGCTGGGCAAACCACTGCTAGTGCCCTTGATTGTATTTAGAAATGATGCTTAATAAACAAACCCTTTAAGAGCCACTGCACCGGTTTTCTTGCATTGGGTTTTTTTGGGGACATTGTCCAAAAAATACTGTGTCCTTTGTCATATGTGCATTATGCTCCAGTAAATGATTTGTAATGTGTAGGTTGCAGTTGTGTTTACTTTAATATTTTACTGAATATTTCAGAAAATAACTTGTTAATTAAATCAAACAAGTAGGAGAAGTAAATAAAGATACTGCAGTAGGGTTTCTATATTTAGAATTTTTCACAGATAGTCCTTGCATAAAGTATAGAAGCCAGAAGAGAAGAGGAGAGAAAATCAGAGAGAAATGTTGCTGCTTAGAAGAAAATCCAACCCCAACACCTTCATTCCCTCCTTTAACCAATTCCTCTAATGTGCATTAGCAATGCATGAAGTCTCTCTATCCCATGTACATTAGTGAAGGAGGTAAGGCGAGCTAGTATTCAACTATATGACAAATGAAGGCACACCTTGTCCAAGTTAAGATGAGTCTTGTTGACTCAAGGAAAGACTGAAGCGGAGTGTCCAAGTCCTTGAGTCCAAGTGGAGGTTTGTTGAATAGGCATGAGATGAAGTGAAGCCACGAGTCTAGTTTGAGTGGTGTCCATCCCCTGTGCACTTAGCCAAGTAAAGATGCTCTTTGGAGTTGTCAAGTGCTTAGTCCAAGAGTAGTTGACTAAGTGAGAGATGGAGTAAATTAAAGTTTGTGCCTTGTCCTCTAGAGATGTGTATTGCCAACTCAATGGAGTGGAGTGACATCCATGCGCACTAGTCTTCTTGGGATTCACACTTGTTGAACCAGGGGTAGACTAAGATGAAGTGGCCATGCCCCTTGTCCGAGTGGAGATTCTCTGAGTCCGATTGATGATAAATTGACATGAATTGATGCATGCATCCAGTTAACTCATCAATGTGTCACCTCACTCCTTGATCCATGCATGTCACCCAATTGTCTTCCAAATTCCAATTAAGCCATGCATGCAACCCAATTATCTTCAATTAAGCCATGCATTTTCTCTTCAATCCTCTTCTATTGGCCGAGTTTCCTTCAGTCCTCTTCTATCGACTTCGGTTGTTAGGAGAAGGAGTTTCTCTCCATTCAGGAGGCTCATCCTTCTCCTCCAGTACTTCCTCATCGCAACTCATTGTCATGATATATCAGACATTCAATTATCCAGGCTTTACTTTTGTATTCCTTATAGCTTTGTATTTCCTGCTTTTGGTCCACCAGCTAGTGTGATGAAATCATTGTAACCAGTAGTCCCATTGACCTTTTTGTGGTCATTCGATGGACATTAATAAAATTATCTTATCTTATCTTCCCATTCTCATGCATGTGCAATGGTACTTCACACATTCATCCGGATCTTATCACTTGCACATCCTGGAAGATGCCACATGTCACTTTCACCACTAAAAGATGCCACATGTCACCATCAAGACTACCATGTGTCACTTTGGATGGTTGACTGCTAAAAATAGAAAGTTTCAACATGTAGATGAAATTATGCTCATTGGACTTGTTTTTCTGTGAGGAGTCTGAATATGTACTTAGAATTGACATGCAAGCCTCTGAACTGAATTGTTAAAAATAGTAAATATCATGCATGTCATCCAAAAAAGGCTCATCTGACTCGAGGGCTTGAAAGGATCTTAAACATGTAGTTGTCATTGCCATGCATGTTGTTGATATTTGTAGCTGCGAACAAGTATTATTGCATTGGCTAGGTGTCAAGCATGTAGGAATCATCCAAAGCCTTCTTACGAAACTTGCTTAATTTATTGAGAAAGTTGTCTCTTATGATTTTTGTAAGTCTAAGTTATGAAAAGCACATTAATTAAGTTATTTAATGTTGGCTATTGAGCTAGGAAAGTCGAAAGAAAAGTAAATTATTTATTTTAGTGACTTAGACTTAATCTCAACCATTGATCTCAAGCTAAGTTACTAGGATTCAGATACGAATTAAGATACAAATTTGGATCCTTCGCTAGATTTTTGAAAATCCAAGATCCGTATACGGCAAGGATATGTCATGTACAAAAAAATATAATAATATTTTAAAAATTTAAAAAAATATAATATACAAATATAATATTTTAATGTTAATGTTAATGTTAATAAATTTAATATATAATTTTGAAGTTTTAATGTAACATGTAGAAAATGTAACTTTATAATATTTAATAGAAACATCAATCCAAAGCTAGTCTCTAAGTAACATTATAATTTAATTACATTACTCTCGAGTCTCATTCTAAGTTAGAAACATTTAGTCATTATGTTATATTTCTATAATTACACATTATAGCATTATAATTTAATTACAATACTCTTAAGTTACTTAGAAATATAACATAATATTCTTGAGTCTTATTCTGAACACATTTCTGTAATACGCTTTGTAATTACAATACTCTCAAGCATTGAATATAATATCGCCTGATTTTCTTTCCTATCAATGACGATGACGAAGAAGTTCACATTTTGTCCATGAACGGTTGCGGCCAAGTTACAAAGTTCACCTGCTCTAAAAGCTCTACAAACTAGTGCCTTCACCGTTATGGTGAAGTTACAAACCACCGCTGCGTCCTCCACTGCCTCTTCACTGTTGCTTCCTCCTTCGTTGCTGCTTCACTGCTTCACTGTTGTGGCCGACCAAGACAAAGCATAAAGACAAGACAAAACCTAAATTGTGAAACCGATTTTTAATTTTTGAAATCCGTCGATTTTTTTTGAAGGATCCGACTTCATTTTTGGGCATCGGGATACATTTCCGAATTTAATGGATCCTCCACTAAGGCATAATTTTGTCGGTTCTAGTTGGATCCAGATCCGGATCCTGATCAGATACACAGATCCGTGGATCCTGGACCCTCGGCCAGTGGATCTGGTAACTTAGATCTCAAGTGGGTTAGGATTTTTTCAAAAGGAAAAAAATAAATATCTTTCATTAGATTAAAGGTAGTTACCAACTATCTCAAGTGTGTTAGTATTTAATCTTAGCCATTCATTACTTTGGAGATTAGGGTTAGGGATTTAGCTCAATAAAGACTTATAAAAGACAACCTAAGGAGAGGAGAAAGACAAATATTTGAGAAAGGGATTTTCTCAGTGAATGTGATAGTTAAGACTGAAGAGAAAATAAGTGTTGCAACAATGAGAAAAAATGCAAAGAAAGATATTGAGTGGAGGCCAAGGTCGTACCAATTTCTGAGCACTAGTTTTTGCAAGACATGCACGTGTGAGAGCGAGTTGAGTTACAGAGAGGCTTCCATGGGAGGTTGCAAATGTGATGGGTAGCTTTAGAGCGAGCTGCATGTGCGGGTGACCAAGAGGGTTTGTAGGGTGCAAGTGTGAGGGTTCTAGTCTTTGTAGGGGCTGCATGTACAAAGGAAAAATTCAACGTGCAGATCGAGTTTTCAGGGATAGATTTGCCAGTTTCTATTTTGGTGTAAATTTTTCGTAATTTCTCTATGGGCCATTTTCCAAGGAAGCCCTCATTGTTCTGAGAATAAAATTGAAGATTAGTTGGAGGGATATTTCTTTGTGTAATTGATTTCCCTGTTGGTTCCATTGTAATCCGCAAATATTCCCTTCTCTGCAGTGGGTTCCAACTTCGTTCTCTTCTCCTCTGGGACGTCTGAATATGTAAGGCACCCAAAAATCCTAATGTGCCCAGTCTAAGGCATCTTCCCAGAAAAAGCCTCATTAGGAGTCTTACTCCCCAAGACTCAATGCAAACCCCTATTTTGAAAATTCACACGCCTCGACTCATAAAAAGAAAGGTCGTCTCTGATCATGCAACATAGCTCTAGCTACACCCACTATGGCCCTGCTCTTCCTCTTCGCCACCCCATTTCGCTGAGGGTTATAAGGCACTATGTACTCCCTCCTAATGCCCACACACCTACAAAACTCCATCTCCTTGGAGGTATACTCACCCCCATTGTTTGATCTCAACACGTCGATCTTCTTCCCCGTTTGGTTCTCCACAAGAGCCTTAAACTCTTGGAACCTCTTTAAGACCTCATCCTTGGTCTTCAGAAAGAAAATCCAGGTCTTCTTGTAGTGGTCATCAATGAAGGTCACATAGTACTCACATCCATGATCCACTCAAAGATACATCAGACATAGCACCACAAACATCAGTGTACCAAGTCTAGGATACCTGCAGCTCTGCTATCACTGTTCGAGAAGGGTGCCTTAGTGTACTTTCCCAAGTCACACCCCCTGCACAGATCATGATGCTGTATGCTAAACTCAGGTAAACTAGTAACCATCTTCCTCAGCATCCTGAATGCTCCATGGTTCAAGTGGGCCATCCTCCTGTGCCAAATCTCGTACAACTCACTGCTACTGGTCTGCGCCACTAAGGCTCTAGTAGGTTGAAACATAAACCTGTATAGCCTCTTGCTGCAGACTCCAATCACTCTAGCAGACTCAATACTAGATCCCTTGGGATATATGAGCGCCTGTCTTCCTTGGAACAACACTACATACCCCCTGTCCTCAATATTGGAGACTGAAATAAAGTTCTTCTTCAGCTCTGGAACCTAAAAAACATCTTTCACTTTCAGAGGAGGTAATGACTCTCTCTGAAAGGACACTGTTCCCACTCCTGTTGCTCTGACCTTGGAGTTATCTCTAAGCACAACCTCCAAGTCAATATCCTCCTTTGTAAGACTCGTGAAGTGCTTTCTCACTCCAGTCATATGGCAGGATGCTCCATTGTCGACAAACCATGCACTGAAAGATGTGACATGAGTGGCTAAACTCACCACTCAGGCAAACTCTGTGTCAAATCTAGAAGTGAACTTGTCCACCTCTGCTGAAGCTGCAACTCCCTTCTTCTTCTTGCCCTTCTTGTTGGGACACTGAACAACATAGTGACCCATATTCCCACAAGCAAAGCATTTCACTTTACTCATCCTTCTCCTTGGCCTTCTGCTCCCCCCTCTCCTACTTTGCTCCACTAAAAGACCCCTTCTTGGCCTTCTTCTTTCCCTTTGTTGCAAGGTTAAAATTCTCCTCCCCATCTCCCCCACCTTGCTGATTGCTCATCTTTGAACTCCTCTTGGATGAAATCATCCCACATCCTCCTCCAGTCTGGAAAATACTCTCTAGTGACAATGCCATGTATGAATCCACCCCACTTCTGGGTGAAACCATCTAGTGCAATCTTGACCAAATGGTCCTTAGGGATAGCCTCTCCCATGGTAGTCAACTCGTCTCTCACTTGTGTGATCTTGGTGAGGTATGAGGTCACATTGTTGGTCTTGGTCATCTTGGTGTTTCTTAGCTTCTACTTCAACAACATCTTATTGTTCTCATTGGAACTCTGGTGTAATGTGACAAGTGGATCCCACATCTCGTAGGCAAACTTCATTCCTGTCACATGAGGGAATAGGTGGTCTTTGATGGCATCAAGGATGATTTTCCTTGCCTTCACATTCTTCTTGTTGAAGTCCACCAATTGACCAGGAACATAAGGAGGTTGCACAAGATTCTCCATTACATCCCACATTTCAACTTCAAGTAAAAGCATCATCCTCACCTTCCAGGGGCCAAAATTATCAGCCCCACTCAATCTGTCCTCCACCCTCAAACCAGTTGCCATGACCCTCACAACCAACACACAAAAAACATGTCTGTTACTAGGAAATCTTCCTCCCTCTCAACCAATAAATCTTTGGGTTTCTGACTGAAGTTTTTTGATTGTTGTTCACTGATATGGCAGAAGATGCTTGCTGGTCTCTTCTATCAGCCGATGAAAAGTTCAGATTTGAAGCCTCTCTAGCTCTGATCAGTGATACCTTGTAGAAATTTTTGTTTGCTGGTAGTCTTCCCAGTTTCAAAGTTTTTGCATGAATGTTTAATGCCCTCAACCCAAACAGTTAGGAGATATATACAAATTTTATTGCAAATTTTTTTGAAACACTTTAGAGCTTCTACTACACCTCTTTTCTGTTGATATGTAAGAAAATACAAGCAAGCACACTTAGAATTTTTACACTGAGATTTTGGTCTAATGACCCTACAAAAAACCACAAGGGGAAAACTAGTTCCAAGGAGGATTTAATTGCTCTCAAGGAAATTATATACACAACAGAAATAAGACAATTTATCTCCTTTTTTCTTGGTGATGTCACTGCTCAAATATACATAGGAATTCGAGCCCCACACAGTCATAAAACACGACCTGTAGGTTGTGATATGCCTTGAGTTTTGTTTTTACCCCCTTGATTTAATTATTGTTTTTACCTCCTTTTGACTTAAACCTTTAACGTCTACATTGATTAATTATTATTTTTACCCCTAAAGGCTAAATGATTTTATTTTATTTCAGGCCCATTAGCACTCGTTTGTCATCATTCTATGTTCTTTGGTCCTTCATGATGGGTGAAGTGTCAACCCAAAAACGTCAGATAGGAAATAAATCCTATACACAGTTCCGTTTGGAAATCTTATTCGAGAAATGAAATGTTGCGACAGTGAGAGAAAAATTCCAGAGGAGATTGAGTGGAGGTCAAGGCAGTTCCAATTTCTGAGCACTAGTTTTTGCAAGGGCCGCACATGTGAGAACGAGTTGAGTTGTAAAGAGGATTGCACATGATGCTGCTTGTGTGACAGGCTGCTTTAGATTGGGCCGCATGTGAGAGTTACCATGAGGGTTTGTAGGTCGCAAGTGTGAGGGTTTTAGTCTTTGCAGAGGCTGCATGTGCAGAGTAAAATACAATGAAGTGCAGATTGGGGTTTTGCAGGGGCAAATTTGTAAGGTTCTGTCTTGCTGTAAATTTTTTCTAATTCAACTTGGGCCATTTTTCCTGTAAGGAATTTGAGAATAAAAAGTGCAGATCATTTGGAGGAATACTTTTCTGTGTGATTGATTTCCTGTGAAAGTTTCTCCTATTTTATTTTATGAGTTAAAAATTCCATTGTGTTTTCATCAATGTTGCATTTATCGCTATCGACAATTTATCGTTGGGGGTACAAAATTTAAATTATCGGCAATATCGGGGAAAATATTGGAAATTATCGGGAAACTTCAAAAATAATTCAAAATAAATAATTTTTCTAAGTTACCAGGATTCGGATACGGATACGGATCCGAATACGGATTCGCTAGTTTTTTGAAAATCTCGGATTCGGATACAGAAAGGATACGTCAAGTACAAAAAAATTAAAATATAATAATATTTTTTTTAATTTTAAAAAACACTTTAGAGTTCAAAAATCAAATACTCCCTGAAAGCATCAAACACTTTTAGAACTGAAACCATTAGATATATTATAAATATGAAGATTGAAACATTGAAATGATGCATCCTCCCTCATACATATTACATAGTAACAAAAAACATATTATCATAAATGATAAATCATAATATTAAATACATTTACATATTCTCAAATGGATATGCGTTATCTTCTGCATATTGCAACTCTACATCATGAATAGATGATGGGGGTCCTGGAATGTATGAGGTTGCACCAATAAGCTGGACTGGTGGTGGAACAATATCTTTAAGTAGGTTGAGGTGAGTCATGGCATTCAGTGTAAGGTTCAAGTCAGAGATCACAGACTTCACATCCCACATCCTGCTCGAACCTTTCTTATTTTCTGGTTCAACATGTGATAGAAGACGAAGGTTGGAATGAACATACACAAGATCCTCAACATTTTCCGCTCCCAACCTGTTTCGCATCACTGAATGGATGAAGCCATATGTACTCCAATTCCTCTCAGCTGATGAGGAACTAGCAACCTGTGATAATAACCTGGTGGCTAGAGTGGAGAGATGAATGTTATCCCCACCATGGAAGCCCCACCAAGTTATAGGATCAAGATGTCCTCGATCATCCATAGCTACTGGATCTAAAAAGCTACCAGTAGATTGTACAAATCCTACAAACCCTTGGCGTACTTCCATTGCAACTCCCATATCTCTATAAATTTTCCTCAAAGTTGTCTTATATCCTTGTACCACTTCAGAATCCTTGTTTGGCACTGCTCTACTAGGTAAAGACACAATTTTGGAATGATAATATTTAGGGTGCAATACATAGGCCAAAAGGTGTAATGGTGTGGTCATTTTGCTCCACCTTTTTGTAACTGTCTTTCACTAAATAACAGAATGTTTCATAAGGGTCATTTTCACTTGCCCTGATAATTTCTCTTATCCTCTCCAACATCTATCAATGTTTCCATAAACTTCCCCCAAACAAGGCATATATGTGTCAAATGCCCTTATCAAGGTCAAAATTGGTTCAGTGAACCGCAAAAGGTATTGGACCTTGTCCCACCATGCATCATCAAGAATGATGGACTTGATTTTTTGCCCTCTATCAGAAGTGGAAGTCCTCCATGATTCCCAAAGAGGGTCAATGACCATTGCTTCTAATGCTTGTCTCACCTCCACAAGCGTCTTTATGACAAGAGTGTGGCAAGCAAAACGAGTTTCAGCGACCTACAAGTTTCAAAAAATCAAATCTGAAATAGAAATCATATATAAATTTTTAATTAAAATTATAAATTTCCAATACAAATAATATTGATTAAAATTTAAATAAAAGTACCTTCAGTAGCTCCAACTTTGCAAAACCTCGATATATGGCCTGAGACATTGAATGATTGGTTATGAACATTTGGATTTCTTTTGTTGATACATATATTTCATAATCCATTCAATCTCACCAATCTTGGAAAGCATATGGTTCAATGGATGCACTGCACATCAAGTCCAAAATATGTGATCATATCGACCCTCCACAATCAAACCTGTGTGTTATCCGTAATGACTTGAACAACATTATGTGGCCCCACACTTCTATTACCTCAATAAGAATTGTGGATATGAAAGATGCATCTTTCTCTATTCCACTGCAATCAGCAGCTTTCAAAAACATTGCCCCTTGGGGACATACTGCAACAACATTAATTAATGGACGGTTTCTTTGGTCTCTCCATCCATCAGAAATGATGGACACCCCTGTTTTTGCCCATGTATCCCGGATTGCCTGTAGTTGTCTATCCACGGATTGTCTCTCTGATGCCAACAAAGTAGTGCGAACCTTTTCATATCCAAGGCTTTTGTACCCTTTTGGCGCTTCATTAACGGTCTTAATAATTTGTTGCCAATAAGGGGAACGCACCAAATTGAATGTTAGCCCATATGCATAGATGCAACGAGCTACATGTTCATCGGCTGTCTCTACCTTGATTATTGAAAGCTGCTTCAAGAGGGCCTAGAGTGGGCCTTTATTTATTTGTAGTAGCAGGCCTAGATGGCAATGGAGGCCTAGTTGTAGGGCTTTCCACATGGTGTTTTCCCTTAACGAGTTTTTTATCAGCAGCTTCTTGCAAAGATGCATAGAATTTCATTTTTTAAGGACTCAAAACTTTTCCAGGTGCCATTTGCATCTTTTGGCCCAATGCATACTTGCACCCATGTATTAATTTGACCAGTGAGATGGGCCTTCACTCTAGCATATGACCCATTTTTTATGTTTTTGTTAATTCTTAGTTGAATGAGAAGGGGGAGGTGAATCAGTTCAATACATACATGAGCTTTTTAAATTTTTCATCAGCTAATTTACAACTTACTTTTATAATCAATCTTAGTATATGAACAATCTTAATATGTTGCAGCAAGTATTAAATTAATGTGACTTCAAACTTATTATGAGAGCAACAAACATTAAGTAGATTTGGTTTAATCATCTCAGCACACAGGCAACACAGATAGAGACAACAGATTTAAGTGGAAACCCATAAAGGGAGAAAACCACATATTGTTATTGTTGTGATGCAAAGGCGAGCTCCAACTCCCTCTCACCTTGTTTTGGGGCACCAGCTTCTAAGAGGGCTCCAACCTCGGTCTGGCTACAACTTGCAAGGAAGCTCCAAATCCCTTCAATTTTCTACAGGCACCAACCTACAGGAGGCTCCAACCTCAGTCAGCTACAACTGGCAGCTATCAAGCTTCAACTTGATAGGGAAGCTCCAACTTCCTCAATTTATCAAAATAAATGTTTGCTAATTTACCTCAGATATCAGCTCTGTTCTGTAGCATCTCTTTCTGCTTCTCTCTTCCTTATCTTCTTTGCTTCAATCTTCTATATTTTTCATTCTCTATCCTTACTCTCTCTAACAACTTTTATGCATATCAAATTGATATTATATATAGGGTTCATCACATGACTGTTTGTATTTCACAAGGAATTTGGAGTGAACAACCATGACTTTTTGACTTCTGCCTTCTCATTTCTTTGTCCAACTCATTAAAAATATAACAATATGTACAAATTTCAATGTTACAATGGGATATTTCTTTTTTCTTTGGATACTTGCCTTTGCATCACAACAATGTAAATAAATTAATTTCAACATTTACATTCACATTTTCAGTTACACATTTCAATTCCACTTAGCTCCTTTTCTGGACTTTGGCTTTACTAGATTTGTCTTTTCTGCTGCTGTTGAGTGACTGTTTTGTATATTTTGGTTCACCTCTGTGTCTATTCATCTGTTCACTGTACTTGTGTGCACCAGCTACATATATAATTGCTTTTCAGGTTTTATGCTCAAATACATATGAATTTGGGCGATGTCTATTCATTACCAATCTATGTTCTTGGGCTGCCTGCTTACATTCTCTGATTTGGGCAGTTTTGATACTCTGTTTACTGAACTGGCAATTAAACAACTAAATATGAAATCTTTAGCATCTCAAATCTGAGATTTGAGATGTTAATCAAATCCTCTTGCATATATAACCACCTGCCTACACCTTTGTACTCAGTCCCGTTTAAACCTGGCAATTCTTCTAACTGTAGGAACCTCCTTCAAAGATTGTAAAAGCCCCCAGTCCTATGCAATAAAACAACCACGCCACATAGAACCCTTACACATTTCCAAAACGATGTCATCCAACTCACATACGATGCTATATCAATCTATGGTCATGGCCTCCGTTCAATGTTAGAGCATCACGATATGGTTAACCCTCACACACGTCCATCATTTAAATTTTATGAATTTAAATAAGCGGTTAATATGGAAAGCCACCAGACATACCTCTATTAACTCGCAACCTTAGTTAGGTAGCAACAATCAATGTGTATACGCATTAAACATATAATCGGCTCCAGGCCATTCTTATGCACGCGTTCCACTTTAATATATCAAATATTGCAATATATATCAACCCCGATGCATATTATAATACATACATGTTTCGTGGAGCCCACTTGTTAATGCATTTCTTCAATCGACGGTTAATAACATATCGTGCAGCCAACACTGATCCGACGGATATCGCTTGGCTTAGATGCACGAACGATAATGCGCGATGAGAGTGGTTTTCCAAAATCGCTCAGGGACACGTGTCACCCAGTGTATGGGATCACTCCAAATTCTTGAATACCGCTCACCCTGCGAAGGCGGTGCGATCAAAACCGGAAACCCGCCTTTACTGTTCACTTATTCGTGGTTCCGCTGCTTTCTCCCTCAGGGTTTCGTCCGCCGCACCATTAATGCTCCATTCCATATCGATCATCCAACTATTGGTTGTAGTTCAAAAGTCTGTATTCGTTGCAGAAGAACACAACTTATAGTAACCCCCATGGATTATTCGACCGCATTGAGTTCTGCGATGACTACGATACTCACTGCAACCGTGACCGATCCACAAATTCCTATTTCAGAGTGTGGTTCACAACAGACTCATTTCTTCCTTAAACAAGTCGATTCTAACGAGAATGAAGGCTTATTCTCAAACAAATTCGGTTACCCTGAACAAAATATAAGACAATGGCAACTTATGTGAGATTCAGTTTCAAAGGGGTTTCTATGGTTCTGCATTAGCAAAAGAACTTTCTACACAGAGACTGATGCTTTCGATTACAATCCAGAACCTCAAATATGAGCCATTATCACAGGATTTATCCAAAATTGAACTCCATCTAAAGCTCGACACAGAGTCTTCTTTCATACATAATACACAGAATTCGATTACAGTTCTCAGTGCATTCAAGCCCAATATCGACATGAAGTTGATTTCTCCACCGACACACAGAGGGCAATTCAGCTTCACATTGCTCATACATTTATCTACTGGAATTCAAAGCCTATTCTTGCAGATAGACTCTTAAACCGATTTCCAGAGTCCTCTACGTATAGGGTTTGCTCGAAATTTCATGAGTCAAATAGAGTCCAAGGAATAAATTTATTCTTTACATCGAGATTAACACTCTCCGAACATCAATTCAACCAGGACCATATCCGAACATCAGGTATATTCATTACTCTGTCTCTCCAAATCTGCTATTAAATTTAGGCATATTCATTACTCTGTCTCTCCAGATATGCTATTAAATGGCCCTCTTCTACTGTCATTTGTCTCCTGCTGCCTCCTCTCTGCTGCCTCTGTTCCCTCTCTTTTTGCTGCCTTGTCTCTGTAAAAGTACTTTCCCTCTGTTCTTCTCTGCTGTCTTTTGCCATCAATGACAACATTTCCAACAATCTTCGCATTCATTGCACTTCCATTTAAATGAACCGCCTTCGAGATTTTTTCTAATAATCTCCACATACTGCCATAGAGAAGATTTTGGGTCTATTTTGATGACTTCCCATTCACTCTGCTCATGCTGTGATAGTTCCATATTGATAATGGTCTATAGGTTACCTTACTGCATATAAGATTTAAATTATAATGATATTAGCCCAACTTCAAAAGACATGCCCTAAAATGTGGGGCCTGATAACTATAAAATTATAAATGTTTTATCATAAAACCATATATAAAACATTTAAAAACAAAAGTATAATTTTAAAAACAAATCAAAATGTCAAAACCCATAAAACATACAAATAATAAATATAAATATTAAAAATAAAAGTAAAGTTCCCAATTTTTTTTTTAATTAATAAATTAATAATTATTAAATTTTAATAAAAAAACAGAACTCGTTATAACAGATTAATAATTAATAATTAATAAATTTTAATAACAAAACAAAGTTACAAAACTATTTATTTATTTGATTTTTAAATAAATAAAAATAAATCATAATAAATAATTTAATTATTATTCTAAAAATAGAAATAAATATATATAATAATAAATATTTATTTATTCTTCAAGAATATATTGAAAAATTAAAAATAAATAATATTCAAATTATTAACTTTAATTATTTAATAAAAGAAATTATTCTTATATTTTTCAATTTTTTTTTTGATTTTATGATTTTATGACCTAGATTTAGTCAAACTAGCTGTTATTTTACAATGGCTAGTTGGAGCTCTTCGTATCTATTTAATTGGGTTTCCTGATCAGATTTCTTCATCTAGTCCTGATGATGAACCACACTGGCTGGTTCGAAACGCGTCGACCAAATTTATTTGGATGTGATTTTTACCGAAAGATTTTTCACATAATAATTATTAAATTTTAATACTAAAAAAAACCATTATAAATTATCGCACTACAATATAAGACAAAGACAAGTGAACGCACACAAAAATGTTGGATTGAAACTCTTTAGACTTTTAGAAACCCATTATAATTATTAAATTATATTATTATAATAAAACAAACAAAAAATAATAAAAATTATAGATTCTGGAATTATAGAAATGTCGAATATGCATTTTTGTCTAAAACCCATTATAATTATAATAAAACAAAAGTAAATAAAAATTAACGCAATATCCCCATTATAATTATAATAGAATAAAATAAAATAACACACTATCCTAATAAAAAATAATGCATTATCCCCATTATAATTATAATAAAACAAAAAAATAAAAAATAACACACTATCCTAATAAAAAGCAACGCACTATCTTAATGTTCAGAAAATCGATAAGATTCTGAAATTATATAAATGACAAATGTGGAATATGCATTTCCTACGAGGGAGAACTCCTAACTTCGAAAATTTGGGCATGCGAGCGGAGGAGAATACCGTGAAGATGAGATGTTATGCTGTGGTGAGCTTTAGCGTTCCACTGCCGCCAAGATGGTTTCGCCTTCCACTGCCGTTGAGTGGGTTGCATCGAATGCCTTTTAACTCAGAAATGCTTTGGTGAGCTCTTAACTCAGAGCTGTGGCCGGTGGGTGAATGCTGTGGTTTGAGTGTTTAAACTTTAAACAGTGGTTGAATGCTGTAAAATAGTGGTTGGAGAGTGTTGAAACAGTTGTCCAATGCTGTATTCCGAGTGTTTAAATAGTGGTCGGATATGGTCAGAATGGGTGAACGAAAAAGAAAGTTGACCTTTTTCCTTTAACGAAGCCGCATAACATAAAACCTAAAATTTTTGGGCAGCAATTCTTTTTGTTTGCACGGTTTTGGCGGCTGACTCTCACAGGATGTACAAGATCCGTTTCTGACAGCACAAAGCCGTTTCCTTGAAAATTAAATACGCCACCCGACGGTTCATAGCTGTATTTTGGTGTATCCAGATTCGGATCTGATCCATAGATCCGCCGGATCAACTAACTAGACCCACGGATTCAGTAACTTAGCAATTTTTTCAAATTTTTATTCTTTTAAAGCAACATCAACATCAAACAAACACATTATCATACAAATATGAAAAAAAAATACGATATAAAATGTATAAGATGTCAAGTGGTACATCAATCATTGATACTAGATAATTAATAATGAAATATGACATTTTTTCAAATTTATTCTTGTCAGGCAAGGAGTAACTCCACGAATGTGATTGTTGTTTTTCATTAAGAGAAAAGATCGATATATATACAAGGAGAGGGATCTCCCAATGTCTCTTCATCTTCCACTTTCTTTTATTTTTGTTATTTACAGTTGTCAATATGTACATGGATTTTGCTAATACCAAAGATTAGGTGTCAACATTCTCCCCCTTAATCTGAAGGGATGTCCGTCACACAAGGCTGTTGCATAAACCTGGAGAGGATTCCAACAACAAATGAAATGTCTTGTCTGGTAGTAGTCAGTAGTTGAAACTTCCTACGAGCTGTCTATACTTTGTCGCATCTTCAAATTCTTTTTCTTCAGTGGATGTGAGCTTCAAGTTTTGTTCCATTGGAGTAGTCAAAGGATTGCACTCAACCATGCCAAACCTGTTCAACAAATCTCCAATGTAATTGTTCTGAGAGAGGAATATAAACTTCAGATGTTGGGTTACTTCAATACCAAGATAGTAGTGAACATAGCCCAAATCTGTCATTTCAAAACCTTTCCTCAGTTCTTTCTTTATGGATGCAACGTAGTTCTTATTATTCCCTGTCATCAAAAGATCATCTACATATACCACAAGATACACAATTGTTTTGCCAACTTTTTTGACAAACAAAATTGCATCATCAAGATCATAATGTTTGAAATTGAGTTTCGGAAGATGTTCAATCAATTTCTTGTACCAGGCTCGCGGTGCTTGGTTGAGCCCGTGCGAGGATTTGACAAGCTTGCATACTTTGTGTTCTTGACCCTTAACAACAAATCCTTCTGGTTGGGACATAAAAACATTCATTTTCATATCTTCATTCAAGAAAGCAATTTTTAAATCCATTTGATGGACTTTCCAACCATTCTGAGCTGCCAGGGCAAAGAGTCTCTGGATGGTAGCTCATTTTGTTGTGGGGGCAAAGGTCTCCTCATAATTAACCCCTTCCTTCTGTGCAAAACCTTTTGCCACAAGCCTAGCTTTGTGCTTGTCAAGTGAGCCATTTGCTTTATACTTGTTCTTGAAGATCCAATTGCAGCCTATTGGTTTGGTTCCCAATGGAGGATCAACTAGCTTCTAGGTGCCATTCTTCATCAAAGTATCATATTCTTTCTTCATCACTTCTTTCCATTCATCATGAGAAGCGACTTCTTTGAAGTAAGTTGGTTCAAAATCTATATACAAATTCAGTTCACAATCATAAAAAACATCCATATCAATAGGTGAATTAGGATCGTCTACATCAACTCCATTCTGTCTAGTTGAGCTTCTTGTTCCTGTGTTTCCAACCTCATCAGGATGAACACTTTCAAGTGTCTTTGTCAGCCATTTTGGAGGACCTTTTTGAGATGGCCTAGGCTGCTTAGTGACTGAGATGGGCCTGAATCAAGATTTAGCTTCCCAATTCTGTCAATCACATCACTCAAAGTTTCATTAGTGGCTGGAGCTTCATGCGAGGGAGAGAGTGCTTTAGAAGGAGATTCCATGGATTGATCCAGTATAGGGATCTCCCTTTCAAGATGTGGAATCTCATTATCAAACTCTTGAAAAGACTTTGCACGTCCGAATCTATCCAAGCGATGAAGCTATCTCTCAACAACATTGGCAGTCTTGGAAGATTCAAGAGAGATCACATCTCTAGATATTATAAAATTCTTAATAACTTCGTTATAGATACGGTATGCTTTGGTGGTATTTGAGTACCCCAAGAAGATACATTTGCGACTCCCTGCACCGAGTTTGTTTCTTTGTTTCTTAGGTATCAAGGCATAACAAGTGGAACCAAAAACCCTGAGATGCCTCATCGAAGGAATGTGGCCATACCACATTTCATAGGGAGTCTTGTTTTTGATAACATGAGATGGAAACCTATTCTTTATATACATAGCACATAGAACTACATCAACCCAAAACATCAATTTAACATTCTTGAAAAACATCATTGAATGTACCATATTAAGATTGTCCTATTCATTCTTTCAGCTAGTCCATTCTGTTGGGGATTATAAGACACGGTTGTTTGATGTTTGATCCCATGCTAGCAAAGATAGTTTTCAAATTCATTTGATGTATATTCTTTTCCATTATCAGTACTAATAGAATCTGATGTCGCACAGAATGTCTAGGCACCGTGACAACGGCTCAGATCGGGGGCTATCACCCTGATCCTCAATCTCTCTGTTTAAGTTGTCTCCTTATAGCAGATTAAGGAGGATAGACCCTATGGAAATAGAATGAAGGAAAACTGGTTGGAAACCAACCAATTTGGGAGACATAGTTAAACAACCAAATATTTGTAAAAGATCTAGCAAGATTAAATGATTCGATTGAATTGGAAAGATTGATACTAGTACTTTATGGAGTCAACTATCTAGCTAACAATTTAGGACCAAGTACTTGATGAGAAACTGCTGCTATGCAGTGGTCACTTAGAATGCAGAATGCAAGGAAAATGATTTGAAGGAGTGAGATGAAACAAGCTTCGAAGATGAGAGGTGATGTTAAAAGCCTAAAGCTCTTAGATTATAAATAATCTGATCTAACCACTAAGTACTTAAGCGAGAGTGCCAGTTATGAAGATGCCAAAAATTATACTCAATTAAAAGATATTCAATTTGTCACAGATCCACAATAGAGTGCTCAAAAAAGATATCAATCACACTTGAAAATTTTCCCAAACTTAAACATTCAATATAGATCCAATGATTCAAGCAAATGAAACAAAAGTTAATTAAACAATAAGTGATTTTAATTGATAGCAAACATTTAAAATCCCATGAAACTCAGCGGAAGTATATGAAAGTAATTAGCACTTAAATCTCAATAATTAATCATCAAGAAATACCATGAAATTTATATGCTAAATAAACATTTCATCAAGTAATTTATGGATTAAACGATATTCCAAAATAATGCAAATCCAACAAAAATTCTTATTTTTCTTCTATAGTCAAACTTAGGATGTATTCTTCAACAAGATTTCAGATCTGAAGTATTAATTGCAGCAGTAATTTAAACCATAGATCAACAAACAAATGATATTGACATCAATGCCCAAAATCACTAAAAATAGTAAAAAATATTGAATTTGAAGAAAAATCAATTTTTAAGGTTTGATTAAGAGAAACTTCAGAGTTGATATTTTTATTTTGGCAGTGAAACAGTGACAGGGCAGAAAGATAAAACTGCCAAAAATAGCTGCCAAATACTTCTAGAAATAACAAAAATGTATTAAAACTTGAAAATTTCAATTTTAAGGCTTTAAGAGAGTTTGATTTAGTGATTTTCAGAACTGATAAGTTTATAACAGCAATAAATTGATAACAGATCAGCAAACTGAAAACATTGAAAATGATCCCCACAATGTCTAAAAATAGTAAGTTTTGTCGAAAAATTGAAAATTGAAAATTTTTGGACCTTATTTACGATATGCATAAGAAATGTTCAGATCTGATTTTTCACAATTATGCAGTAATTTCCAGCGAGCTTTAAAGTCGGATCTAGGCAAAATTAAAGATGCCCAAGTGGCCAAAAACTCTGAAAATAAAGATTTTGCAATTTTAAACAATTTAGACCATATAAAATGTGTTTTTAGGGCTTACTTATTTGTGATTTGATTGTTGAAATAAAATTTGCAGAAAATAAGGGTTTAAAATTCAAACCCTTAGCCCAAGGGTTTGAAGATCCCATCGTTGAAAATCGTTGAAATTTTGAGATATTGTTTCCGCTTGAAAATTAGAATTTTAGAGACCAAAATCCTGCAAAATAGTCTCAAAAGCCTATACGTCCTCAAGGGTCTAGATCTGGTTCAGATCTAAAGATTTTTTTGGTTGATTTTTCAGATCTATTCTTGCAAACAAATATCGAGCCCAGATCTTGTCCTCCAGGGTCTAGATCTGGCTCAGATCTGAAGATTTCCTTGGCTTATTTTTCAGATCTATTTCTGCATAAGTGAAAAAAGAAAAATCCAATATCCAATATGTACAAAAATAGAGAAGATTCTAAGAACCCAGATGTTAGAATTCAAAATTATGTTACAAAACTTCAGATCTACACAAGTAAATTACAGATCTATACAAATAAGTTACAAATATATACAAACAAGTTACAAATCTATATAATACATCTACAAATCTATGCACAAGAGTTGCAGATCTGTCAGATCTGAGGAGTATAAGTCTGACTTCGCTCCCAGGTCTGAAGATCTAAGGCTCTTACTAGCCAGATCTAACTTTAAACTCAATAAAAGATTAAGATAAATTTTCAATTTAGGTACAAGCCCTAGAAAAACCCTACAAAAAATAGAATTTAATATAAGCCTGAGGAATTAGATTCGGAGGGCTCTTCAGATTTTATTTCCTTGGGAGCTGGTCCAACCGAGGACTTCCCCAAACGCCCAATTCTAAATCTGAGAGATTTCTGCACACTTAAAGTTAAAATGTTAAATTAATAGAGAAATAAGATAAAAGATAAAATTTTCAAGAGTCAGAGGTACCTGCTAACTCAATCCAATTAATATTCTTACCCTAAATCCAGTAACCTAAGAAAAATACTTGTGCAATAGATTACTCTACAAGAGCCATTAATTAACAATTCATTGAAATAATTACCAGCATAATATAAAGAACAAGTTTACCATAAAATGCTGAAGAGGAACACGACCATCAAAATAAAACCCCAAAGACTTTGTTTGTATTATTCCATAAAGTATTACAGGAGAGCTTCAAGAGCTAGTATATGATCAAAAGATTGGATGCAAATGATGGACAAAGACCTCTAATTTATAGATTAAAATTTCGAACGGGTAGTTCACTTGTTTCCAGTCAAAGTAATCTCGACCATCGAAAATGATTTGATTATCTTTTAATCTCGTCCGTCGAAATTATAATTTTTTGAGGAATTTCGAAATTTTCAATTGATTCATTTTTAATTAACTCAAAAATAATATTTTTGAGTTAATTATCTCAAAAAATTGGCTTTGACTTAACTACCAAGGCCCCAAGGTCTAAAATTTCTCAAAATTTTCAATATTCCCTTGGCCTGGGACCTTTAAAAATTTTATTTTTTAGGGACCGACGAATTTTTCCTTTGAATAATTTAATTTGACCTAGGACATAAAACTAATTAAATTTTTGGCTTAGGATTTTTTAATTTAATTTGGCCAAAAAATATAATTAATTGACTGATGAGGGGATTAATTATTTTTTCCAACCCTCTAATACTTTAGCCATGGTGTCTAACTGTGAGGGACCATGCATTAAAATATTTTACATCATGATATGACAATTTGACACGAGGACTAGTCAAATTTGACATTTCCCAAATTACTTTTACAAAGACTCGATAGAAGACACTAGGACTCACTTACTATTTTGGTGACAAAATCCACCCTAGCTTTGGGGTAAGGCTGGAGGGGAAAACTCTGTCGATCATTCGTGTCGAGAAACACAAATGGATAAGTGAGAAGAAAAACCTTCTAGGATAGAAATAGTCACCAAAATAGTAGGCTTAGCTAGGTTGTTACATACATGATGGTCTTACTTAGATCATTTACTTCATAAACATGCAGAATGCATTTACTTCATAAACATCCAGAATGGGGTCACATCATTTATAAAATTGTCGACTGACGATGAAATCTGAATGGCACGAACACGCGAACATGATAGATCCCTTTTGCGAAAAAAGGGGTGTACTGTTATGTGGTCGTTGACAAAGAATGGTCAACAGATCCAATATGAAATTGTGCATCATTTTCAATCCATGCATGAAAGTTCTTGAATGTTTTAAAAGCTTTGGATTTGTTCTTCAATACATAAACCCAACACATTTTAGTTTAGTCATCAATAAATGTCATCATATATTTATTACCATTTGTAGAAGGAACATGCATTGAGCCACATAAATCAGAATGAATGATTTCAAGCTTTATATATGCTTTGGAATGAAAATCATGAAATGATTGTTTGTTTTGCTTTCTTAAGATACAAGCATCACATTGCTTGAGTTTCCTAGGAATAGTTGGCAAACCAGTAATACCATTTTTCTTCAACAAACGAAGACTATCATAGTTCAAATGTCCAAATCTAGCATGCCATAAAAGACTCGATGGAAGTGTATCTTCATCATAGTGAGAATTGTATGAAAAGTTCTGTGCACGAGCAGAGGTTCCTTGCAACTTCAAAAGTCTTTCTTCTTCTATCCCAATCATGACAAGTGAGTGATCTGTTGCTTTTCTGACCTCAACCTTGCTGTGAAATATATGAATGGAGTGTCCTTGATGGCGGATTTGGACCCAAGACAACAAGTTTCTCCTCAACTCTGGGAGGTATAAAACATCATGTAGAAGAAAGTGTTGAAGACCAGACAGTTTGAGCCTGATGGTGCCAAACTCTGATGTTTTGAGTTTTGACTTCTCTGCAAAGTATATTACTCCATCAACATTATTAGTGAATTCTTCAAAGAAATATCTTCTGAAAGTCATGTGGCAAGTTGCTATTGAATCAAGCAACCAAGCATCTTTCCATGAAGCAAGTGAAGCATTGAATAAATCTCTAGTTATTCCATTGTTGCAATGTGCCACAACGTAATGAGTGGACTTAGGTGCTTTTCCTTTCCCTTTACTAGGTGTTTTTGTTGATTTGTGCTAGCATCAAATGTGCTCTAATTCACAAATTTTGTGGAGAGGCTTAGACACATGTATTCCACATAACCCATAAATTGTTTTGGGAAATTCCTCCCTGAGATAGTTTTATTTGATAAATTAATTATTTTTAATGACACCCTAAGTCTAAAATTAGGAAATTAAAAAAATTAAAGGGTATTAATACAAACTATGGGTGAAACTTCTAGAAAAAGCAGATCAAGTCAAAATGTAATCTTAGCCCAAAGGAAGTTTGAGTTTCAGCTGAGGATCAGTCAAATCCAGTGCCGCAAAACCGGGGTGTCAGATCGAAAAGGGCCAGAGGGCTAGATCCAGGTAGCAAAAGGCCAGAATGCAGAAGCCACACAGTCCCCACGCAGAGGCCGTGGAGGGCTTGCCATCTAGGGTTTTGGCTAGTTGAGCTTCCAGTGTCAATGTGAGGTTTTTCTCACTAACTCCTTATCAATGATATTCTCTGTAGGGATAGCCAGAAAGGCATCCCAGATTGTATTCAGAAAATTATTGCATAATATATAATACCTCAGATCTGCTACACCGGTATTCCTGCATAGGGTTTTTCCGGGGAAGTTTGTCCAAAAATAATGGTGTCAGAAGTGTCTGATTTCTTCTTGTTCATTTCAGTTTCCGCACTTCTATTTTTTCGCAGTTTATTTAGTGAAGGTTGCAGTGTGTTTAATTCGATGTTGCCATAGCAATAAGCTGAATAATTAATTTATTATCTAGAAGAATTAATACCAATTGCTGTCATAGACTTCTAGATTTTAGGAATTTTCACATGGAATCAGAGCTTTATAGCTAATTGCAGGAGGAACAAAAGGACAAATCTGGAGATCGAGCGTCGGTGAAGCCGAGATCAAAGAGTTGCGTAAGCAACAGATCTATCTCCCAGGCAATTGCGTAGTCCAATCCAGGAGGACTAGTCACTGCAATGAAAACTCTCTCTGAGTGAGTCGACAAAGAGGTACGTTTTTCCGGTGTGCAGAGACAGAGGGAACATCATAGAAAATCACATAGATCAACATCCAGAGGGACGCAGATTTCACCGTAGCAGTGATTGTGGGTGTAGAAAGCATCATAAGAGAGATCTGAAGACATTTAGGGTGTTTCTGACCTCAAAGAGTTTCATGCCAAAGAATCTCGAATTTCCCGTGCAGAAGCAGTAGAGTTCGTGAATTATTTGGCTTACTCCAGCAGAGAGTGCGTAGAGCCAACTGCGTAGAGGGTTAGAGGCAGCAGATCGACAACGTGTGGGGGATTATCTTCCTTAGAGAATTCCTAGCTGGGGAATTCTAGTTCTTGATACCTGAGCAACAGTATTGTGTGGCAGATATACTATCTCCAGCAAGGAGTGCGTAGGCTAGGGCAACAACTGTGCAGAGGAGAGAGAGGGAGCTAGTTCTATTTATTTTTTCGGCAGAAATGACCTCAGTTGGGCAGGATCCATGGAAGAGCAGCAAATTATATCTAGTTGTTGCAGATTTCTCACATGGATCAATATACTTGCTACAGTAGTCCAACAGAATTAGTAGCAGGAGGATCACAGTGTCAACAGATGTAGTCATTCATTCAGATGATAGTTGCATAGCTAGTTGCAGTCAATACCCGGGAGATAGTTGCAGAACTAGTGGCAGTGACACAGGCAGTGTGAATTTCCCAGTTGTAGAATGCAGGTGCAGTTCTAGCCAGAATATACCCAGTGCAGAGCTACGCAGACCACTTTCCAGCACCGGAGGACAATGCGAGTTGCCAGGAGGGAGCAGAGAGATTTCCCATTGGGAGATCGAGACTCAGAGGGAGTCTGGTTTCAGAGGAAGCACCTCTATGGAAGCTAGTACTTCAGGATCTGAGGAGATCAGACTTATTATTGCAGTAGTTGTAGCAGTAGTGCAGAAGCATCAACATAGGAATAACAACAACAATATGAGTAGATCGAATTTTCAATGATTGTCCTCATATCTCCATGGAGTGATGGGTTGATCTAGAACTTTTGCTCAACAGAGTTGTAGAGGAGTCCACCTCTTGCATCATGACCTTGCTACGGGTGCCCAAGATCAACAGTAGCAGGCTGGAGGAGTTTTTAGTGGTGCAAAGGAGTGCAGAAACGACAAATGCAATGGTTAGCAACGCTAAATTTGAGCAACACAGAGCAGAGTTGCAGCAGCATAGAGGGACGCAATGTAGAGTAACAACAATGCAATGTTTCATAGGGACAATGTGGGACTAACAAAAGTCAAAGTTTCAGCTTCGAGATGCATCCTGAACACTTGTTCAGAATAGTTGGATGTTTTTCAGTTGCTTCTCTCAGCAGCTGAGTTGCAATGTAGAGTTAGTAGTGGCAGTGCTCGCAACAGATGCAACATTTGAGAGAGAGCTGTAGTACAGATGGAGTGTTGATCGTGGTTGGGTCAACAACAATACAGTTGCAGTAGCAACACAGTTGTTGGTGGACAACATGTTAGATATCAACAACGCAGAGGGAGATGCTTCAGAGTCAGTGCAATGTGCAGCAGGGCGTATTTGCTAGAGCACATTCCTCACTAAGAGGGAGTGTTGATTTGTGGTACATCGGATGTGCTCTAAGTCTCAAATTTTGTGGAGAGGCTTAGACAAATGTATTCCACATAACCTAGAAATTGTTTTGGGAAATTCCACCCGAAGATAATTCTATTTGATAAATTAATTATTTTTAATGAGACCCTAAGTCTAAACTTAGGAAATTAAAATAATTAATGGGTATTAATCTAAATTGTGGGTGAAACTTTTAGAAAAAGCAGATCAAGTCAAAATGTAATCTTAGCCATTGATTGGAGATCTGATCTCGGCCATTGAAGTCTCAACGAGAAGAATATAAAGAAGACTTGAGGGTCATTTGGAAAAGCACACCGAGACGAAGAAAGAATCTAGAGATTGAAATTCTTTGGTGAGCAGTGCTCAGGGAGAAGATCAATCGAGAGGATTCTCGTAGAGAGGGGCAATAACTCTGGTTGTAGATTTTCTTGACCCAGAGAATACATAAAAGAGAAGACAAAGAGCAGTACCAGCAGAGGCAGTGTAGCAGAGACTGCGTAGAGCCAGCAGTGGCAACGTAGCAGCCCATAGGAGGTTCGAGTTTCAGCTGAGGATCAGTTAGATCCAGTGCCGGAAAGTCGAGGTGTTAGACTTTAAGGGGCTAGAGGGTCAGATCCAGCCAACAGAAGACACATAGTGCAGAAGCCATCCAGTCCCCATGCAGAGTGATGCAGAGACTACGCAGAGGCAGTGGAGGGCTTGCCATCCGGGGTTTTGGCCAGTTGGGCTTCTAGTGTTAGTGTGAGGTTTTTCTCACTAATTCTTTGTCAGTCATATTCTTTGTAGGGATAGCCAAAAAGGCATCCCAGATTTTATTCAGAAAATTACTGCATAATATATAAACCCTTAGATCTACTACACTGATTTTCCTGCATTGGGCTTTTTTGGGGACGTTTGTCCAAAAATAATGGTGTCAGATGTTTCTATGATTTCTTCTTGTTCAATTCAGTTTCCGCACTTGTATTTTTCGACAGTTTATTTAGTGAAGGTTGCAGTGTGTTTAATTCGATGTTGCCGTAGCAATAAATTGAATAATTAATTTATCAGTTAGAAGAATTAATACCAGTTGTTGCAATAGGATTCCAGATTTTAGGATTTTTCACAGTATTACCCTTTTCTTCATTCTTTTCCTACTCAATTCTGTCCCAAGGCATCTTACATGTGGAAGCATCGTGTCTATCTCTATTGCATCGTATGCAATGAAGATCAAACATTTCTCCTTGGAAATGTCTACCCCCTGCCTCTAAAATTCTTCCTTTCTATTCCTCTTCGGCCACCTCTTCCCCTAGAAGAATCTTGTGCATGATTCTTATCTTTCTGTGCAAGGCACATAGCTTCTTTAGAAGACTGAGAAGCTGTCTTCTTCCCAAAATCCTTCTCTCTTTCAACAAACTTCTTCTCAAGGGAGTTAAAGGAAATCTCCTTAAGTTTTCCACTTGCTTGTAATGACTCAAGATAATGTGAATAGGTGGGATATAGTGCCTTGACATAAGCTATGAGAGGAATATCTATTTCAACATTAGTGCTTTTATGTCAGGCAAAATGGATCTTATTTATGATGCTAAGGCAAGAGGGTCATCATTTTTCAACTCAAGATTGAACAACTTAATCATCAATTGAACAACTTCAAGTTTAAAGTGTGAGCCATACAATTCCTTCAACTTCTTTAAGGTTTCAAAGGCATTTGAAAATTTAGAAATATGACGACTCACCTTTTCATTTACTGGTGTTGCAATCAAGGCATAGTCCTTGCTAGTCTTGTTTTCCCAAATGGCAAGCTCCTTGTCTGAAGTGGGATTTTAAAGTGCATTTTCTCCTTCTCCTTCACAAATTCCTTTCCAAAGCTCATTGAAAATGAGGGTGTGTTTTATCTTCCTGGAACACTCATGGTAGTTCTATTTGCTAGTAAAAACTACTCCCACAATGGAGATGAGTGAATGCATCATATAATCTAATCTGTGCCCAAGATAATTACAATAATTGCAACAAAAACTTGATGCCTTTGCAATAAAGCTGTTTGGCTATGTCTTCAAAAAAAATATCAATTAAAGATATAGGCTCTTAAATATACCTCCATATAATTTCATTACCGTATAAAACGAAGTGAATGGCACATATTGTACTACCACCACTTTAAAATAATGAGTCCAACCTATAAAGAATATTTATAATATATATAGTCACCATATTTCACTCAACGTACTCACTTTCCATGTATACCAATGTCCCATACGCACTTCATGTTATAAAGGATATATAAACCATACATGCCATACCATATTTCATGCACACATACCAATTCCACCAATTTTATATGCCATTCCAAAAAAAATCAACACACATATAAATTCTAACATACACCCATCACAATAAACACGACTTTCAAGAAACACTCAACCCACATACGGTCTTCAAAAAAGGGAGCAAAACATGTATCGAATTAAAACTTGTTTTTGGCCCTTTAAAACTATTCAACACGTAGTCTTTTCAACTCACAGTCATTTCAACTCAGCCAACGAACATTTCAACGCACACATTTCAGGCCAAACAACGCATAGTCATATAAAACTTCACCAAATAGGCTCTCGAAGTATAACGCTCATGGTTGACGTTTCAATGTGGCATAATCAACACACAACATACAATTTAATGCAGTCATATAATGAAGAGCATAACAGTTACACCTTACGACCTTCAATTCAATGCAATCTCCAAGTTTCGACCAACCTCAACGTACCAGAAGTTTAACACAGTCTTCAAATTGATTTTCAACGATGCAAACGTACACCATATCATAGTCGGGCCATTCCAACGCAACTTCATATGTAAAGGACCAACACCAATGACATTGAAATTTTAGTATGGACTGTCTTCAACGCATAGATTATTCAAAAAATAATGACAAGACAGAGCACAAAGTTTAATGGCAAGAAATTAGCAGGAGTTACAATGCAGAAAGCTAAATTTAGGGGTTGGCTCTGATACCATGTCAGGCAGAAGTAACTCCATGAATGTGATTGTTGTTTTTTCATTAAGAAAAAAGATGGATATATATACAAGGATAGGGAGACTATTGGGTTTCATCTCCCAATGAGTCTTTATCTTCCACTTTCTTTTATTTTTTCTATTTACAATATATACATGGATTTTCTTAATCCCAAAGATTAGATGTCAACAATTCCTTTAAAACAGTCGGGAAACATCAACATCAAACAATTAACAGACACATTGTCATACAAATATGAAAATAAAATGATAAAACTACAATATAAAATGTATAAGATTTAGATATTACTATTCTAGATACTGAAGTTTGAAATATGATATTTGTCATTTTGTCTTGGCTCCTCAGTCATAAGTTCTGAGTTCTGACAATATAATAGTTAAAACTTAATACAAAATTACATTAAAATAAAAATAAATGTTTCTCATGGGATGATCATCATGAGGCATCCAGATTCTAGATACTATAAGTCTATAATGATAATCCGCTAAGCTTGTGGTTCTCTCTTTCTAGTAATATCACAAATTGAGTTCTTTACAACAAGGACAATGTTTGAGGTAGCTGTAGGGAAAACATGCACATCATGCCCTGGGATTTTGGTAAGGTGGTATTTCAAGCGGTTGATTCCACCCAACATTTCCATTGCATAGAGCTTCCACCTCAACTTTGCTCTATTATCATCCTCACATGGCTCACCATACTCCCACATTTGGTCCAATGGCTTTGCTATTTTGTAGAGCTTTGATTAAATTTTTAGGTTTTGGACTGGTTACCCACCACTTCGTGGGTGATATCTCTAGGAGATTTTTTTTTTCTCCATGATGGTCCTCAGCCAGCAGCCAACAACCCCTTGCATCCCTCAACTAGCTTGTTGTTCCATTTCTCTGCCACCTAAGCCAACAGTGTGGTCCCTCACCCATCTGTATTGATCGTATGTTTGAAGGTGGGCCTCCTGAACCCAAAAGAATATCTTGTCATTTGGTAATTGAGTTATTGGGTTTACTTATTATGGACACTTCTTGGCATGGATTAATGGGGGGATTCAACGGAAAGAGTGGGCTTACTTTGTGTTTCTGTCCCCTTGACCCCCTTTGATTTTAGTCGCGTGGGATCTCCTTTATTGACCATCTAGTTTTAAGGTGGTACTACTTGGGAAACCCCGACTTTGGTTGCATGGTCCCGCTCCCTTATCCACATATATCACTCCCTTTCCACTCACTATACCTTATCCACATATATCACTCCCTTTCCACTCACTATACCCCCATTCATCATCTTTCCCACCTGAGTCCACATTTCCTCACTGGGTCCACATAGGGTTCGCCTCCCCATTCCCTTGCCCCCACCTTGGGTTAGGCTTGGAATTATGCTCCAGAGGTTGAAGCAGCTAAAAAGAAAAATAAAAGCATAGATGGCCACATTCAACAAGTAAATGTACCACATGATGCAAAATATGGCAATGAAAAAGTATTTGGCACATGGGAAAAAAAGAATTCATGATCTCTACCCCATACCCAAGGCCATCACCTTGGTTCCATAGGCCCTAGATGAGCCTCCTTTATCATTCAGGGACCCATGATTGTCCCAACCCCTGGAGGGCAATGAACTGCCCCACCAAAATGGGGGTATCCACTGTTATATCTTACACTGCCTCACCAAAATGGGGGTATCCACTGCTATATCTTACACAATATGCTTTTATCCTTTGAACCTTGAGCAATTAACCAAAGAAAAAATCATAAAAGACAAAAGACATATAAAGAAGTGTGGAAAAATCAAGGCCGGGGCACCTCATGTACCACAATTGCTCCCTTCTATACATTATATACTTAGGTATGGGCTTCCTTTTTTTAGCTACCCTTGTGCCCTGATATGTGGCCCAGGATTGCCCTTCTCGTTCCCTTTTCCATTCACCTCTTTATCATATGCCACCACCATTTGAGGGATGTACCTTGGATATACTATTCCCTATAAAGGTAGAAACCCCTAATAAGGTACTTGGCTAACCCCCTTTAGAGCTTGGAGACATTAGCACATGTCAAAACACACTATAGAAGGGCATGCCATTATGAAGTGTCCACTTGTTGTCCATGGTTTGTAGGCTCTTTACCCAATTACTTTAATGACTTGTTGTGTTGGAAGGCTAGGAGATGCATTGGATCTTATGCAGGATTGCAGATGGTGTTCATTCTGGGTTTGGTCTCCCTATATGGGGTCCTAACCCTCCAGAGGGCTACATTGGCACATGTAGGGTGTGTGTAGAGAGCCATGGGCCTCCTCAACAGTAGACAACACTCCATGGATCCCTAGAGATGTTCAGAGATTGCTCAAGATCCACCTTTTGGACGGGGAAGATGCATCTGGTACACTATGCCCACCTGGCCCCACAGGCACACCACACACTTGGAAGGTGTCCCAGGACTTGTATGTTGACATGGCATCGTTTATTCCATCATCTAAGCCGTCATAGATGGTCTACAGGCATCTTCGACTTCACTTGAAGACCGATGAGGTTGTTAATGTGCCCCCAGACCCATTGGGAGCACCACGAGTTTATTGTTGGAGAACAAGGGGCCACCCCCTTGTCCATCACTTTTGAAGGTCCTATTCATCATCATGGCACTCATGGACCTCATCAGGCCTCTTGGAGGTCCCTACGACATGCATAGATTATTGTTTGACCTCTTGAGAGGCTTATTATTTTATTTGTGAGCTAGTTTGGTGGGCTTGTCACCAAATGTTAGTTAATTTGCACATTATTTTATTTTAGGGGCTAATGTAGGCCCAAATAGGTAATTCAAACTCCTAATGAGTGTATAAATAGGATTTAGATGAATTCATTTTGTATCATCACTTGACTTGGATCATTCTCTCTCTTGAGAACTTCACATTTTTCCTTGGAGGATATTTTTGGATCATGGTTGAATTTTCGTGTGTGGATTGGGTCTTCTTATCTTGGAGCTTCTTATATTGCAAATGTGTTGATGGTTGGATATATTCTCTTACATGTAAGTACAATTTTGATGCTATTTTCCTTTACTTTGCCGCATACATTGATCATGAGATTTTCGCTATTTTAGGGCTAGTTGTTGCATGCATTTAGGAAATCAATGTGGAATTATGTTTCTATATAGCTTATCTCTATGTATGGGCCATGTTTGATGAACGAATTTTCCTAGAGGTCGAAGTTACCTTGACTAGCCTTCTCCATTTGCAACGAAGTATAAATGCTTTTAAGGTCACTTTTCTTCTCTTGCCCTTAACATTGAATGAAGTTGACTTTGAGAGCCTCCTTGAACTTGAAACGAAATCCATATTCATAGTTCTCCTTGACTCCATATTCCCAAAAGGAATTAGGCACTTATCCATCAAAAGGTGGTCACTTTGAACCTATTTTCTTTACCTTTTTCTCTCTCTCTTAGGTCTAGCCACGTTAGGCCAACGAGGGCATCAATTTCCCAACAAAGTAGCCCTAGAAAACGTTCGATTTCCTAACCCCTACTGCGCTGGTGTGTCTTCAAGGTCCCCTCCAAATTTGAAGAAATTCCGATGGTGGGATTGCGAGATATCCCAAGCCCTAGGTTTGAGATCAAACTTTGCCCTGGTGCTCCCAAGGTTAGCACCTCATAGGATCAACTTGACACCTTTAAGTGAAAATTCTTGTTTTGATCCTTTCCCTTGCCTTGTTTAGGTTAAGATTATCATCGATTGATAAACTCCCTCCCCTTAACCTAGACTTGGTCCACTTGGTTCCGTGTGGTCCCATCTCTTACGAAAGACAATTCATCAAGGACAATTCAAGAGTCCAAGTTTTACAAGGATTTTAGGGATTGGGAAAATCCTTTACAAGTCATATTCCTTTGACCTAACCGTCAAATCCTCACCTCCTTTTCCTAGAAATTTTTTTACCTTGTTTAAAGAGCAATGAAGCTCCATTCTTAATCCTATTCTAGGGAAAGGGTCTTTGAGATCACTTCACATCTATTTGTTGATCCATCCTTTTTAAGTGACTTTCTAAATACTGGGTCTCCTCCCATCGCTGAAAGTCCGTAAAGAGTAGGGAGTCTTAACTGTTGTGACAGTGGGCTAATTCTCCATCGTATTCGGCGGTCCCTCTAAAATAAGTAACTAAAAGAGGTATTTATATCGATATGAAAGGGATGTTGGACGATATGCTGGATCAACGGGCTCTGCTACCTTCGTATCTGCACTTGCCCTTGCTTATGAATGTACCGCTTATGGATGTACCTGCCTTTGCTTATAGCCTCTCTGTCTTACCCCTTGACCTAACAGTTTTCCTGTTAGGAATCCCTTTTAGGTCCCCTGCTGGTTTGAGTGTTAATAGGACCTATCACAAAAAATAAATGTGGAAATTCAAAAGAGGATAAAAAGAGGTAAACTCTGCATTTATAGTATATACTAATCTTTGAAAACAAAGAAAAGGAAGGCATTTTTTTTTACATACCTGGAAATAATAAATATGGATGTGGAATACTGGATCAAATCTCCACTCCAAAAATGCTCAGTGGATGACAAAGAAAACTATGGATTTCCCCTTGTTTGCTTGATGAAAAATGGTTGCAAGAATCACACAACCCTTAGAGTTCAATCTTAGCAGAAGGAAAAACAAAAATGACCCGAAAAAAACCCAAACCGTAACTTATATCCACGTTTTTTTTCTAGCAAGGCAATAATTTCAAAATTATCGCGACAATTTCACTTGGGAAAGTTATCACGATAAATTCCGGCGATAATATTGGCAAAGTGTCTTTCAATGATAATATTGCGATAATTTTGATATTATCGCAATATGTGCACACTGGTTTTCATTTAGTAATTGCAGAAACTGTACCAATTTTTGAGCACTATTTTTTGCAAGGGCCGCACATGTGAGAGCAAGTTGAGTTGCAAAGAGGATTGCACAAGAGGCTGCTTGTGTGATGGGCAACTTTAGATTGGGTCGCATGTGTGAGTGACCAGGAGGGTTTGCAAGCCGCAAGTGTCAGGGTTTTAGTCTTTGTAGAGGCTGCATGTGCAGAGGAAAATACAACAAAGTGCAGATTGGAGTTTTACAGGGGCAGATTTGCTAAGTACCATTTTGTTGTAAATTTTCTGTAATTTCAAGTTGGGCCATTTTTCCAGTAGGAGATTTGACAATAAAAAGTAGTGAAGCATGAATCTCCGATCACTCACTATTAATCATGAGTCAAACTATGCTCTTCCCTCAAATGCTCTGATTCAACTCTGGGCGAGTCAAACTCACGTTGACTATGTTTGACTCGTGGTCAATGCGAGTTTGATTCACGACTCACCGATTAATTATGATTTGGGTGACTAAGGCGATTTTCAGCTCTCAACTTGGCGAGCATGAGTTTTAACTTTTAGGGTTGTCGTATTGTTCACCGCATGGTTTAGTTAGGTTAAAAATTGAACTTCGGTCTTGTTGTCTCACAGATTGTCTAGGCACCGCGACAATGGCTCAGATCGAGGGCTGTCACCTTTATCCCCAATCTCTCTATCTAAGCTGTCTCCTTGCAAGCTAAGGGAGGTAGACCCTAACAGAAATGAAGGACAAGAATCCAGGAGACATACCTAAAACACCAAATACTTGATAAAATTAACGAGATTTCACTGATTGATTATGTTAAAACCAGTGCCTTATGGAGTCAAACAAGATCCCGTTATGCAATTAAAGATGAGTATTGAATGTATAACTGCTGCTAAATGACCACAATGATATTCAAATAGAAAATTCCACGATCATTCATTAAGATACTTAAACCCACAACAATGTAAAATGAAAGTGCCAGATATTTAAGATGTTTCAATTACTTTCAATCCAGAAATTATTTCTATAGTCAAAACTTTAGATTTAAAATTTAAGCTCACTTTGACTATGAAATAAAGTCTTTTGAGAATTTTCCAAATTTTATATTTTATATTTTTCTTAATCTAAAAGAAAAATAAAAAATTCTACAAAGCTATGAAAATTAAACTAAAGTCCTAAAAATTTAAAGTCTAAAAATAGACAAGTTTTTTATTTTTATATGACTTTTTCTAAATCTAAAAAATAAATTTAAAAAATCCTAAATTCTAAAACAAATTACACCAAAATCTACGAACTAAATCTAAAACAAAATAAAGTCAAAACTAAATTAAAAAATTTAAATTTTAAACTAAAAACTACGTTAAATTTAAAACTAAAGTCTAAAAGAACTAAAAACTAAAAAAAACTATAAATTAAAATTAAAACTAAAAGAAATCGAATTAAATTATAAAAAAAACTAAACTAACGCTATCACTAAACTTAAAATCTAAACCTGAAAAACATAGAGGTAAGGTTTTTTTAATTTCTTTGATTTTTGTTTTTGTGTGCAGATCAACAGAGCTGGACGACAGCGAAGAGGGGCACGAGCGGACAGGGGAAGGAGAAGGCGAACGGACGGCAAGTAGGGTCGATGGGTCTGTGGCAGCGTGAAGAATGAAGAGGGGTGTGGAGAAACGAACTGGGGAAATCCGTACGGCCATCGTACGGATCCGTACGGGAATGAGGAATGGATCGCAGAAGATGTGAAGATCAGACGTCAGGTGAGAAGCAAAGGGATGGTTGATGAAATGTAGCAAACGAATTTGCAGATGGCTGAGTGGACAAAAGAGAGGGATCTCAACGAAGAGTAGAGGGATGTCAGCAGATTGAATGGGAATCGAAGGGCAAATTGCAGATCAACAGGAATGAATAGCATTCAGAGTCAATAATTAAACCCAGTACATTTAAACTCTCCCTTCAAATTCAGATTTATCAAATATCGCCCAGATTTTATCCACAGTAGGAATTTGAGGCCAGATCTGGCCTTTGGAGGCTGGATTTGCTTCAGATCTTAAAAAATTTTCCAATTTAAACCCACAACCTGCAAGAAACTAGCCAGATCTGAAGATATACACACCAAGAAAACGATTAAACTCTTACAGTCTTAAAAAAATTTACAAATTTACAAACTAGTTTACAAATATGAGGCCCTCATGGCCAGATTTGAATCCATTTCAGCGCAATTTTTTAGAGATTTAAAATTTTAAGGAGAGGCACAAGCCTTAGAAAACCCTGCAAAACCACCAATTTCGTAAGATAGATTTGGAGTTTAACAAATAATGAGCTTTTCAGATTTATGTTTATTGAGAGTCGGCTGGTCCAACCGAAGATTTCCCCAAACGCTTAATCTTAAAAAAAAAATTCTTGCACACTTAGATCTGAACTTTAGATCGATAGAGATTTAAGAAAATAACATGAGATCCCTTAGAAAAAATTAAAATGTCATTTTATGAACCCAGAAAACTGCACAAGATACCTGTATGCAGATTAATCCATGAAGGCCATCAACCATAAAAATTCAAACAAAGTAGCAGAGTTTAGAAATGAATCACCACATAGATCTGAGAAGGAACATCAAAATTTGTAACCCCAAAGTCTTTATGCTTTATTCCTCAAAGAAAATTTACAAGAGCTTCTAAGAACAAGTGCAGATCCTGAGATCGGATGACTCAAGACTGACAAAAACTTCTTAATTTATAGGACAAAATCTCCGACGGCTAGTTCGATTGATCCACGTCAAAATAATCTCGACCGTTGATAAGATTTGATAATCTTTTAATCTGGACGGTCGAAATTATAATTTTGAGGAAAAAACGAATTTATGATTTAAATCCATTTTAATTAACTCAAAAATACTATTTTCGAGTTAATTACTCCAAAATTTTGATTTTGACTTTGACTTAACCACCTAGGCCCAAGGGTCCAAAATTTCTTAAAATTCTCAATTTTCCCTTGGCCTGGGGCCTTTAAAAATTTATTTTTTAAGGACCAACGAACTTTGCGTTTGAAAGATTTAATCCTAACTTAGGACCCTAAATTAATTAAATTTCTGGCTTTTGATTTTTTAATAAATTGACTAGAAAATTTAATTAATTGACTGAGAGGGGATTTTAATTATTTTTCCAACGCTCTTTACATGAGATAAAACATTTACATACATGAAGGGGGAATACCCATTCGTATAGACCCTCAAATAAATACCCAATTCTGCGACTCAACACATGATCTAGTAGACCAAGTAGCTCAAACTACTTTTACAAGGACTCGATAGAAAACACTAGGACTCCCTTAGCATGCTGATGAAAAAATCCACCCTAGCTTTGGGGTGAGGCTGGAGGGAAAAACTCTGCCGATCACTTACGTGAATCAGTGAGACAAAAAACCTCCTAGGATAGAAATCATCAACAACATACTACCCTTACCTAGGTTGTTACATATATTGATGGTCTTACTTAGATAATTTACATCATAACATGCAGAATGGGTTTACATTATTCATAAAACTGTCGACTGATGATGGAATCTGAATGGCGCAACCACGTCGAACATGACGAATCCCATTTGAAAAAATGGGGGTGTACTGCTATGGGGTAGTTGACAAAGTGTGGTCAACATCTGGCTCTACTTGGGGACACGTTGCTTCATTGAAGGAATGTGAGAATCCAGAATCTGCATCCAAGCAACACACAAGATTACATAAGTAGCATCCTTCCAAATATCATCAAATAACATTAAGCTCATTAAAAACAGAAGCTCTTCTTTTATTTATTATTCTACTTAACATGAAAAGTAAATCTACTCTAACTGCAAAATGAAATGCTGAAATATCAAGGTGTAAGGTTAGAGATACAATACAAAGGATGCCCTGTGGCATCAGATGTGCTCAATATAGTGCATGCTGAGCATTTGCCTGCTTTCAGGCAAATCTGTAGGCTGCTTTTCAGATGTGCCATGGCCGATCTTGCATAATGTAGGACTCTGTCTTATCCGAATGTTAAGCTGCTCTCGACCATCAGACGAATCAAACCACTTACTTCTTCTTTTCTACTTCTTTCTCTTCTTCTGAGTGGGTTGTGATGTCAGCAATGAAACCACTGTAGATTTCTTGTCCTCATCTTGAAAATGCTTGTACAAAACATTTGAAGAACCTGGAGCGTGACCAATATTATTCTGGATCAAGGTTAGTTGGAAGCGGGAGCACGGAGCGGGAGCGAAGCGCGAAGCGCCATTTTTAAAAGTTTCCGGGTCCGGAGCATTTTCGGGAGCGTTTATATATATATATATATATATATATATATATATATATATTTTTTTTTTTTTTTTTTTAATATTTTTAATATTTTTTATATTTTGATGCATATATGTCAACAAAAACATGTATAATGATGAATTAGACATAAAAAACATAAAAACATAGATTGAATCATATAACATCAATCATCTAGAAGTTATAATCTTCATCAACCATGCCCACGAGTTGGAAGCATACAACATATTGACTCTTGAGTCTCGCAAATCATCAATTTGAAGGTTTCAAGCTTTCAAAATTCAATATATAACATTTATCATCATTGATAATTTGATATATAACATTTATCATCATTGATAATTTGATATATAACATTTATCATCATTGATTTCAAATTTCAATATCTAACATTTATCATCATTGATTCATTGATTTCAAAATTCAATATACATTTATCATCATTGATATATAACATTTATCATCATTGATTCATTGATTTTAAAATTCAATATATAACATTTATCATCATTGATATTATATAACATTTATCATCATTGATTCATTGATCACCATATAACTTTCATGAAGCATCATATTCATAATTCATAATGACTTTTAAACAGTAAACTTATAAATGCCAACTTCAAAGTTTCACCTTTCAAATTCAAACTTCAAACTTAAATTGTCATTAAAGATATGAAATCAGAAAGAGTCAAGTTTCAACTGTTCAACTGTCAACAACAAATAGAAAATAGTAAACAACAAATATATTTTATCTGGCTGGCCCCTTGCCACGCCCATGAGAAATGTCTAATTTTTGTGAGCCACGAGGAAATGTTGGTCTTCTAGTACTCTCAAGAGTACCACGACCATGACTAGAAGGTGGAGGTTGGATCTGCAAAGGAACAACAGTGTGATATCGAGGAGTGGCACTGGCACTGGCACTGGCACCCGCACTGCTACCAATAGATGGTGGGACTGGACGAGTGTGTGGCGGTGCTGCTGATGCTTCATCATCATCCCTATAAAGTTCTGCTTCCAATTCTTCCAGATGTAACGTGCCATCCTCCAAATTATCATCCTCTGGGTTGTTGTCCCAGACTCTGTATGATTGATCCTCATTTGCTCGATCACAGTAATGGCTCAACAACCTCAAGTTATAATGCACATAAACCAAGCTTTCAACTCGGTTTTCATTCAGCCTGTTTCTTCTCACATTGTGTATAAAGTTGTAGGTGCTCCAACACCTCTCTGCAGAAGAAGTGTTCACAACTTGTGAGAGAACTTTTTTAGCCACCTTTGGCAAAAGTCCCATGCCGCCATATGCTTCCCACCATGTGAGAGCATCAAATCTGTCCTTGTCTTCCATTGCATGGAAAGAACCAAAGTTAGCAGTGCAACTGAAGTATTTGCCTAATTCAAGGTGCAATCTAGCACACTCTTCCCTGTCAGGTACCAATTTGTCCAATGCCTTCATGTACCCTTTTTGTACCTCTGGATCTGTGTGAGGTTTCACCCTAACCCCACCTCCAGGTGCAGGTTGGCCCAACCAAGATGGAGAGTAATATTTTGGCGTAAGGATATATGCCAAAGCATGTAGTGGAACATTGAGTTTATTCCACCGTGCACACACACAGTCATGAGTCATAGCATACAAGTTGGGATCATTATCCTTAACAATATCTTTTATTTGCCCCAACATGCTATCCATGCTCCCTTCATCTCCAATCAACGGGCATATCGAGTATACGCAAGCGAATCATGTTATAAATGGGCAGTAAAAACCACAGGCCCCCTCATAATTTTGCAGGTCAAGAGCGGTCTCCTCACATGTTGAAACTTTGCACAATGCCCTATTGTTACCGCCACAATCCTTTAATAAACTTGATGTAGGCTTGTACATTAAGCGAATGCTGAGGCCACATTCAAAGGCACACGGTGAGTAATATTGCTCAATCTAGTTTTCGTTGTTTTCAACAACTCCAATTTGGAGTAAGTACGAAAAAGCCCATGGGTATTGCTATAATTTGTAATAAATTTGATCATTTTTTTACCTCTCTTGTACAAATCACCAAGCCATTTGAATTGAGGTTGTTTGTTTTTGATGATATCATGCATCAAAAGGTTCATTGTGTGAACCAAACACCCAGAACAAAAAATGTTGGGGTATTTATCCTCAACAATTGCTCCTACTGCCTTACAGTTAGCAGCATTATCAATGATGACCTGTATCACATTGTATGGCCCAGTCTTTTCAATTATATTAAGTAATGGTTCTGCAATGTTAATGCCGGTTTTGAATTTATCTGAATAATCATAAGCTGCCAGGAAGACTGCACCACTAACCGACACAGCCAAAACATTTATCAATGGTTTTCCTTTTAAATTGTTCCATCCATCAGAGACAATGGATAGCCCATGCTCATTCCATGGACCTGTCATTCTAGCCAAAGAATTGTTTATTTTAGCTCTTTCATGATCAAGACCCACGGTTCTGGCCTTGTCATACCCAGGGCTTTTGTATCCTTTGGGGGCATCATTAATGGCAGAAACCATTTCATGCCAATAAGGTGAGCGAAGAACATTGAATGGCACCCCACAGGAATATAGAAACCGTTGAACTTTTGAATCTACATCATTCCTACACCCTTCGTCTAGGAAATCGGATATGGTTCTACGCCTTAATCCAGTGCCACTGCTTCCGAAACCACTGGCATGGGTGGAAGTTGAACTTGTTTGTCCATGATGTGTTGGGCCTGAATCAACAAGACCCCTAGATCTTTTAGATGATCTCTGTAGGGCAACCCCCTCTTCCTTCCTATATATCTCTCTCTGTGGTGCTGGCACATAAGTACAAACTTTGATTCCAAGATTTTTAGTTCCATCTCCTGGCATTATCCCACAAAGGTGCCTTCTCAGACTGGTGTATGAACCATGGTATTGTTTATTGCAATGGGGGCAAATAAATTTAGTGGTTCCACCACCTTTCCCTCCTTCCATTTTCTGAACATATTTCCACAAAGGATATTGGTCTTGTTTAGTTGGAGATTCTATGTTCTCAGGGTCTCCACTCCCCACTTCCTCCTCAGCATAATCCTCCTCCTCTTCAGGATTTTCTTCAGATCCATCATAACCCTCCTCTTCATCCTCCTCTTCTCTAATTTGCCTCTTTCTTCTAGCACTCTTCAACACCATTATCACAAAGAAAGGAACCAACATGAGGAAAATTCCTAGCCATATAGCCATGATGGAAACAAGTTTCAAGTTTCTAGCCTGCAAAACAAATGGAAAAATGCCAAATGGGAATAGGAAATGCAACATAGGAAAAAACAATTCATTTTTAAAGTTTTAAATCCAATAAAATGCAACATTCAAGAAAAATTCAAGTTTTCATTTTCAAACAATTTAACAATCTACAAATTCATCCTAGAAAATACAAAATTGGATTAGAAGGCCTACCTCTTTCTTGCAATCCTCCTGTTAGCCTTGCTCCTTGCTCTCCTGGGTCACTTATTCTTGATCTCCGCTGAACGGCGCCTTCCTTTTCGTTTTCTCAACTCAACAAACAATGAAATGCAAATGAAACCCCCCCCTTAAAAAATCAATTTTTTCATAAAAATTTTCCTCAAGGCTGACGGAAACGCTTTTTGCCAGGGAGCTCGGGAGCGAACGCTTCCACAACGCTTCCCCGCTTAAAAATGCTCCTAAGCGTTTTTTACCGTCGGAAGCTGTGAGCTGCTTCGGGCCAGCTTCAAACGCCCCCCAAAAATAGGAGCGCTAGTAAAAAGGACAAATTTCCAACGCCTCCCACAGAAGCGCCGAGCGCATTTCAAAGCGTTGAACGCCCCAAGACAGAGCGAAGTCGTTTTGTTTAAGGGGTTTGAAGCTTCCCCGCAACCTTGTTCTGGATATACTCTGTCAATGGTGACACATAAGCTTGGTCTTTCTCAACATCCTTTGAAACCATAGTTAAATCCTCCATGTGATGAGATGGGAATGGCTTTAGCAGACAAGAAGTCTTATGATCTGTTGATGAATCTTCATAATCAAATTTCGGCTGAAATTTTTGTATATGTAATTTTTCCATTTTTTCCAACTTCTTCTGTATGGAACTCATCTCCCTGGCATGCCTTACTATTAATTTCCTTTGATTTGCCTCCATATTTTTTATTTCCAACAAGTGATTTTCCTTCATGGCAGCCATTTCCTGGGTGTGTCTTGCTTCCATTGCAATCATATGATTTTGTATAGTGGACATTTGATTAGAATGATTAACTTCCATTATCTTTAACCTGTTTTCCATGACATTTATTTCCTTAGCATGATTAAGCTCCATGCTTTCAAGCTTTTGCATTAACCTTTTCATAGGGTCATCATCATCTTCTAGAGGTTTTTTCCCTTTAGGTCCTGTCAAAGATCTATCAAAATTAGGAATTTCAGACTTCCCTGATGCCCTTTTATCGTTTTCAATCTTCTCAGCTAAAGATTGACAAGCCTTATAATTTGCAGTTTTAGCCTGCCTTAACTCATATGAAGTATCAGAATCAAAAGCATCAATGTAAAAATTCAAAAGAGATCCATCAAGAGGTTTATGAGTTTGAGATATTTCTCTAAGGATACCATTAAATCTCCTGTTAAACTCTTCAATCGTTTCATTTTCTTTCTTTTTGATGGTACTGATCTCTCTTACCAAATGCTTATCTTCCCTTTTATCACCGTACTTTTCCTTAAAGGCAGTTACAATTGATTCAAAAGTATCAAATGAATTATCAGGTTTTTCCATAAACCATTCAGCAACATCCTCACAAAAAGTAAGAACAAAAGTTTTCATCTTTACATCATCGAAATTATTATTTGCAACTACAAATCTATTCCACTAGTTAGTGAAAGAAAACAAATGAGATTTAACACTAACTGCATCATTTCCTTGAAAAGAAGGTAATTTATCCATTTGAGGGACATCATGGGGATAACCTTGAATATTAGCAAAATTACACGGGGCAAAAACATCCCTGATATCGTTTTTAGGATTTTAGAAATAGATCCGTGTTCAAGAATAGTCAAAAGGTCCTCAAGAAGCAAACTTCTTAGCAGGAACTCTTGTAAGAAATGAAAGAATTGGAGTCGCCACTTGAACATGAAACTAATTCTAAAACAAAAGAAATAATTGCGAGATAGTAGATGGATATCAGGGGGGAATTCTTGTCTGGGAGTAAATAGATGAATAAGTGGATTCGCCACCCAAACAAGAAGCCAACCGAAATGTCCAGGTGCTAAAGATGAAATGATTAATGAGATGATGAAAGATAAGATGATGAAAAGATGAAGAGATGAAGAGATGAAAAGACGCCAGAAAATGTGATTCCTTGTGACAGGCTAATGAATGGCGAAAGAAGATTTGAAGATTAGAAAATGTCGTTAAGACCAAGGACAGAAAAACTCTATCCTCGGCAACGACGCCAAAAAATGTTGTCGCACAGATTGTCTAGGCACCGCGACAACGGCTCAGATCGAGGGCTGTCACCTTTATTCCCAATCTCTCTATCTAAGCTGTCTCCTTGCAAGCTAAGGGAGGTAGACCCTAATAGAAATGAAGGACAAGAATCCAGGAGACACAGCTAAAACACCAAATACTTGATAAAATTAACGAGATTTCACTGATTGATTATGTTAAAACCAATGCCTTATGGAGTCAAACAAGATCCCGTTATGCAATTAAAGATGAGTATTGGATGTATAACTGCTGCTAAATGACCACAATGATATTCAAATAGAAAATTCCACGATCATTCATTAAGATACTTAAACCCACAACAATGTAAGATGAAAATGCCAGATATTTAAGACGTTTCAATTACTTTCAATCCAAAAAATATTTCTATAGTCAAAACTTTAGATTTAATATTTAAGCTCACTTTGACTATGAAATAAAGTCTTTTGAGAATTTTCCAAATTTTATATTTTATATTTTTCTTAATCTAAAAGAAAAAAAAAAAATTCTACAAAGCTATGAAAATTAAACTAAAGTCCTAAATATTTAAAGTCTAAAAAAAGACATTTTTTATTTTTATATGACTTTTTCTAAATCTAAAAAATAAATTTAAAAAATCGTAAATTCTAAAACAAATTAAACCAAAATCTACGAACTAAATCTAAAACAAAATAAAGTCAAAACTAAATTAAAAAATTTAAATGTTAAACTAAAAACTACGTTAAATTTAAAACTAAAGTCTAAAAGAACTAAAAACTAAAAAAAACTAAAAGTTAAAATTAAAACTAAAAGAAATCGAATTAAATTATAAAAAAAACTAAACTAACGCTATCACTAAACTTAAAATCTAAACCTGAAACACATAGAGGTAAGGTTTTTTTAATTTATTTGATTTTTGTTTTTGTGTGCAGATCAACGGAGCTGGACGATAGCGAAGAGGGGCATGAGTGGACAGGTGAAGGAGAAGGCGGACGAACGGCAAGTAGGGGATGGGTCTGTGGCAGCGTGAAGAATGAAGAGGGTTGTGGAGAAACGAACTAGGGAAATCCGTACGGCCAGCGTACAGATCTGTACGGGAATGAGGAATGGATTGCAGAAGATGTGAAGATCGGACGTCAGGTGAGAAGCAAAGGGATGGTTGATGAAATGCAGCAAACGGATTTGCAGATGGTTGAGCGGACAAAAGAGAGGGATCTCAACGAAGAGTAGAGGGATGTCAACAGATTGAATGGGAATCGAAGGGCAAATTGCAGATCAACGGCAATGAACAGCATTCAGAGTCAATAATTAAACCCAGTACATTTAAATCTCTCCCTTCAAATTCAGATTTATCAAATATCACCCAGATTTTATCCACAGTAGGAATTTGAGGCCAGATCTGGCCTTTGGAGGCTGGATCTGCCTTAGATCTTAAAAAATTTTCCGATTTAAACCCACAACCTGCAAGAAACTAGCCAGATTTGAAGATATACACACCAAGAAAACGATTAAACTCTTACAGTCTTAAAATTTTTTACAAATTTACAAACTAGTTTACAAATATGAGGCCCTCATGGCCAGATTTGAATCCATTTCAGCGCAATTTTTTAGAGATTTAAAATTTTAAGGAGAGGCACAAGCCTTAGAAAATCCTGCAAAACCACCAATTTCGTAAGATAAATTTGGAGTTTAACAAATAATGAGCTTTTCAGATTTATGTTTATTGAGAGTCGGCTGGTCCAACCGAAGACTTCCCCAAACACTCAATCTTAAAAAAAAATTTCCCTGCACACTTAGATCTAAACTTTAGATCGATAGAGATTTAAGAAAATAACATGAGATCCCTTAGAAAAAATGAAAATGTCATTTTATGAACCCAGAAAACTGCACAAGATATCTGTATGCAGATTAATCCATGAAGGCCATCAACCATAAAAATTCAAACAAAGTAGCAGAGTTTAGAAATGAATCACCACATAGATCCGAGAAGGAACATCAAAATTTGTAACTCCAAAGTCTTTATGCTTTATTCTTCAAAGAAAATTTACAAGAGCTTCTAAGAACAAGTGCACGATCCTGAGATCGGATGACTCAAGACTGACAAAGACTTCTTAATTTTTAGGACAAAATCTCTAATGACTAGTTCGATTGATCCACGTCAAAATAATCTCGACCGTTGATAAGATTTGATAATCTTTTAATCTGGATGGTCGAAATTATAATTTTGAGGAAAAAACGAATTTATGATTTAAATCCATTTTAATTAACTCAAAAATACTATTTTCGAGTTAATTACTCCAAAATTTTGACTTTGACTTAACCACCTAGGCCCAATTGTCCAAAATTTCTTAAAATTCTCAATTTTCCCTTGGCCTGGGGCTTTTAAAAATTTATTTTTGAAGGACCAACGAATTTTGCCTTTGAAAGATTTAATTCTAACTTAGGACCCTAAATTAATTAAATTTATGGCTTTTGATTTTTTAATAAATTGACTAGAAAATTTAATTAATTGACTGAGAGGGGATTCTAATTATTTTTCCAACCCTCTTTACATGAGATAAAACATTTACATACATGAAGGGGGAATACCCATTCATATAGACCCTCAAATAAATACCCAATTCTGCGACTCAACACATGATTTAGTAGATCAAGTAGCTCAAACTACTTTTACAAGGACTCGATAGAAAACATTAGGACTCACTTAGCACGCTGATGACAAAATGCACCCTAGCTTTGGGGTGAGGCAGGAGGGAAAAACTCTGCCGATCACTTACGTGAATCAGTGAGACAAAAAACCTCCTAGAATAGAAATCATCAACAACATACTAGGCTTACCTAGGTTGTTACATATATTGACGGTCTTACTTAGATCATTTACATCATAACATGCAGAATGGGTTTACATTATTCATAAAACTGTCCACTGATGATGGAATCTGAATGGCGCAACCACGTCGAACATGACGAATCCCACTTGAAAAAATGGGGGTGTACTGCTATGGGGTAGTTGACAAAGTGTGGTCAACAGGTCTGTAACTTACTTCTGACTGCTCAGGCCCGACAACTCATATGCCGAGAAGGTAATAGAGGCATGGTTTCAGTTTCAGTTTACTCTGCGTAATAGAGGCGTAATGTGCAGTGTGCTCCAACGTTAGCTTCAATGTGCGTTCTATCAGAGATTTCAGTAGCAAACCATTATCATATCATTTCAGCAACAATCAAGAGATTTAAGTTATTGCTTTTTTACTGATTAGAATGCAGTATTTTATAAACTTTTAGAAGCAAATGCTTCTGGTTCTATGCAGTCACTAGTTATGAGTCAGGACTTAGTACTTTGGATCATGTTTGGAACTTTGGACTCATAACATATATGAGATACTTATTCATTCATGATATTTTTGACATCTATTGATATTATGCATTGTTTGGACATGGCTTTATTGAATATCAATGAATTTTTTTTGTTTTTAATTCAATATATGCGTATATCTTTATTTTGAAATCACCTTTTTTTTCCCGATCTGTTTAAAACTCTTCGCTCTTTTTCCTTGTTGATTTATTGCCGATTTGGTAACATTGATAAAAAGTGAAGATCATTTCGAGGGATATTTTTCTGTGTGATTGATTTCCTGTGTTTGTTTCCGCTGTTTAATTTTATGAGTTAAAAATTCCATTGTGTTTTCATTCAGTAATTGCAAATATATATATATATATATATATATATTACTTGGAATGAAAGCATGGGAAACCCCGGAATACTTCCCCACATTTCGTGGTTGGTAAACCGGGTAAACCATCAGCCCTGATTACGGAGCCTTGCCCCAAGGGAATCAAGGAGAGTTGAACCCGTGATCCTCAACAACTAGCAACAATATCAAAGAACTTCACGTCTGCATCTAGACTACTTAAGCTAACTCTTGGGCCATATATATATATATTTTATTTTTCTGGGTTATAAAAATTACTAGGAATCAAAACCAGATCTGGAATTAAGAAATTAACAATGCAGACCCATGAGCTCTGACTCCTCAACTGTAGGCAAACTGCTAAAAATAGGAATCCTGTTCAAAACTGATGGAAGACCTGTGCAAAATCTCTAACTCTGAACCAGGATCATATTGCTGAACCATCCTACATCTGAACTCTCTGGGTATTACCTCTGACTTCTGCAAACCTGTCTCTGGAAATAGTTCTGAAAATCAGCATGATGAAGTATGCTGGCTTTTAATCCTCCAGTTTGCTAAGGAGCTAATCTGGCGGTTAGCATGAGGCCTAATAACTAGGGATATCTATAGTAAATAGTTACACATCGTAGGACATTGGCGGGTATCAAGTGGTGGTGAGCACACAAGTGACAGCTTTAACACATGATCTGTTTGATATTGAGAATGTTTTTTATGCCTCTGTTCAAAAGTGGCGAAACTTGAGTCTGGACATTATGCATTCCATTACAAGGTTCCTAAAAGGAATGAGTTGAATAAAATTTAATATGGGAAATGAGCTTGATTAGTTTATTTGGTTGCAATGAATATCTTCACCTTGTTGACATGCACTGCATCTCTCTGAATCAATAGATCTTACTGATTGCATTGCTTTTCAATGCCTCAGGTTTGGCCTATTTAATCCTGCAATTGTCTATGACCACTTGGGAGAGATCTTCTCCGCACTTATCATAGGCAGCTTTATCTTTTGCATCTTTTTATATATTAAGGTAAGAAAGGGGCTGGTGAAAATGTTTCTGAGTTTTTTACTATCTTGTTGCCTATTTGGTTTTACAAAATATTATTTACGAGTGGTTTTCTCTGCATATGAGTTTGCATAACATGGTTATATATATCTAATGTTTCCCACCCTCTTCTAGGGACATGTTTCACCGTCTTCTACTGATTCAGGATCCTCTGGAAATGCAATTATTGATTTCTATTGGGTGAGCCTCTCAACCTCGAATACTTTTTAGCTTTTTATTTCTATTTTAAAAAAATATTTTTATTATTATAAGTATCTCCAGGAAAATAGTAAATACATCTTATATACATTAAGAAAATCTACTTTACAACCTAAAGTACTTCATCTGAGAACCAAATGCTGTCTACAATGAATTTTGTCAAAGCTTTTGCTCCATGGACTATATCTTTCCTAAAAGAAATAAATTTAACTGTAATCTGGCCTGCTAGGTGAGTTTTAAAGGCTGGCATTTCACCTAAATTAAACATCTGAGTTCCTCATGAAAGTGGCCATGCATCTCCACCTTTATGAGAAGGAAAAATCTGTTAGATAAATAGTATCCCAAAGTTGTCTGCCATGGATTCTAATTATTCTGATTGTTTGAATATCGAGACTTTCTTTCATTGCTCTGCCTGTATTTTGAAAGGTTCTATAATGACCAGAAATCAAAGTACTATGTCTGTAAATTTTTTTCACTTTATGGGTGTCTGTACTGAATTGAACTTGGTGTTCTTTTATTTTTTGGGGTTACTGTGAACTTGCTCAAGCACTGTTTTACTGAATGCGGTAGGAAGCCACTTACACCACGACAGCCAAAGAAGATAGCCTGACAACCCTAGTCATGGCTAAAGTTGACAGTGCAAGTTTACATTGTAAAGAAAGAGAAAACCTTTCCCCTCTTCAAACCATAAAACGAACTCTGATGGAAAAATCTTATCAGCATACAAAAGACAAGTTATTACAGCACACCTTCCACTGATGCCTTCACCTGGAAAAATTGACTAAATCCTTCACTCTAAGAGTTGCACAAGGAAGAGAGGTTTAGCCTATAAGATGTCTAATATGAGCAATTGCTATAGCAATTGTTTCTGTCATCAGAGTGACAAACAATTGTGTTAGGATGTACTTATATTTAGTGGTGCACATCCAATGCTGACCCAGGTGCAGGCTCACACAACTTAGTTTAGTGCAATGGTTGACGTGGATGGATAGCTTAACAAGTGGTCATGACTGGAAGTTCAACAGTTATAACAGATTGTTTTTGCCTCTCTTTGTCTCTTCATCTTCGTGAATTTGTCTCCTCTCTCTTTGTCTCTTCATCTTCCTGATTTCTTCATCGTAGATATGAATCAATGGAATGCAAAATGCATCGTATTCTTTCGGACTCTATTATTCATATGCCATTTTTTAATGTAATTAGGCTCATTCAGTTCAGCTGTTAGTCATGGTTGGTTGATAGTTAAAAAGTTGTCCATAAAGCTTCGTGCTGTTCATATCGTTGTTGTACAAACTTATGCATATAATGAACACTCAGAATTGATTTTTGCCCATATTCAAGTGCCAATTGTGTATGCTGCTATATAAATTCATTTATGTTTATCTGAGTTAGACACCTTGGTGTCCTGTCATAATATGGCGACTAGTACTATGTATCTGTTAAATTAACACATTTGTCACGATGAATGTGCTTATTTGCTATGCATACTTTGGGATCAAATTGGTATCAGACTTTTATTTTGAACATAGTCGCTGAAGTCTACATAGTTGATGGTCAAGTCTCACTCTCGGACAAAGAAAGAAATAGGGGAAAAATTTGTTATTAATATAAATAATTAATTAATATTTAATAATGATTAGTATATTGAAGAGGCATGTCTCTAAGGACATGACTGTTCATGAAGGGTGCCTATATAAGTAGGCCCTCATTTGTAACTGATCATATCATCTCTCATATCTCCTGTACATTCTTATATATAAATTTATTACTTGTCCCGTGATGAATACTTGCACATTCCAAATATTCTGAATATTTCCGCTGCATATATGAACCCTGTTCGTTACATTGGTATCAGAGCCTCGTTCTCCGAGCCAGTCTGATCCAGCCTTTGGCCATTAAAAAAGGAAAAAGAATATATATATATATATATATATATGTAAAGAAATAAAAAAAAAGAGTTATAATAAAAAAGAGGGTCAAGATATACACATAAAAAAATAAAGTCAAAGATAAAAAAATAACTAAAAAAAAAATAAAAAAAAAATAATATAAAAATGTAATTAAAAAAACAAAAAAAACGGTCACGAGTTGCCGCCCCGATCTCCTACAGTCAACTGGCCCACCACTTTCGCAGTCGTGCGAAACCACAACCGCCACCACTTGCTGCAAACCTACCCCACTGTCACTGCCTACCAGCCGCCGTCCAGTCCGTTTCGTACCTTGTTGTGTCTATCTAGCGGCTGCTGGTGAAGCTTTTGTTCCCTTACGTACCACCGACAGACTAGCGAACTAGTGTAGCAGCCATAGTGGAATCCAACCATAGTTGCTAAAGATCAGTGCCTCCACTACTACCAACATCTCGCTCAACCAGCCTGCATTTCGCATTTTGTCCACATTGTCGCAACCTCACTCTGCAGCCACTGACATTACCATTTACCCATTTCATATTTTACCTCGGCGTCTGTACTCTCAACGCCCTTAGATGAATAAAGCTATACCATCCATACGATCTGGGCATTTAAAAAAAATTAATTCAATATATTTTGTAGTCTACTGTTGTTATCAAGTGTTACGGGTACGCCTTGAGTGATTGTGACCTTTCCAGGGTCAAATTAATCAAGGAAAAAAAAGTTTTCACATTAATCAAGAAAGAAAGGTACATAAAATATATAAAAATGGGTGACCTTAAAACAAAAAGTCAAATTCATGTTATAAATTGGCCTAGGATTTTTTTCAAAGTTCAATAAAAGGTGAATTTAATGAATATTTCGAGAATATTCTCATTGATAATAAAAGACCATATATATATATATATATATGTTGGATGTTAAAATAAAAGGAGTAACCCAAAAGACATAAGCAGTTTTAAAAGTAAAGAAGGTATTTAAGGTTACTTTTAAAAGATAATTATAAGATTAAAAGGGTTACCTTTAAAACCCTAAGCTCATCTCGACAAAGCAAAATGGAATCGATCACTGACAAGAAATGAATGGAGTCTAAGTTGGAAATGAAGGAAGAAAGATTTTTAGGTACTTCATATAAGTATGCTTCAACGCTATTTAGAATTAAGGGAACTCTTGCAGGAAAAGATATTACCATTTCTATCGCTCCATCCGACGATGACAATTATATAAGCTCGAAATTGGCTAACCAATTGGTGATTCTAGAGTCAAATATAATAAAAAAGTTAGACCTCTGGAACAAAAAGTCAATGTTGCGAACATCGACATTGGGATAAAATCAGAAAGGGTCTGGAAAAGCAAAAAATCGTTAAAATTGGGAAAATATTAGTAAAAATCGGCAAACATCGACAAAATTAAGATACCATAAAAATATCTTTAAAAATCAGCAAACATCGGCTAGGCCAAAAAATCGTGATTTCTAGATAAAATCGGGATGTTATTGAGATGTTTGCAACACAAAAACAATATGACAACCTAAGTCACTTGACACGAGGACACAGGACACAAAGAACATGTGGATTCATGTGTCAGACACGGACACGGTGACCCCCCGGAATAGGACACGTTTGGATACGTTTTATATATATATATATATTAATAAAATAATATATAACGTATCCATATTAAAACTTAGATATTTCTTACACAAATTCATACAAATTCATTGAATCAAACATAGATCTTCATCTAGATGTAAGTTTTACAAAGATACATCATACAATCATACAAAGTAATAGACATATTCATCAATGTTGAATGATCCAATAGGAGAAAGACAAGATATTGTAGTTTTCTCATTAAGTCATCAAAATCAAAATGTGTTACATAGGTAGTACAATGCAAATGGAAAATGGCAAATAGAAATAGCAAATACAAAACAACTACAAGTCTACAAGCCTCAAGGAAGTAGGTAGTTAATGAATCATGAGTCATCAATCCTCATCATCATAATCAATATCACTGTCCTCATCATCATGGTCACCACTGCTCTCCTCCGCTGCATCCTCCTCCTCTGTATCCAATATCATCTCTGCATCTGTTGGTGTGGAGGATGACCCCTCTACAATATCACCATCATCAAATGTGACAGGCTCTAACACTAGCTCATTGAGATCCAAGTTGGTCAATGCCAAGTCAACATTACTGTCCAGACCCATATCATCAGGAAAGACATTCCACATCTTTGTCTTTCCCTTCAACCACTCGTCCCTTTGCCTGTAAATAAGTCGAAGGTTGGTGTGCACATACACCATTGTCTCTGCTCTGGACTGCTCAAGCCTGCTCTTCTTCTCACTATACAAATTCCCATATGTGCTCCATTTCTTCTCGCAACAAGAGGATGAAGTCACTTGAGAGAGGAGCCTCATGGCTAATGTTAAATTTGGAAAACTAGGTCCAAACTCCATGTTGTGATGCTCAGATTAAGAGGCTAATATTTTTGTTGGATTCCTCTTTCGGAGAGGTGTAAAATCCATATAAAATATATCTTAATCCGATGAGCAGAACATTTATTTTGAATTTATTATTTATAATAAATTATATGTGTAGGTCGGCCTTAAGGTTTTACACCCCCAGCAGATGTGTCACACACCTCAATGATGGATATAAATACAGCCAAAGTTGGAGAGCATTTCACAACAACTCAACACACATCTTCTTCTCTCATCTGATTTAGTACGAGCTCCTTGGAGGACAATTTCAGCTCACACGTGGGAAGAAGGACAAATCCGTACAGCCAAGAAGAAGGACGAAAATTCTGCAGCTAGGGTTTTCAAGGAAGTTTGACCAGCGTTGACTTTGGTCAACGCATGGTCCAAAAGGGCTGAAAATTGTTGGAGAGTTCGATTTTGGGAGGCCGTACACATTGGCACAGAAACCGAGGTCAAAAGGTTGACCGAACTTGTTGCTGCGTTGACTTTTAGCTTGCTGCCCTGCGTTGACTTTTCTGGAGTTGACTTGGGTTGACTCGGTAGCTGATTTGAGGATTGTTGTGACACATTCTAGGTTGGCTGATCAAGGAGACTTTGCTGGTTGAAGCATCCTGTTGACCGCCGTAACGCACCATCACATTTTTTCTGTTTCTGGTTTGTCTTCTATAAGATCCACTGATATGTTCTATCAGCATTTTACTTAACTATTTGTGTGATTGTTGTAATAAAAGTAAAGTTGCATCAAGCATAGAACATCTACAAAAATTTACATGGTATCGGAGCTGAGGTGAAGACAAGCCCTAACTTTAGCAATCACCATCGGAGGAAATGGGTTCCACAAGTTTTGAATTCAAGGAGAATGACAAGCTGACTGGAAGGGATGACTTCCATGCCTGGAAGATGATATTAGATCTCAAATTGGAGGACCATGATCTCTTGGATCATTAACTGGGTAAGATTCAAGAACCTCCATCCAATGCTACCGCTGCTGCTAAAAACAAGTATAAGAAGGGGGAGATTAAAGCAAAGCTGATGATCAGGGAATCCATACATAAAAGTCTGGTTGCCTACATATCTGAGCTAGGCACATCCAAGGAGATGTATGATAAATTGATCCTTATGTTTAAGGTAAACAATGTAAACCAAGTACTATTCCTCAAGAATAAATTGAAGAATATGAAGAAGGGTCGGGATGAGTCTGTTCAAGCTTACTTTCTGAAATTGACCGAAACAAGGAACAATCTGCTGACTATTGGGGAGACAATAACCGATCGTGAGATGGTTCTCACCGCACTTGGAGGACTCCCATATGAATGGCAAGTATTCACTACTACCATTCTCAATAATAATACCATTCCTAACTTTGACGAGCTTCTGTCTAGATGTATGCAAGAAGAAACAAGGATGAAGGAATTCGAAAATGACAAAAATGCTGCCTATGGTGCTCATTCTCGAAAGAAGAACTTTGGTGGTCCTAAGGACAAAGGAAGAACAAGGGCTCAAGAAAAGAAGGGTAAGTGTTTCACTTGCCATAGGCCTGGTCACTATGCTAGAGAATGTCCCTTCAAGAAGGATTCTCCCGATAGTGATGATAACAACAACAATCGAAGGAATGGGAATCAAAGAAATGACAAATCCAAAGGAAAGAGGAAGGCTCCCTCTGGTGGAAACAATCAACCTTCTAAAAGGTCTAGAAACTCCAGGTATGAGGAGTCTAATGCTGTTGATAAAAGAAATGAGTATATTCTTGTATCTTCTCTCTCTGCTACATCTCCGCCCGACACTATGGATGTCTGGCTAATCGATAGTGGTGCCTCAAGACACATCATTGGATTCAAGGAAGCACTTTCTGACATGGTTGAGAGGGATACTAATCTAGAAATTATCCTTGGAGATAATGCCACATATCCCGTGAAAGGGACAGCGATTGTGACCGTCCACTTGTCTCAAGGACAAGTCCTACATTTGCAAGATGTACTCTATGTACCGAAATTGAAGAAGAACCTTGTGTCTGTATCAGCCATGGAAGACAAAGGGTTCAATGTAACATTCTTTGATGGAAAGGTGCTCATGTGGAAGAAAAGCTTCAAGGAAGCTATCTCGATTGGTTTTAGAGTTGGCACACTCTACCAGGTTGGAGGGAGTCCGCTGGGAGCAATGACATGTGATACTATCCGACAAACCGAACTATGGCACCGAAGGTTTCGACACCTTCATTACAAGGCCCTTCCCGAAGCAAGGAAGGTGGTGACAGGGATGCCTGACTTTGGAAATAATCATGAAGGTGTATGTAAGGGCTGTGCTGAAGGAAAACATACAAGGGGACCTTTCCTCTCAAGTGTCACAAAGACATCTGATATATTGCAACTGGTCCATTCTGATCTATCTGGTATGTTGCCCGTGACATCCCTGGGGGGATGTTCTTACTACATGACATTTACTGATGACTTCTCTCGCAAAACCTGGATATACTTCTTGAAGAAGAAGGATGAGGTTTTCATGTGGTTCCGTACCTTCAAAGCCTTGGTGGAAAATATGACCGGAAAGAAGATCAAGATTTTGAGGACCGACAATGGCACTGAATATGAGTCAAATGAGTTCAAAGACTTTTGCAGAGAAGTTGGCATTAAGAGGGAGACTACTACTGCATATACTCCTGAGCAGAATGGTGTTGCTGAACGCAAGAATAGGACTATTGTGGAAGCTGCCCGTGCCATGCTATGTTACCAGGGTCTACCGAAGTTTCTGTGGGGAGAAGCTGCAAATACTGCTATGTACATTCAAAACCGATGCCCTCATTCCGCTCTGGACTCCAAAACTCTCGAAGAGGTTTTCACTTGTAAGAAACCTGATGTCTCACATTTTAGAATTTTTGGATGTCCTGTTTATTTTCATGTGCCGAAAGAAAAGAGAAGCAAGCTGGATGCTTCTGGGAAGAAAGGAATGTTTGTGGGCTACAGTGAGACTTCTAAGGCCTATAGAGTCTATGTACCTGGTCAAAGGGAAGTAGAGATATGCCATGATGTCACTTTTGATGAAGATGCTTCCCTGAAGAAAGTAGTAGATCTTCCAAGATCTGAAGAAAATCATGAAGAAAGGCCTGGAAATCAAGAAGAACTGCAGGATGAGACAATGCCTGATATTGAAGGACCAATGGACCCTATTGATCCATCCCCTTCACTGGGAAAGAGACCATCATGGCTCAGGGACACCCTCGAAGATGCTGAGGGTCATGCTGCCCCAAGGGGGACATTCCGAGAAAGCAAGAAGCCGTGTAGATACCAAGGGTATCTAGCCGCCATGAGTACTATTGTACAATCTGAACCTGGATCTTTTGAGGAAGCCATCAAGCATCAAGTCTGGAAGGATGCTATGCATGAAGAATATGAGTCTATTATGAAGAATGATGTCTGGGATGTGGTCCCGAGACCGAAGGACAAATCTGTTGTCACCGCTAAATGGCTCTACAAGATCAAACATGGATCTGATGGGAGTGCTGAAAAGTTTAAGGCAAGGTTTGTTGCCCGTGGCTTCTCTCAAAGGGAAGGAATTGACTATGACGATATATTTGCACCTGTGGCACGATATACCACCATCCGATCAATCATAGCCCTTGCTGCTACGCAAGGATGGAGTCTTCATCAGATGGATGTCAAGACCGTTTTTCTGCATGGTGCAATAAAGGAAGAGGTGTATGTAGAACAACCTCTGGGATTTGAAGTTCAAGATCGAGACACTTATGTCTGCAGGTTGAAGAAAGCCCTCTATGGGCTAAAGCAAGCACCCAGAGCTTGGTACAAGAGGATAGATAGTTACTTGATGAAGTTGGGCTTCACTCGAAGTAATGCTGATCCGAACCTTTACTTCAAGGTTGTACAGGGGAAGCCTCTCATTCTGGTGCTGTATGTGGACGACCTCTTCCTGACAGGTGCTGACCCTCTCATTCATCAATGCAAGAGGGAGCTCGCTGCTGAGTTCAAGATGAAGGACCTAGGACTGATGCACTACTTCCTAGGCCTAGAGGTCTGGCAGAGACCTGGAGAGATTTTCCTTTCTCAAGGAAAATACATTGTGAAACTTCTGGAAAGATTTGGTATGGTGGACTGCAAGACCGTGTCAACACCAATGGAACTCAACTTTAAGAAGTTGAGTGGCAGCGCTGTTGGGCCCGTATTGGCCAATCCTACTGAGTATCGTCAACTCATAGGAGCTTTGATGTTCTTAGTGAACACCCGTCCAGATATATGTTTTGCAGTGAACACTTTGAGTCAACAGATGGTTGAGCCTCATCACTTTCACTGGGTTGGTGCCAAGAATCTTCCGAGATATCTTCGGGGCACGATAAACCATGGGCTGAGATACATTGCCGAGAGTGTGACACTCCGTGGATATACTGATGCCGATTGGGCTGGCAGTGTGGTGGATCGTAAGAGCACATCGGGATGCTGCTTCAATCTTGGTTCTGCTTCGATCTCATGGATGAGCAGGAAGCAGAAGTCGGTGGCTTTGAGCACCGCTGAGGCCGAATACATTGCAGCAAGTATGGCCTATTGTGAAGCAGTTTGGTTGCGAAAGCTCTTTAGTGAGCTGTTTGGACATGTGCTAGATACCACCATGATACTCTGTGATAACCATAGTGGGATTCACATGACTGAGAATCCTGTGTTCCACGACCAATCCAAGCATATTGATATCAGGTATCATTTCATCCGGGATATGGTACAACGAGGCGCCGTAAGGCTCGATCATATAGGAACTGATGAGTAGGTCGCGGATATTCTCACTAAGCCCCTGGGGAAGGTCAAGTTGCTAACCTTCCGTGAGAATCTTGGTATCGTGGAATGACCCTATGATGTGGGTCCCGTTGGACGATGAGCTCTAGGAGCTCTGAGGGGCTTTGGGGATAGCTTCTCGGAGCTATAAGCACTCACGGGGCTAGGCTTGCCGAACCTTGTGGTGCTTCTGCCCCACCGTTGTGATTATTGAGTTGGTTCACCTCTCATTATCTGTGCCCCGTATGCATCCTACCCATTGAGTTCAAGGCTCATGGGAAGTACCTCTCATTTGGCCAATGAGGTGGGAAAAGCTAGAGACTATTAGCAAAGACTGATGGACGCATCAGAGATTGCCGTACTCTCTATCTAGGATGGCACGGTCCAACCACTTGATCTGGGATCAAGTTTAGTGAGGTCTGGGACCTCTGCCTGACTTCGGGTCAGATTAACCAACTTCGGTTGGTTGGAGACTCTTTATAAGTTTGATAGAGGTTTCGAACCTCTGGACTGATTATGTCAGTCGGGGGATGATGTCTTTGTGACTGACCCACTTCTGTTCTGAAATAAAGAGGCCAGCAAAGCAAGTTATGGCGGGATGACACACGATGTTTGATTGCACTGATGGATGGAGTTCTCCCTAGTTGAGAGGGAGTGTTAAAATTGGACAACTAGGTCCAAACTCCATGTTGTGATGCTCAGATGAAGATACCAATATTTTTATTGGGTTCCTCTTTCGGAGAGGTGTAAGATCGATCTAAAATTGATCTTAATTCGATGAGCAGAACATTTATTTTGAATTTATTTTTAATAATTTCAAATATGTGCAGGTCGGCTTTAAGGTTTTACACCCCCAGTAGATGTGTCACACACCCTCAATGATTGATATAAATACATCAACTTTGGAGAGCATTTCACACTCACTCATCACATCATCTTCTTCTCTTCTGATCTAGTATGAGCTACTTGGAGGACAATTTCGATCCACACGTGGGAAGAAGGACGAATTACTACAGCGAAGGAGAAGGACGAAATTGCTGCAGCTAGGGTTTCCGCGAAGGTTTGACCAGCGTTGACTTTGGTCAACGCATGGTCCAAAAAGGCTGAAATTTATTAGAGACTTCGATTTTGGGAGGCCGTACACATTGGCACAAGAACTGAGGTCAAAGACCGGGTTGGAAAGCACGATTTTGACAAGTTGTCACTTCGTACAATTTTCTGGAGTTGACTTGAGTTGACTGGGTCACTGATTTGAGGATTGTTGTGACACATTCTGGGTTGAATGATCAAGGAGACTTTACTGGTTGAAGCATCCTGTTGACCGCCGTAACGCACCTTCACATTCTCCTGTTTCTGGTTTGTCTTCTATAGATCCACTGGTATGTTCTATCAGCATTTTACTTAACTGTTTGGGTGATTGTTGTAATAAAAGTAAAGTTGCATCAAGCATAGAACATCTACAAAAATTTACAAATTTCGAGCAGGAGTACCCTTGGATGCAAAATTTAATTCCTTATCCAAGGAGTACCCATGTTGCATACTTTCGATGGACCCTGCTACGCGAAAAATGAGAAATACATGAAAAAACGTGTTTACAATCACGTTTTTCATGTATTTCTCATTTTTCATGTAGCAGTGTCCATCAAAATTATGCAACATGGGTACTCCTTGGATGGGAAATCAAATTCTGCATCCAACGAGTATTTCCGCTCGAAATTTGAGTAAACTCATAGGGAGATAAGTTGAAAATACAAGTTGAAAAATAGTTTTTCCTTTTTTCCCTCTAAAATTTGATGATGTAATCAAATATTATTTTATTATTTCCTTAGGAGGCCCATTTTAGACCGCAAAATTTCCCTAATGATGTTAGAATCTAATGAAGAAGAATCATCATATGGAAGATAAATCCATCACTCTATACACACTTGGGGGGATCCACTTGTCAACACATGATAAGGATCTCACACATCCAAGGCTCATCACTGCTTGGGGGGATCCACTTGTCAACACATGACAAGGATCTCGCTCATCCAAGGCTCATCATTGCTTGAGCGGATCCACTTGTCAACACATGACAAGGATCTTGCACATTTAATGCTTATCATCTATGACCATCCTCTCTAGGAAGGGTCATCTCTATTAGTCCAAGCTGCTCTCTGAAAACCAAGAACTTTCCATTCGACAAAGACTTGGTAAGAATGTCGGCGATCAGGTCATCAATTGCTATATGATAAAGCCTTACTTCTCCTATTTGCACCATATCACGAATATAGTGATATTTGATCTCAATGTGTTTGGACTTGTCATTGAACACATGATTTTCAACAAGTCGAATCCCAATCTTATTGTCACAATAAATTAGTGTAGTATATAATACTTGCTCAAACAACTCTCCAAAGATCTTCCTTAGCCATACTGCCTCACAACTAGCCATCTTATTAGCAATGTATTTTTCTTCAACCATGCTAAGGGAAATAGACTTTCACTTTCTGCTCATCCAAGATATCATGGCAGATCCTAAGCTGAAGCAACACCCTGATGTTCTCTTTCTGTCAGTGGAGTTACCAGCCCAATCAGCATCAGAGTATCCATGTGGGCTTACATCTTCGAAAATATATCTCAATCCAAGATTAATGGTCCCACGCAGCTACCTCAACACATGCTTTGCATAAACCCAGTGTGCATGAGCATGCTTAATCATGTATTGACTGCAAAGCATATTTTTGGTCTAGTGTTCACTAAGATCATCAGTGCCCCAATCAGTTGATGGTACCTAGAAGGATTAGCCAAATCAGGTCCTGCAGCTTTACCACAAAGCTTCTTAAAATTCATTTCCATTGCAGTATTCATGGACTTACACTTAGTCATGCCAAACCTTTCTATTAGTTTGACAACATATTTTACTTAAGAAAGAAAAATATCACCAGATGTATGCCATACCTCCAGGCCCAGAAAGTAGTACATCAAACCAAGATCTTTCATTTCAAATTCAGAAGCTAATTGCCTCTTACACTAGAGAATAAGAGGCTCATTGTCGGTCAAAAATAAATCATCAACATACAATACCAAAATCAAAGGCGTACCTTGGACTATCTTAAAGTAAATATCTGGATCTACATTGCTTTTGGTAATACCAAGTTGAATCAAGAAGCTATCAAACCATAGAGGGCTTTCTTCAGCCTACATACATGAGTTTTTGGATCCTGTACTTCAAAGCCTTGTGGTTGCTCCATAAATACTTCTTCTTTAATGGAGCCATGCAGAAAAGCAGTCTTCACATCCATTTGGTGAAGATACCATCCTTGGCTAGCAGCTAGAGCTACAATAGATCAAATGGTGGTGTGATAGGCAATAGGTGCACAAATTTCGTCATAGTCTATTCCCTTTTTCTGAGAGAAACATCTAACCACAAATCTAACTTTATATTTTTCAATACTGCCATCAACACCATGTTTAATTTTATACAACCATGTAGAAGATACAACAAATTTATCTTGGGGTATTGGAACCACTTCCCATACATCATTATGAATGATGGATTCATATTCTTCAATCATTGCATCGTTCCACACTTGGGCCTTTACAACTTCTTCAAAAGTGCACGGTTCAACTTGAATAATGTTGCTCATGGCCACAACATATCCTTGGAATCATAAATGTTTCTTGATTTCTCTGAAAGTTCCTTTGGGGGCAGCATGTTTATCAGCATCTTGAAGAGTGTCACTGTAAATTTATGTAGATGTTCTATGCTTGATGCAACTTTACTTTTCACCACAGCAATCACATAAACAATCAAGTAAAATGCTGATAGAACATACCAGTGGATCTATAGAAGACAAACCAGAAACAGAAAAATGTGGTGGTGCATTACGGCGGTCAACAGGATGCTTCAACCAACAAAGTCCCCTTGGTCAGCCAACCCAGCATGTATCACAACAGCCCTCAAAACAACCACACGGTCAACTCAAAGTCAACCCCAGAAAAGTCAACGCTGCCCCAACGGTAGCAACGGCAGCAACACCAACAACAACAGCAGCAACGACAACAACACCAACAACAACGGCAGCAACGGCAACAACAACGACAACAACGACAACAACAACGGCAGCAATGGTAGCAACAATGACAACAACGACAACAACAATGGCAGCAACAATGGCAGCAACGGCAGCAACAACGGCAGCAACGGCAGCAACAACGACAACAACAACGTCTTCGTCCTTCTTTCCGACGTGTGAACTGAAACTGCCTCCAAGGAGCTCGAACCAATCAGAAGAGGAGAGATGATGTGTGAGGATGAGATGAGTGAAATGTCCTCCAACGTTGACTCTATTTATATCAATCACTGAGGTGTGTGACACATTTGCTGGGGGTGTAAAACCTTAAGGCCGACCTGCACATATTTGAAATTATTAAAAATAAATTCAAAATAAATGTTCTGCTCATCAAATTAAGATCAATTTTAGATCAATCTTACACCTCTCCGAAAGAGGAACCCAATAAAAATATTGGTATCTTCGTTTGAGCATCACAACATGGAGTTTGGACCTAGTTGTCCAATTTTAACACTCCCTCTCAACTAGGGAGAACTCCATCCACCTGTGCAATCAAACATCGTGCGTCATCCCGCCGTAACTTGCTTTGCTGACCTTTTTAATTCAGAACAGTAATGGGTTAGTCACAAAGACATCATTCCCGGCTGACAGATTCAGCCCAGAGGTCCGAAACCTCTATTGGACTCACAAAGAGTCTCATACCAATCCGAAGTCAGTAGGAGGTCCGAAACCTCACTTGGACTCAACAGAGTCATATATACTAACCCGAAGTTAGTCTCACTGACCCGAAGTCAGTTGGAGGTCCGAAACCTCACATGGACTCAAAGAGTCACATACCAACCCGAAGTTGGTTCATCTGACCCGAAGTCAGTAGGAGGTCCGAAACCTCACTAGACTTGATCCCAGATGAGGTGGTTGGACACGTGCCATCCTAGATAGAGAGTACGACAATCTCTGATGCGTCCATCAGTATTTGCTACTAGTCTCTAGCTTTTCCCACCTCATTGGCCAAATGAGATGTACTTCCCATGAGTTTGGAACTCAATGGGTAGGATGCATACAGGGCACAGATCATGAGAGGTGAACCTACTCAAATATCATAAAGGTGGGGTAGAAGCACCACAAGGTTCGGTAAGCCTAGCCCCATGTGTGCTTATAGCTCCGAGGAACTATCCCCAAGGCCCCCCTAGAGCTCCCAGAGCTCATCGTCCAACAAGACCCTTAGAATAGGGTTGTTCCATGATTCCAAGATTCTCATGGAAGGTTAGGAACATGACCTTCCCCAAGGGCATTGTGAGAATATCTGCGACTTGCTCATCAGTTCCTCTATGATCGAGCCTTACGGCGCCTCGCTGTACCATATCCCAGATAAAGTGGAACACGGGATTCTATGACAAAAGAATCCCCCTTAGGTTATCACAAAGGATAACGGTGGCATCTAGCACATGCTCGAATAGCTCACTGAAGAGCTTTCGCAACCAAGTGACTTCACAATAGGCCATACATGCTGCAATGTATTCGGCCTCAGTGGTGCTCAAGGCTACCGACTCTCGTTTCCTGCCCGAAGCAGATCTACGTGCGAAGCAGCATCTAGATGTGCCCTTGCGATCCACCACATTGCCAGCCCATTCGGCATTAGTATATCCAAGGAGTGTCATGCTCCTGGCAGTGTATCTCAGCCCATGGTCTATCGTGCCCCAGAGATATCTCAAGAGTTTCTTGGCACCAACCCAGTGAATGTTATGATCAACCATGTGTTGACTCAAAGTGTTCACTGCACAACATATGTCCGGACGGGTGTTCACTAAGAACATCAGGGCCCCCACAAGTTGAAGATACTCAGTAGGATTTGCTAGCACAGGCCCAGCAGCGCTGCCACTCAACTTCTTAAAGTTGAGCTCGATTGGTGTCGACCCGGACTTACAGTCCACCATACTAAATCTTTCCAGAAGCTTCACAATGTATTTTCCTTGAGAAAGGAAAATCTTGCCAAGTCTCTGCTAGATCTCCAGGCCTAGGAAATAGTGCATCAGTCCTAGGTCCTTCATCTCGAACTCAGCATCGAGCTCCCTCTTGCACTGATGAATGAGAGGGTCAGCACCTGTCAGGAAGAGGTCATCCACATACAACACCAGAATGAGAGGCTTCCCTTTGACAACCTAGAAGTAAAGGTTCGGATCAGCATTACTTCGAGTGAAGCCCAACTTCATCAAGTAACTATCTATCCTCTCGTACCAATCTCTGGGTGCTTCCTTCAACCCATAGAGGGCTTTCTTCAACCTGCAGACATGGGTGTCCCGATCTTGGACTTCGAACCCCAGACTCCAGAGGTTGCTCCACATATACCTCTTCCTTTATCGCACCATGCAGAAATGCGGTCTTGACATCCATTTGATGAAGACTCCATCCTTGCGTAGCAGCAAGGGCTATAATAGATCGAATGGTGGTGTATCGGGCCACAGGTGCAAATATGTCATCATAATCTATGCCTTCCTTTTGAGAGAAGCCACGAGCAACGAATATTGCCTTGAATTTTTCAGCACTTCCATCAGATCCATGCTTGATCTTGTAGAGTCATTTCGAGGTGACAACTGCTTTTTCCTTCGGTTTTGGAACCACATCCCAGACATCATTCTTCATAATGGACTCATACTCCTCATGCATAGCATCCTTCCAGACTTGATGCTTTACGACTTCTTCAAAGGATCCAGGCTCGGATTGTACAATAGTATTCATGGCTGCTAGATACCCTTGGTATCTACTCGACTTCTTGCTTTCACGGAATGTCCCCCTTTTTTGGGCTGCATGTCCCTCAGCATCCTCGAGAGTGTCCCTGAGCCATGATGGTCTCTTTCCCAGAAAAGGAGGTGGATCAATTGGGTCCATCGGTCCTTCAACATCAAGCATTGTTTCATCCTTCGGTTCTTCTTGATTTCTAGGCTTTGCTTCATGATCTTCCTCAGATCTCGGAAGATTGACTACTTTCCTCAGGGAAGTATCTTCGTCAAAGGTGACATCGTGGCATATCTCCACTTCCCTTTGACCAGGCACTTATAATCTATAGGCCTTCGAAGTTTCGTTGTAGCCCACAAACATTGTGGCCTTCCTCTTGATGCTGGCTCCCCTGCAAGAGTTCTTGAACTCGTTTGTCTCATATTTAGTGCCATTATTGGTCTGTCGGATAACATCTCATGTCATTGCTCCCAGTGGACTTCCTCCAACCTGGTAGAGTGTATCAATTCTAGACCCAAACGTGATAGCTTCCTTGAAGCTCTTCTTCCACATGTGCACCTTTCCATCAGTGAATGCCACATTGAAACCTTTGCCTTCCATGGCCGATATAGACACAAGGTTCTTCTTCAAATTAGGTACATAGAGTACATCCTGCAAGCGGAGGACTTGACCTTGAGACAAGTGGAGGGTCACAGTCCCTGTCTCTTTCACAGGATATGTGGCATTATCTCCAAGGATAATTTCCAGATTGGTATCCTTCTCAACCATGTCAGAGAGTGCTTCCTTGAAGCTAGTGATGTGCCTTGAGGCACCACTATCTATCAACCAGACATCCATAGTGTCGGGTGGAGATGCAGCAGAGAGGGAAGATACAAGAATGAATTCATTTCTTTTATCAACAACATTTGATTCCTCATACCTGGAATTTCTTGACCTTTTGAAAGGTTGATCATTTCTGCCTAAGGGAGCCTTCCTCTTTCCCTTGAACCTGTTGTTCCTTTGATTGTCATCACCATCGGGAGAATCCTTCTTGAAAGGACATTCTCTAGCATAGCGACTTGGCCTATGACAAGTGTAACACTTGCCCTTCTTTCCTTGTGCCCTTGCTCCCTTTGATCTTTGGACCACCAAAGTTCTTCTTTCTAGAATGAGTAGTGTAGGCAGCATTCCCTTCATTTTCATACTCCTTCATTCTTGTCTCTTCTTGAACGCATCTCGACAGTACCTCGTCAAAGTTAGGTATCACATTATTATTGAGAATGGTAGTGTTGAACACATGCCATTCGGATGGGAGCCCTCCAAGTGCGGTGAGTACCATCTCTCGATCAGCTATTATCTCCCTAATAGCCACCAAATTGTTCCTGATCTCAGTCAGCTTCAGAAAGTATAATTGGACAGACTCATCCCTGCCTTTCTTCAGATTCTTCAATTGATTCTTGAAGAATAGTACTTGATTCGCATTGTTGGCCTTGAACATCAGAATCAATTTATCATACATCTCTTTGGATGTGCCCAACTTAGAGATGTAGGCCACCAGACTTTTATGAATGGATTCCCTGATCATCAGTTTTTCTTTGATCTCCCCCTTCTTGTACTTTGTTTTGGCAGCAGCAGTAGCAGTGGATGGAGGTTCTTGGATTTTACCCTGCACATAGTCCATGACATCTTGGTCTTCCAATTTGAGATCCAATATCATCTTCCAAGCATGGAAGTCATCCTTTCCAGTCAATTTGTCATCCTCCTTGAAGCCATAGTTTGTGGAACCCATTTTCTTCTTCGGTGATTGCTATAAATTAGGGTTTGTCTTCACCTCAGCTTTGATACCATGTAAATTTATGTAGATGTTCTATGCTTGATGCAACTTTACTTTTCACCACAGCAATCACATAAACAATCAAGTAAAATGCTGATAGAACATACCAGTGGATCTATAGAAGACAAACCAAAAACATAAAAATGTGGTGGTGCGTTATGGCGGTCAATAGGATGCTTCAACCAACAAAGTCTCTTTGGTCAGCCAACCCAGCATGTGTCACAACAGCCCTCAAAATAGCCACACGGTTAACTCAAAGTCAACCCCAGAAAAGTCAACGCTACCCCAATGGTAGCAACACCAGCAACAACAGCAACAATGACAGCAACGGCAACAACAACGGCAACAACGACAACAACAATGACAACAACGGCAACAACAACGGTAGCAACGACAACAACAACGACAGCAACGGCAGCAACAACGGTAGAAATGGCAACAACAACGGCAGCAGCAATGTCTTCGTCCTTCTTTTCCATGCGTGAACTGAAATTGCCTCCAAGGAGCTCGAACCAATCAGAAGAGGAGAGATGATGTGTGAGGATGAGATGAGTGAAATGTCCTCCAACGTTAACTCTATTTATATCAATCACTGAGGTATGTGACACATTTGCTGAGGGTGTAAAACCTTAAGGCCGACCTGCACATATTTGAAATTATTAAAAATAAATTAAAAATAAAAGTTTTGCTCATCGGATTAAGATCAATTTTAGATCGATCTTACACCTCTCTGAAAGAGGAACCCAATAAAAATATTGGTATCTTCATTTGAGCATCACAACATGGAGTTTGGACCTAGTTGTCCAATTTTAACAGTCATGAAGCCATAAAGGTCTCCTTTTAGGAGGAGGATCACATGGATGAGGATCCAAAGGATCCATGGGCTCGATGGGTTCATCAGCAAGCTCACTTTTACATCATCTTGACTATCAACATTAGCAGAAGGAAGAGCAATGTCTCTTGCTTTTCCAAGAGCTGCATCTTCATCATATGTTACATCCTTGCTAAATTCTATATTTCTTTGACCAGGTATTGTTAAAATTGGCAACTAGGGTCAAATTCCACCTTGGGACAACTCATTTGATATAGATGATGATTGCATTAAATTCCTATTTTTGAGAGGACCAAAATTGATATAAAGATCATCTAATTTGGAAAAGCAGCAGTGTGTTTTTGAATTTATGCCCACACGTGCAAATTGTTCAGGTCACATCATCATGTCGGCTCATGAAGCCCAATGGATGTGTCACTTCACCTTCAACTTCTTGTATACATTCAAGTGACCTCTCACCTCCTTTGGCATCATCATCACTCACACATTCTTCTCTCTCCTTGTCTCATTGGTTCGTAGAACTATTGGGCATTCTCTCTCTCTCTCACATGTGTGGCATAAGGAGGTCAAATTTCTGGACAAAATTGCAGGGCCGAAAATTTCAGGAGCTGACCAAGTTTGACCAGCATTGACCAGGGACTCTTTGACTAGTTTTGACTGCGATTTTTGGAGGATTATTTCTGTTTCTCTAGGCCCCATTGTTGGGCACAAAAATCAAGGAAATCTAGACACTTTGACCAGTGTTGACTTCAGGGTTCACTACAACTTTGACTGCAGAAAATTATAGTATAATTTCTCTTCTTTGACTGAATTTGACTAGACTTTGAAGGACAGTTTTGGGCTGCAAGGAAGGACGGATTTGATTGGGTTTGACTGAGCTCCAAGTGGACTGTTTAACGGTTGCGTTGACCATCTTTGAATTTCTGGTTAGGGCTGAGTTTGACTGCATATTTGACAAGGTTTTTTTGACTTTGATTTGGAAAATCAATTTTGACTTTTGTACTCTCTCTCTCTCTCTCTCTGCTGAACATTTGATATAATAATAAGGAGAATTGATCAAATGGTTTTCCCCACATTGGGGTTTTCCTTGGCATCCACCAAATCTGGTGTCCTCTTGTTTTGGCTTGTCTTTTGCATTTTATTTTATGTTCTATCTACAATTACTATCAATGTGATTTATAGTTAATGTGATTTTTATTGGAATCTAATTTGGAAATTTTCATTGGTCTGCTTAAAAGTACATTGAAGTAATTGTGCTAAGCATAGAACATACCATTGTTAACTAAATTTACAGGTACGTATATTATGTAAGCTTTAGATTTCTCACAATAAACAACAAACGTACTTTTCTTACCTGAATTTTCCAACTTGTTCCTTTTCTCTTTTGGGGCATGGAAGTAGATAGGACATCCAAAGATGCTCAGGTGCCCAACTTCAGGCTTATCGCCAGTGGAGACTTCTTTAGGAGTCTTTTTGTTTAGGGCACGGTGAGGAGATCTATTTTGAACATAGAAAACTGTGTTCGCAACTCCTCCTTGTTGACCACTCTGTGTCAATGCCCCCATAGCAGTACACCCCCATTTTTGCAAATGGGATTTATCATGTTCGAGTTGTTCACGCTATTCAGATTTCATCATTAGTCGACAGTTTTATAAATGATGTAAACCCATTTTGCATGTTTATAATGTAAATGATTTTAGTAAGACCATCATGTATGTAACAACCTAGGTAAGCCTAGTATTTTGGTGACGATTTCTATCCTAGGAGGTTTTTCATTTCACTTATTCATTTGTGTTTCGACACAAATGGTCGGCAGAGTTTTCCCCTCCAGCCTCATCCCAAAGCTAGGGTGGATTTTGTCATCAAAATACTAAGTGAGACTTAGTTTTTTTCGAGTCTTTGTAAAGTAATCTGGGAATGATCCTAGCTAATTGGCTAGATCATTTTATTACAGATTGCTAGGTCTACCAGATCATATTTTGAGTCGCAGAATTGGGTAGATTATTGAGGGTCTATTGCGAACGAGTGTTCTCGTCATGGTTTAATGTATTAATCTTATGTAAAGAGGGTTGGAAAATAATTAATTCCCTCATGAGTCAATTAATTAAATTTTCTGGCCAAATTAAATTAAAAATCCTAAGCCAGAAATTTAATTAATTTTATGTCCTAGGTCAAATTAAAATTTTCGAAGGCAAAATTCGTGCTCCCTAAAAAATAAATTTTTAGAGGTCCCAAGCCAAGGGAATATTGAAAATTTTAAGAAATTTTGAATCCTTGGGCCTTGGTAGTTAAGTCAAAGTCATTTTTTTGAGGTAATTAACTCAAAAATATTATTTTTGAGTTAATTAAAAGGGAATTAATTGAAAAATTCGAAATTCCTCAAAAAATTATAATTTTGACGGACGAGATTAAAAGATAATCAAATCCTTTTCGACAGTCGAGATTACTTTGACGGGGATCAAATGAACTAGCCGTTGGAGATTTTACCTATAAATTAGAGGTTAGTGTCAGTCTTTTGAGGATCCAATCTCTTGATCGTGTACTAGCTCTTGAAGCTCTCCTGTAATACTTTCTGGAATAATACAAATGAAGTCTTTGGGGTTTTATGTGATGGTCGTGTTCCTCTTCAGCATTTTATGGTAAAATTGTTCTTTATATTCTGTTGGTGATTATTTCAATGAATTGTTAATTAGTGGCTCTTGTAGAGTAATCTATTGCACAGGTATCTTGCTTAGGTTACTGGATTTAGGGTAAGAATATTAATTGGATTGAGTTAGCAGGTATCTCTGACTCTTGAAATTTTTTTTTTTTATCTTATTTCTCTATTGATTTAACAGTTTAACTTTAAGTGTGCAGAAATCTTTCGGATTTAGAATTGGGCGTTTGGGGAAGTCCTCGACTGGACCAGTTGACTCCCAAGGAAATAAGATCTGAATAGCCCTCCAGAGTCCAGATCTAATTCTTCGGGCTTATCTTAAATTCTATTTTTGCAGGGTTTTTCTAGGGCTTGTGCCTAAATTAAAAATTTATCTTAACTCTTATTGAATTTAAAGTTAAATCTAGCTAGTAAGAGCCTTAGATCTTCAGATCTGGGAGTGAAGTCAGACTTACACTTCTCAAATCTGACATATCTGCAACTCTTGTGCATAGATCTGTAAATACATTTTTTAGATCTGTATTTTTATAGTGTAAATATTTAGATTTTTTTTTAGTTTCTGATTTCTATCTTGGGGTTTCAATTTTCGATTTTTGTAAAGTTGTTGGGTATTTGGGTTTTCTTGTTTCTGGTTTGTGCAAGTGATCTTTGAGGGTTTTCAGAGAAATGTTTTAGATCTGAGACAGATCGAGGCCCTGGAGGGTAAGATCTGATCTCAAGATCATGATTTTTTGTAGACATATTCAAGTTAAACTTTTTCTGATTTGTGTTTGGGTAAAAATTAATTGCTGGTGAGAAGGAAAAATTCGAATGTTTTTTTAAGTGACCAACTGATTTGCGTTTTTCTCGCGCTGGTCTCTTCATGCTGTCTTTTCCTGCTGCCTGATCTTCTCTGCGTCCTCCTCTTTTTCTGCGCATTCCCTTTCTCTCCCTTGTTGCCCTCCTAGCTCCCTCACTGCCAGCATCTCCTTGCCTCTGCGTATCCCTTTCCACCTCTCATGCAATCCCTTGCTCCATTGTTTACCCCCACAGCCTCTTCTTCCGCATCCTTGCCATTTTTCGCAACGTCTTTTCTTGTCCCTCCACGCTCTTTCCTCCTGATGCATGCATTCTTCTCGACCTGCCTGCGTCCTATCCTCCTCTTTCCCAGCGTGGCTTCCTCCTCTCCTTACCCGTCGACCTTTCTCTTCACGCAAAGTCAATCCGCTGCCCGTCCTCTATTGCTCCTTATCGACCACTGCTCCCTGCACGCTCTCCTCTTCCTCCCGCTGGTCCTGTCCGCCGCAGCGTCCAACTCCTCGACGACTCCTTCACGCGCTCTCGCTCAGTTGACCTGCATCAAACCTAACGCACAAGCAAACAATAAAAATCGCATTTCATTTAAAAAAAAATTGTAAAGTTTGATCTTAGCATATTTTTTTTTAAGGTTCGATTTTGATTTTGTTTTATTTTTTTTGTTTGGCCTCTGTTTAAATTTTTACATTTTATTAACTTTCAAAAGTTAAAAAAAATTTAATTATTATCTATTAACAAAATAAATAATTTTATTAACTTTTAAATTTTAAAAAATTTCAAAATATGTTCCATTAACATTTAACATTAATAAAAAAAATTAATTGTTTTAATGCTTGGTTACCTATAAAATTTGGAAAATCAACTTTTGAGGTTCATCTTATGACATTGGGGTTTTAAATGATAAAAATTTTAGGCTTGGCGAATATATTTAATTGTGGAATAATTCCTATGGTGGACATGATTTAATTTTTAAAATATCCTAAGTTTAACTATAGGAAAAAAATTAATTCTTGGATTTGCATTATCTTTGAATATTGTTTAATCCATAAAGTGCTTGACAAAGTGTTTTATTAGCATTAAAATTTCGTGGAATATTATGATGAATAATTATTGAGATTTAAGTTCTAGTTAATTTCATATGCTTTTGCTGGGTTTGATGATTATTGGCATAAGATTTTTTGTGTTATTGATTAAAATCGCCTATCGTGTAATTAAATATTGGACATTTGTTGGATAATTCTTTCAAGTAAGTATGATCGATATATTATTTTTGTGGATCTGCGACGAATTGTATATATTTTAATTGATAATTCTTGGAATCTTCATAATTGGCACTCTCGCTTAAGTACTTAGTGCCGCATAGTATTAAAAACCGTCAGGTTTGAACCGGAAACTGGTCAAACTGGCCGGTCAGAAGGATCAACGGTCCAAACCAGTTGGAAAACCCGGTTATACCCTCCCTGACACCTGAAAAGCCCGGTTAACTGGTGCTGATCGGCCGGTTTCGTCCCTGACGCCTGAAAAGCTCGGTTAACTGGTGCTGATCGGCCTGGTTTTGCTGCGGGGACCCACACATGGCCAACAAGGAGGTTTAGGGACCCCACAATGCAATTTTTTGAGTTTTGGAGCTTTTTTGAGGGAAATTTAGGGTTGTTTTCCTCCAAAAATATCCCCTATAAGAAAAGCATGCCTACCCTCTCATTTTCCTGACACATCCTGTTGGCAATTAATGGTAATGTTAAATTCTTAAAGTAAAAGTGACATTTCCTTTATTTTTCATTTTCATCCTTTTACTTAAATTTTTAACATTACCATGAAATGACTCAAGATGTTTAAGAGTGGTTTCGACCACATTGGATTTCATATGGAGAAACTAGAATTTTAGATTTCACTCAAAATTCAACAGACTTAATGGTTTTCAGGGTTTCATGGTTTGGGGATTTGCATTGTTTCCATTTGATTCTATTATGTGTAAGGGTATGAGATTGGCATTTGATCAAGAGTATGAAGTCCTTTAAGAACCTTGATGTTGGTGGCATTGATTGTTGAACTTTGTTGATGTTAGTGGTATTGATTGTTGAACTCCCCTACCGTGGCCTTAACAAGAATGTACCCTTCACTCAAAGGAAAACAACTGGTTAGGCATGCTAATATTTTTCTACTGCATTTTAAGGTTGAGGAGATGAACCCTTCACTCAAACCAAAATCATTGGTTAGGCATGTTAAACTTTTTCAATTTCTATCATGTTATAAGGTTGAGCAATCCAAGTCTAAAGACTTTGAGCTAGATGATGTTTATGTATCTCTTGTTGATGATCCCATTTCTAGTAGCGATGAATCAATGATGAGTTTCATGAGAGACCATGTTGCTCAGTGATTTGTAGTTTTGATGTCTATTTTTGCTACTATTACTACTACTAAAGTTGTAGAGGAGTTTTAGGAGTCCTCAAACTTTGAGCCATATTATTTATGTAGCTCATGTTGATGATCCCTTGTCTAGTAGTGGTGATGATTTTGATCATGATGAGGAGTGATCATGTTGTTGATCACTAATATGGAGTCTTGTATTAGGCCAATGGCCTCATAGCTTGTAGCATTGTTTTTGGACTTTATGGGCCATTTGGAGCCTCATTGCTTATGTATTTTTCGATGATATGTATTTCACTCGGTGCCATTTTGATATATTCACCTTTACATGGTATATAAATGAGCAAACTTTGCATATTTTTTCTCTATTGGCTTGGAATCATGGTTGCGAATCTTAAAAATAGTTTTTTTTATTAAAAAATAATTATTTAATGTATTTTTTTAAAAACCAATTCGTTTAGACTGACCAGTACTGGTTAGACCAGTTTCGATCCGGTTACCGGGTCATTAGGTCCACCGGTCCAGTCACCGATTCCGGTTTTTAATACTATGGTTAGTGGTTAGTTCAAATTATTTATAATCTAAGTGCTTTAGGCTTTTAACATCACCTCTCATCTTCGAAGCTTCCTTCATCTCGCCCCTTCAAATCATTTTTCTTGCATTCAGAGTTCTAAGTTAGTATTGCATAGCAGCAGTTTCTCATCAAGTACTTGGTTGTAATTTCCTTAGCAAGATAGTTGACTCCATAAGGCACTGGTATCAGTCTTTCAAATTCAATCGAATATTTTAATCTTTCTAGATCTTTTACAAGTATTTGGTCGTTTAACTGTGTCTCTCGAACTGGTTGGTTCCCAACTAGTTCTCCTTCATTCCATTTCCATAGGGTCTACCCCCCTTAGTCTACTATAAGGAGACAACTTAAATAGAGAGATTGAGGATCAGGGTGACAGCCCCCGATCTGAGCCATTGTCGCGGTGCCTAGACATTTTGTGTGACAACACTCCCCATAGAAACTTTGGCAATTTCTGATCATGCAACATTGCTTTGACCGCTTCCATGATAGTTCTATTCTTTCTCTCGACCACACCATTTTGTTCTAGGTTATATGGTACAATGGTCTCTTTTTGGATTCCAGTTTCTTTGCAAAAGTCAATGAAATCACTGGAAGTGAACTCTCCTCCATTGTCAAATCTGAAAATTTTGATTTGCTTTCTAGTTTGTTTTTCTACTAGAGCTTTGTAATCACAGAACATGTTAAAAGCTTGACTTTTATTTTCAGAAAATAAATCCATGTTTTGCGAGAAAAATCATCCATAAAGATAATATAATACAAGTAAACACTAAGAGAAGTTATAGGCAATGGTCCACATAAATTAGAATGTACAAGATACAATACCTGACTCGTTCTACTTTTGCTTGAAGGGAATGGTCCCTTCACTTGTTTTCCGCTTGCACATCCTTGGAAAACGCCATCATGATTGTTAGTTTCTGTAGCATTGGATGTGTTCTAGCCACGAAATTTTGTGAAGAGGCTAGAGTACATGAGATCTCCAAAACCCAGAAATCATTTATTGTAATATCTCGAAAGGGATATTTTAATAAAAATGCGGAAAAATAACTAAACTCCACAATATGCCGTAAAATCACTATTTACTCAACAGAAGATTGCCATGTAAAATAAAGACGCATAAAACACTGCAATCCATTAACACATAGAACAGGAAGAATCTCAACATTTTATTATAAGTAATAACTGGGGTTACATATAAATCTGACCCAAAATAGCTGAGATGGAAAACTGGCCACCAAGATGAGCTGCTACACTGCGTTGGCCTCAAAACTGAACTGCTGCACTCTCCCTCCGGCAACAGCTGTCACTGAACCCACTGAAGATAATGAAGTACAAGTTGAAGATCTGAATGATCCTCACACCAATCCCTGAAGCTCTGCGAAACTTCTAAATGAAGTCTCCGCAAGAGAGTTGGGTTTTCGTCCAACGCTCACAAATCACCCGAGGGTTTCCATCCTTGGGCTACGGCTGAAGTAGAGAACCACGTCTCAAACCTCTCACATAAGAAAATGATATGATCCTAAAGATATCTCTCAATGGCCTCCTCCCTTTCTTTTATAGATCTCTTGGAGCCTTCTAGAGCATTATTTTATTATTATTTTATTCATGGAGCACTTTTCCCTCTTATTAAAATATTCCTCTTTAATGTAGAAAGGGGTAAATCAGCTACCATGTCTCGATCGGTCACTGAAACCCGTGTCTAACCGTCCCACCATGTAGGTATCCTCATACTGGTTCCAATGAGCTATTACACTAAGGTGTTCAATCATGTATTCCTCTCGGAATGCCACCTTGAGTGTAATCAGTTGAGTTAAGCCCAGAAATAACTCAAATTTCTGAAAGTTATCGGAATGCACCGAAACGAAAGCCAAACTACACGGATGATGGAATATATCAAGCAAATGCCACCCGACCGCATAGAAACTCTTCAAAACTCCTCCAAAAGCCCTTGGGCCCGCTAATGATACCAACTTGTACCTGTGACTGGTCTGCTTCTAACTCTGGAAGTCCATCCTAGCCTTGTCATAGGTGACACCAAAAAAGAGAATATTATAGACCTTCCGCCCCAAGATTGCTTGCCCTCAAGCAATCCAAATATGTGGGCCACCCTGTTGGCCCGCTGCAACTGAGACCCAATGCTTGGATCCCATACAAACCTCCTGGTGCTACTATGTGCTTGTGTCAAGCCACCCAAAATAGACCCCTCAATGCCGGGATCCCAAACTGATCTCTCACTATACCTGTCATCAAACAATCCTCCTGGATCCCCAGGCCACGATGGCCAATCATTGCCCAAGTCCGACGGCTCGGACTGCGCACTGCCTCTAGCTACACTGATGCTCTAAGAGTGAAGACCACCAACGAGCATCAAGGCTCCCTAGCTCCTGCTGTGTTGTACCTCTAACTGTATAAGTTTCCCCACCAATTGCGTACCAACTCATCACCTCTCTCCAATCCAAAGCCTGACTCAATCCCACTCTGATTTTGCTCTTTTGAAATCGAGATGGAGTGCTGAAGAAACAATGACTTGTGCCCCACTACGAGCTGGAATCTATAACATCTACTATGTCTAAGGGCCCCTGCTCTGCTGTGCTCCCTACGAAGGAAATCGTACCATCAAGAGGGTACCAGCTCATGATCTCTCGCCAATCTATCCTGGAAGAAGAATCGAATGTAGTGTCAACTGCATACGGAATATGCTCAAAGAACTATTGCCAGCTCATAATTAACTCACGCTGCTCTGTCCCGTTTGCCAACGAAAGCTGCCTGTAGAAGAAAGCCCCTCTCTCTATAATGGGCCAAAGTGGGCAAGATATGCTGCAAGCCCCATCTATGTAGAGTGCTACTCCTTGAGGGTACCATAGCTCTGCTGACTGCATATGCACCTATCTGCACCTCATCAATGTGTTGGCCCACAGATGGATGCTCCACCATCTCCAACAGCTCCTCCCACTCCTGATCAGGAATGTCATGCTCCTGTTGTCTACTAGCCCCCTGCAGAACTATCCCATCAACCTCCAACACCTCCAGAGGATATGGATATGCAACTGCTGTCACCGTAGTCGATGTCTGTTGTAATATCCCTTTTCAGGGATATCTCTCAAACACAAGCAAACTCCAACAAGAGATGGACTGGGAGGGCATTTACCAGATATTTCACCTCTGAAAAGAGGGTGAGATTTGGAGGCTACTTGGCCCTTTCCAGACTCTGTCTAAGAGTATGGGGAAAACACACCAAGTGGTATAGTAACTGGAATTCTCGAAGAGAAAAATAACAGTAGTGCAAGCATACAATAGCATATATAGAACATGTAACAGATACTCAAGAAATGTAGAGAAAATGCTGAGCCATTTGATTATACTGAGAAATAATAATCAATACAAGAGGTGATCAGGATGATGGCACCTCGACTTGCACCAGGCAAGTGAAGAAATACTCTTAGGATGACAAAGGAATGGCTGCTCTCTGACCTGCGTCCAAGCTGCTGAAAAACTGCTGTGTAGCTGCTATTGCTGGAACAAGAAGAGTATCTGGGGCTGCTCCCCTACTCGGAATAAGCTGAAACTCTGGAATCAGCCTCTACTCACAAAACCCAGAAAAGCCCAGAGAGCATTTCTGGAATGGCCGACCCTCGAAAATCACCCCCTTGAGGATCTACGCTATCCTCCAAGGCTCTGCGCTGAAACTGAAGGCAATCCACCAAAATACTGCCTCAAACTCTACCAAAATCCTCCAATAGGCAAGGGCTGGCCCCTTCCTCAATCTCAAAGCTCGAAACCTCCAAAGAAACCCAATCCGGAGCTCCCAAGAAATGGACTGCGTCCTCCCTCTCAAGACTGCGCAGTCACTAGATGCCAAGCTCCACCACCAAGCCTCAACTCGATCCTCCTGCAAAAATACTGATGGGACTACCTCACCCGAGCAGGCACTCGAAGTCCCCTGGGGCTGAGGGTGAGATCTCCGAACAGAGACACTCGGTGCACTAAACAGTGCTGCAGACTAGCTAAACAACCAGCGTGCTCAAGAAGTCGAAGTGACCAGCTCAATATCATAAACATCGAATGACCAAAATGAGGAGGCTCTCCTCCTTTTATAACGTTGGCCTCTCTCTCAAACCCTAGGCCCATCATCTCCAACGTAGCCTCTCTTGGCCCCACGCTGCCAACTCAACCTGCGCAGTTCCTCCACGTGCTCTAGTGGGTCCCCTCTCTACATGGTCTCTTTCCCCCCCTTGGCCCACTTAAGTTACAATGTTGTGTCTACTAGGGAGTGAACTTTATGTTTAGAGTGATTTATGTCCCCCTCTACTCACTTTTATTTATAATTTAACTATAGTAGGCAAAATTGATCAAAATTAATATTTCCAATTAGCCATCGCTAATTGGGAATATTACAGTCTCCCCCGGCAAAATGTTGCTTGACCCCAAGCAACTATAGTGATGGATGCTACAAGATTTTCTCACTCTCCCAAGTGGCATCCTCATCCGGCAAATTCTTCCACCTCACTAAGAATTCCCGGATTGTCCTGTTCCACAGCTGCCTCTCCCTGTATCAATAATGGCCTCTGGTTGCAACACCAAATGCCCCTCATCATCCGTAGGCGGTAGCTCATCTGTCACTGTCACCTGCTGCCCCAATGCCTTCTTCAGGCATGATACATGAAAAATGTTATGAATCTTGCCGCCTTGGGGCAGCTCCAACTCATAAGCAACCTGTCCAACCCTGTGTATCACCCTGTATGGTCCATAAAAACGTGGCTTGAGCTTCTTAGCTCCCTTCTGCTTCAGTGACGACTGTCGGCATGGCTACAAACGTAGGTAGACCAAGTCCCCTACCTCAAACTGTCTCTCCACCCGACCCCTGTCGGCATACAACTTCTGCTGATTCTGCGCTATAGCCATGTTATCCTTGAGAGCTCGGAGAATGTCCTGGCTCTCTTGGATCCAATCTTTGGCTCTCGGAGCCTTGCTAGCACCAAACATCACATCAGCAAAAGATAAAGAATGATATCCATATAAGGCATAGAACGGAGACATACCGATGGATATGTGATGTGTGTTGTTGTAGCAGTACTCCCCTAGATGCAGCCACTTCAGCCACGCTCTCTGCTGCCCACTAACATAGTTACGCAAGTAGCCCTCCAGCCACTTGTTAACTATCTCTGTCTGCCCGTCTGTCTATGGGTGGTAGCTGGTGCTTGGTGTCAACTCTGTCCCCACCAGCCGGAAAAGCTCCTGCCAGAATCCGCCCATAAAGCGGCTATCACTGTCACTGATAATGGTCTTGGGAAGACCATGTAACCTGAAGATCTCTCTGAAGAATAGCTTTGCCACCTGTGCTGCTGTATAGTGTGCGGATATGGCGAAAAAGTGTGCGTACTTCGTCAACCGATCAACGACGACGAATATACAATCCTTGCCCTGCACCATGGGCAACCCTGTGATGAAGTCCATCGAAATGCTCTCCCATTTCCCCTCCGGAATGGGAAGAGGCTGCAACAAACCTGCTGGATGGCTCATCTCTCCCTTGTTTCTCTGGCAAACCTTGCACTACCTGATATGCTGGAGCACGTCCTCCTTGAGGCCCTTCCATGAGAACCTCTCTCTGATGGCCCTGTAGGTTTTGGTAAACCCCTGATGGCCGGACAATGGTGAATCATGTGATGCCTGAAGTATCTTCTTCTTGAGCTGGGAGCCCTCAATCAAGAAGATCCTGTCTCTATAGTAGATGATCTCATCTATCACCCTGTATCTATCATCTCTCACCTGACCATCCAGAACCTCACAAGAAAACCTGTCCTTAGAGTACTCCACCAAAAGTCGAGCCCTCCAATCTGTTTCCAAACTCATCAGAGACAACGTGGCTGGTCTACATGAAAGTGCATCGGCTACCACGTTGTTCTTCCCCTTGACATACTCAATGTCAAAGTCATAAGCCTAGATCTTGCTGATCCACTTCTGCTGCCTCTCCTATAGCTGCTTCTGCTCCAAAAAGAATCTGAGGTTGTTGTGATCAGTCCTCACCCTGAACCTGTTACCCACCAGGCACTGCCGGAATTTGGCCAATGCATGCATAACGGCCAGCATCTCCTTGTCGTATATAGCATACAACTGCTCATGAGGAAGGAGCTTCCGGCTCTCATAGGGTATAGGGTGGCCTCCCTGCATCAACACTGTGTCGATCCCCTCTCCCGATGCATCACACTCCAAAACAAAAGGCTATGTAAAATCTTGCAACGCAAGCACTAGGCAGCTACTCATAACCTCCTTGAGCCTGTCAAAGGCCCGCTACGCTGTATCTGACCAACTGAATGCCCCCTTCTTCGTCAAATCTGTAAGGGGTGCAGCAAGCTGAGAGAAACTCTTGACGAACTTCCTGTAATAAGTGCAGATACCAACAAATCCTCGAAGTTCCGTCACGTTTCTCGGCTCTGGCCAATCTCTGATGGCCCTGATCTTTTCCTCGTGGACCCTCACATTGTCCACTCCTATGATGTGACCCAAATACAACATCTCCGTCAACCCAAACTCACACTTGGAGAGCTTAGCATAGAACTGTTGCTCCTCCAAGATATGCAGCACTGCCTCTATATGCTGGAGATGCTCCTCCCAAGTCCTGCTATATATCAGTATATCATCGAAAAAGACCAACACAAACTTCCTCAGATGACTGCGGAAGATATGGTTCATGCATGACTGGAAAGTAGCTGGGGCGTTGGTTAAGCCGAAAGACATAACCAAGAACTCAAAGTGGCCGTAATGGCACCTGAAAGCGGTCTTGGGAATGTCCTGTTCTCTCACGCGAATCTGGTGGTACCTGGATCTCAAATCAATCTTTGAGAAGAACTGTGCTCCTCTCAACTCATCCATCAGCGCATCAATCCGCGGTATGGGGTACCTGTTCTTCATGGTCTTCTTATTCAGGGCCCTGTAATCAAGGCACATTCTCAATGTGCCGTCCTTATTCTTCACCAACACCACCGAAGAAGCAAAAGGATTGGTGCTAGGCCGAATATGTCCAAGAGCCAGCAACTCCTGGATGGGCCGCTCAATCTCATCCCGATAGGCCTTGGAGTGCCTATAGGGTGTGGTAATAACGGCCTGGATGCCTTGCTCTAGCTCAATAGTGTGCTCAAACCCCCGATCTGGTGGTTTTCTTGGCGATATCTCCCCAAACACCGTGTCATACCTGTCAAGGTTGGCCTGTATATCTGGATGAACTGTCTGCCCAGTAGTCCCTGTCTCTGATGCCCGCAACTCAACTGCCCACTCTATGTCTCCCTTCCGGAAGTCCGCCTCCATCCGGTGAGCTGAAACAGTCTGGGGTGGGTAAGTGTGCATCCCACGGATCTTCTCATGCTTCCCGGTCTTCTTATCATCCCACTCCATCTCCTAGGCCTCCCAATCCGTGGTGACCTTCCCTAGAGTAATCAGCCACTGTACACCCAATACCACATTGGTATCTGGTATGTTGACCACGAAAAAGTGGTCGGTCATTGTGTAAGTACCCATCGTCACAGCCAGCTCTGGTACATATCGGGCACACTGCATCGTCTGATTTCCTGGGACCAACACTGAAAATCCATCGAAGCTCTTTGTCGGTATGCCTCTCCGCTCAACCATCTGTGCATCGATGAAGTTGTGGGTTTCCCCACTGTCTACCAGAACTGAAACTCGCTGCCCACGTACTATCCCTCGGACATGCAGCGTCAAATACTTGGGTACTCCTCGCAATGCTGCAAGGGTCCCCCCTGTGGGTGCAAAAGCTGCACCTCCTGCTCCTGGAGGTGGAGGTGGCAAATGGTCCTGCACTGTCTGACTGTCTCTTGCCTCCCCATCCTCATACTCATCCTCTTCCCCGGTGCTCTCGGAGAAGACCTCGATAAAATGTGCTTTGCCAACAACACATCTGTGTCCTGGTGCCCACGGCTCCTGACAGGTAAAACACAACCTCTTCTTCTTCAACTCCCTCCTGGCATCATCATCTAGCTGTCCCCTACCCGGATTCCCCTTAGGAGGTGGAATCCTCACATCCTTCCCCTTTGGCTGGAAAGCCTGTCTCTGGGGGTAAGGTGTCTTGGTTCGGGGTAAAGCATCCTGCAAATCCCGGGTCCTGCCAACTGCGTCTTGGAGTGTGGCTGGTCTGGTGGACCTGACCAAACCTCGAAGCGGCTCTGCTAACCCCTCAATGAACATGTATATCATCCGTGCCGCGGATAGATCGGGCACCATCACTGAAAGCCTCAAGAAATCTGCAATATATGTCTTCGGGCTCCCGGTCTGTTTGAGCCTCGTCAGCTCAACAAAGTGCTCCTCCGGATCCCTCCGGAAACCTCTCTATCAGTCTCCGGGTGAACTCGGCATATGTGGTCACTGTCGAATGCCCGAGTGTCACCATCCCATGGAACCACCAATCCTGGGCCTCGCCATCCAAATGAAGCGTAGCCACCGTGATGGCCTCCGTCTTTACCATCTGGTTGAGTTGGAAATATATGTCCAGCTTCTCCACCCAAGACTTTGCCGAATTGTTTGATGAACCATCGAACGTAGGCAAATGGAACATGCTCACTGTACGTTGAGTGTCCCCCTCGTGATAATGCCGATGCCCTCTGTGATGGTCACGGGGTCTGTTGTCCCGCTGAAGCTGAACAAAATCTCTGAATGAAAGGGCATCCCTGAACTCCTACCCATATGCCTGATAATCAGCGAAATAGTCACCCATGTGGCCAGGCTCTGGCTCCTGCTGTGCTCCTGCCCCCGTGTCTGCACCCAGAAAAGTGGGCATAGTGGAATGTGTGGGTGCATGTGATGCTTGGTGCGGAGTGGCATCCCGCTCTTGCAAATGGTGGGATGTGCCCGACCCCTCACCAACATGGAAACCCCTTGGGGTTTCACGCTGTCTAGCCTCCACAACAGTGAATCTCTGACCCATCATCTCAATCTGCCTCGCTAGATCCTGCATTGATTTGAGGAGTGCTTCCCCAAACTGTTTTGCATCACTATCATCTGCCATTGGCTCTTCCTATTCTGTGTCTACCACAGGCCCCTCCTGTTCTGCGTCTATCACAAGCTCCTCCTATTCTGCGTCCACCACCTGAACGCAGTCACCCTCTTCGTAGGTGTTCTCCAACCTACGCTCAATATCTCTATACTTCCTACCTCTGTAGCAGATGTAGGGTTTCTCCCCCGGTGTAATAGACAACTAGCTCCACAGGCTGAGCCAGATCTATGCTCTGATACCACTATAATATCCTATTTCAGGGATATCTCTCAAACACAAGCAAACTCCAACCAGAGATGGACTGGGAGGGCATTTACTAGATATTTCACCTCTGAAAAGAGGGTGAGATCTGGAGGCTACCTGGCCCTTTCCAGACTCTGTCTAAGAGTATGGGGAAAACACACCAAGTGGTATAGTAATTAGAATGCTCGAAGAGAAAAATAACAGTAGTGCAAGCATACAATAGCATATATAGAACATGTAACAGATACTCAAGAAATGTAGACAGAATGCTGAGTCATTTTATTATACTGGGAAATAATAATGAGTACAAGAGGTGATCAGAGTGATGGCACCTCGACTTGCACCAGGCAAGTGAAGAAATACTCTCAGGATGACAAAGGAATGGCCGCTCTGATCTCAAGGCCCAAGCCGCCGGGAAAATTGTCGGTACTTTGCATGTAATTAGTCGAGTATCCTGGGTCAAGCCCTACTCTAATAAGTCGAAACTCGAATCCACCACCACAAAACTGTAAAAAGCCCGTAGAGCGTTTCTGAATGGCCGACCTCGAAATCACCCCCTTGAGGATCTACGGTATCCTCTAAGGCTCTGCGCTGAGGCTGAATGGAATCCACCAAAATACTGCCACAAACTCTGCCAAAAACCTCCAATAGGCAAGGGCTAGCCCCTTGCTCAATCTCAAAGCTCAGAACCTCCAAAAGAAACCCAATCCGGAGCTCCCAAGAAATGGACTGCGTCCTCCCTCTTAAGACTGTGCAGTCACTAGATGCACTGCTCCACAACAAAGCCTCAACTCGATTCTCCTGCAAAAATACTGATAGGGATGCCTCACCTGAGCGAACACTCGAAGTCTCCCGGGGCTGAGCATGAGATCTCTGAACGGAGACAATCGGTGCACTAAACAGTGCTGCAAACAAGCTAAACAGCTAGTGTGCTCAAGTAGTCGAAGTGACTAGCTCAATATGCATAAACATCGAATGACCAAAATGAGGAGGCTCTCCTCCTTTTATAACGTTGGCCTCTCTCTCAAACCCTAGGCCCATCATCTCCAACGTAGCCTCTCCTGGCCCCACGCTGCTAACTCAGCCTGCGTAGTCCCTCCACGTGCTCTAGTGGGTCCCCTCTCTACGTGGTCTCTTTGCCCCCTTTGGCCCACTTAAGTTACAACGTTGTGTCTACTAGGGAGTGAACTTTATGTTTAGAGTGAGTTATGTCCCCCCTCTACTCACTTTTATTTATAATTTAACTATAGTAGGCAAAATTGATCAAAATTAATATTTCCAATTAGCCATCGCTAATTGGGAATATTATATCTGTGCATCTGACTGCTCCACCTCAATGGCTGACCCCAATGTTAGCGGCATATCCATCATAGACTCAATGTGGGTGCCCATCTGGCTCTCCCCCAAAGGAATATCATGCCTGATGTGCATAATATCCTCCTCTACTGACTCAGGCTCCATCATATGTTTCTCTGGCTGAATCATCACAAATGACTCATCACCCAGAGTATCTCCCATAGATTCCCCTGACTGCTCACCCTGCACAATGGAACACAGCTCCGGTCTACTGTCATCATCTCTACATGACTGCTCTCGCTCCCCAGAAGCGTCCTCAACTGATCCCATGGACTCATCTGAAGAAGAGTCCTCACCCTGACATACAGAAGAAATGCTCTCCTGTTCTGCCTCCACCACATCATCTGCATCACTCAAACATGAGTGATCAGGCCCCCATGGTCCTTTGCAAATGAAGCAAAGTCCCTTCCTCCTCAGGTCATTTCTGCTGCATGAACCACCAAACTGGAACAACTCCTCCCTGGTCAACTGTCTCCTGAAAAGCTCAATGTTCTGCTCAACCAGCCCTTGGGCTAGTTCATAAGCAGTAGGTGAGACCAACTGGTCTCTCTTCCAAATGCTCATCAACCTAGTCTGCAACTCCCAGTAAATGGCCTCACGGACTCCCATACATGACGACAGGATGGACTGCATGTGTGCTATGACTGTGTCAGAATGATGTCTCCTAATGCCGAAGAAGCATTGGAACACCTGCAGAATCAAGCCTTCACACTCAAAGTCAAACATGATCTCATGAGTCCGGGTCATGGCCATGACTTCTAAAACCTTAAGCTTCCTCCCAAATGTAGAGCTTGCACAGTTGTCCAAATCTCGAAATGTTCCTACTATTAGTCTGAAAATTCTTTTCATAATGTCATCATTGTAGGGAGGGAAGGGTGCTGTTATCCTCAAAATATCACTGAAACAAGAGGCAGCTATAAGCTTGACTTTCTCACTTGGATGTTCCAAGAATCTAGCTTGTACCAATGCAAGCATGGATGTCTCCAAAGCCAAATTTAAACTCCAATCAGATTGCTCTACCTTTGAAAGGTAGGATTCCAGTTTCTCCAACATGGGAAAGTCATTTTCTGATCTTCCGCTCTTTAAGTCCGTCCCAAGTGCATAAAGCCAATTTCCCACTTCTCTCTCCTTTTGTAAATTCCTCGGGTGCCTTTATTGGAGCAAATTATGTACCTCCTTAGAGAAGGGTCTATTGTATTGTTTCAAGGAACTAACTTCTGTATTGTTTAATATTTTTTGTCTTTGGTTTAGATCACAACCCACTGAGGCACTGCTATGTTGATTTAGGAGTTGTTTTAAAAACTTCATTGTTTCAACGACATATATGGAAGTAATGGTGGTTTAGCTGGACTTGCACAAGGAAAGCTACAAGCACTGGGTGATGAGTGCAAGAAAATCCAACCGCTCCAATAGCAAGCTCCTCCATAAACTGCACTGCTGCTCCAAGACTACACTGCTTCCTGACTTCGGCATCTGATTTACCCACTGAAAACTACTCCGAAAATTCTAGGAATTTGGGAAGGTGATCCTTGCCCAAAACCCAGAAAAACCCAGAAAGGGTTTCTTCTAATTCCAACCTTCAAAATATGACCCTTTGTAGTTTGGCCCTCTTCCAATTTCGTTTTCTGGCATTGCAGCTGCTACTGTCAATCACTGCTCTCCAAAATCCCAGCCAACCTCCTCAAATGGCTCTCCTATCAATCTCCCAACACCCCAGCTCTAAAATCCCACCAATGTAGCTCCCACAAATGAGCCTCCAGCAATGACTGCGTAGGCCCTTCTTACCAAAATAGTTGCAACCGAAAATGGCAAACATGCAGGCTGAGCCAAGATCGAGGCTTTGATACCACTGTAATATCTCGAAAGGGATATTTTAACTAAAAATGCGGAAAAATAACTAAACTCCACAATATGCTGTAAAATCACTATTTACTCAATAGAAGATTGCCATGTAAAATAAAGACGCATAAAACACTGCAATCCATTAACACATAGAACAGGAAGAATCTCAGCATTTTATTATAAGTAATAACCGGGGTTACATATAAATCTGACCCAAAATACCTGAGATGGAAAATTGGCCACCAAGATGAGCTGCTACACTGCGCTGGCCTCAAAACTGAATTGCTGCACTCTCCCTTCGGCAACAGCTGTCACTGAACCCACTGAAGATAATGAAGCACAAGTTGAAGATCTAAATGATCCTCACACCAATCCCTGAAGCTCTGCGAAACTTCTGAATGAAGTCTCCTCAAGAGAGTTGGGTTTTCGTCCAACGCTCACAAACTACGGCTGAAGTAGAGAACCACGTCTCAAACCTCTCACACAAGAAAATGATATGATCCTAAAGATATCTCTCAATGGCCTCCTCCCTTTCTTTTATAGATCTCTTGGAGCCTTCTAGAGCATTATTTTATTCATGGAGCACTTTTCCCTCTTATTAAAATATTCCTCTTTAATGCAAAAAAGGGTAAATCGGCTACCATGCCTTGATCGGTCACTGAAACCCGTGTCTAACTGTCCCACCATGTAGGTATCCTCGTCCCGGTTCCAATGAGATATTACACTAAGGTGTTCCATCTTGTATTCCTCTTGGAATGCCACCTTGAGCGTAATCAGCTAAGTTAAGCCCAGAAATAACTCAAATTTCTGAAAGTTATCGGAATGCACCGGAACAAAAGCCAAACTGCTCGGATGATGGAATATATTAAGCGAATGCCACCCGACCACATAGAAACTCCTCAAAACTCCTCCAAAAGCCCCTGGGCCCGCTGATGACACCAACCTGTACCTGTGACCGGTCTGCTTCTAACTCTGGAAGTCCATCCTAGCCCTATCATAGGTGACACCAAAAAAGGGAATGTTACATTTATGGAAATTTCACCTAGAAGTGTCTCAATTAGATTATTAACTGATTTTTAAATATTTTCTAAGTCTAAACTTATGGAATTTGGTTAATTAATCAATATTAATTGAGATAAGGCGAGAATAGTCTAGAAGCTCACATGGATCGACTCCAAGATGATCCTAGCCATTGATTAAGTTTTAATCTTGGTCGTTGGTGCTCCAACAGAGGATTATAAGATGAGGTCAATGTGGTGATGGAGAATACACTTGTAGAGTTCAATTTCATTGGCAGATTGATTTTCAGAGTAGCAATAGTTAGTTGCTGGAGAGAGAGCTAGAGAAATCGAAGCTATGAGAGAGGGGCAAAGACAGTGAGGCTGGAGGAGGCATTCTTGATCCAGTGAGTGCATTTTCAAAGAGGCAGAAGAGCCACAGAGAGGCTGATGCTCGGGGCAACACAATAGTCTCTAGAGGCAAAATTGATTTGTTGTGGAGGAGAGACCTTTCCAATTCTAGAGGCCAGGAAGGAGTCCCAGACTGTCGGAGAAGCATCTTTCTAGTCAGTAGAAGGCAAAATGACTCATCAAATTTCAGTTTGAGGCCAGACTTTCAGCTAGCTATGCAGAGCAACGTATAGGTTGACGCAGAGGGTCAAAGGGTCGTATTTCTGAAGGCAAGCCCTACTAGGAGATTGCCTGTGGGGTGAGGAAAATTCCTCTCCAGATTTCTGCCAGTATTTTTCTATGTAGGATTGCTAGTATTTCGGCATCCAGTTGTACTCATATTTTCTCACTATAGCATAATAATAAAACCCTCAGTTGTTGCAGCAGTTTTCCCAAGTTGGGTTTTTCCGAGGACTTTCATCCAAAAATATTTGTGTTAATTTTATGTGTGTGTGCTAGTATTTATTCCAACGTTTATTCTTCTGCAATTTTATTTGTGTAGATTGTAGTGTGATTTATTGAATATTCAATATTTGTCGTCAAAAACAATAAATAAATTGTTAAATTAAATTAACAATCAGGAGAATAATTTCTAGTTGTTGCAATAGGATTTCGGTTTAGGAATTTTCACATGGTATCAGAACGCAGTTGATTAGCCGGAGAGCTCATAAGTGGAAGGAAGGAATTTCGCTATTCAATGTGGGCAGTGGATCGAAATTCCTAAGGGTAGCACAGTCACTTTGCCAAGAAGCTGAGTTACTTTAGGAGATTCAATTTTTTTTGAGAGGCAACAAAATTCGATTTTCCCAGATTGAGTGATTCCAGAGGTAGAAGGAGCAGCTCAGTATTTTCATAGGGCAGATCTCTAGCTGGACACAAAGGGTTTTTGCAGCAGTTCGCTAAAGAAGAACCTGCATCAGGTGGAAGAAGAGCACACACTAAGGGAAAATTTCTCTCAGGGAACTTCTACTCGGAAGTTCGAATTTCCAGTTGCTGATCGATAGTAGTAGCTAGCAGAGCCACGCATTCCAAGAGGGAGTGAAAATAGCAGAGCAATAACCGAGCATAGGGGAAGAGGGAGTTTTCGACATTTTCAGAGATGACCACTGCTGGGCTTAGAGATTAAGACAGGTTGGATGGAGCTTCCAACTACGTCATCTGGAAGGAAAGGATGTCCTTTCTTCTAGATGATTATGGCATAAAAGCCTATACTGATGCAGTGGTGGTGATTTCCACAGATGCAAATCAGCTGAAGGAGTACAGAAAGGAGATGGCACGAGCGAAGCAGTTGATCCTAAATGGAGTTTGGGATCATGTAGTCTCGCATATAGCTGGAAAGGATACTACCAAGCAATGTGGGATGCTCTTGCCACGTTGTATCAAGGTACTTCCAAGCAACGAAAGATGAATCTCGAGGAGAAGCTAAGATGCATCCGGATGCAGAAAGGGGAAGGTAGAGACTGTGAAAATTCCTAGACAAAATCCTTACTGCAGTAACAGATATTATTTTTTCTACCTATTAATTCTGAATTAAGTTATTTATGGTGTTACACAATAAATATTGAAATAAATTCTACTACAACTTTCACAATTACAATACTGCAGAGAGTAAATGAAGAAAAAATACTAGCACAAGTATCACCACAATGACAGTTATTTTTGGACAATCGTCCCTGGAAAAACCCAATGTGGGAAAACTGGTGCAGTAGATGAGGGTTTCTTTATTATTCTTCAGCAATAATTCATGTACAAATATTCTAGATAGCAAAATAGAAGACGAGACACTGAGAGAAAATTACTGAACAAATTCTCACTCTTCACAGTGGTTTTCTAACCCCAAAGAGGACCTCCTGTCCTTACGCTGGCCACATTGCGTCACCCTGTATGCAATGACTTCGCAGTGCCTGTGTCACTGCCTCTGTGCTGGTGATCTGCATCCCTCCTCTGCGCTGCCCTTTCTAGAATTTCCCTGCACTTTCAGACTACTGTTGATCCCTCTCTTTCTCCCACCTGCAACTCTCCCTCTGATTCGATTTTTTTCTTGCCGAACTTCAACCACTGAGAAATTGATCTGCTTGGGTAACTGAGTACCTGCATTGGTGTGTTCTCCAAGTGCCCATCGAAGTCTTTCTTATAATCTTCTCGTTGATCAATCAACGACCCAAATTAGATTCTAATCAATGGCTCAGATCATCTTGACTTGATCCTCGTCTTTTTTTGGAAGATTCACTCTCAGTTTAATTAATTCCCTTTAATTATTTTAATTTCAGAAATTAGATTCAGAAAACATCAAAGTAAACTCAATTAACAATCTACACATGCAGATCATTCACTGAATACTATGCTCATTCAACAAAGTGACACATGGATTTTTGGACATAAGTCCCCGGAAAAACCCAAAGTGGGAAAACCGGTGCAACATATATGAGGGTTTATTTAATTAAGTAGATTTCGAGTACAGTAAATTTGGGTTCCAGATCTGGAAAACCCGACAGAGAATAAAAGAAATCTGCAGCTAACCTGTTGTGCTAAGACCAAATATTTCACTGATCCACACCCTTAAACAGGATTTACAAGACTCAACTCGGATCTGGCCCTAGAAACCCTAGCGCCGCCCTTGAAGCCCCAATGTCACCCCTGCTAGCCTCAGAGTGCCACTGCACTGCCCAGAGAGGGACTGCATAACCCCTGAGAGGGTGACGCAGGCCTTATGTTGGCCCTGGAGACCCTCTACGTAATTTCTGAAGCCCTCTGGAGCCTTTGCACTATCCTACATAGCGGTTGCACAGCAGCTGCGTAGCTGCTGTTGTTGCTCTCTACTTCTCTGCGCTGACCTTGTTTGCTGCTCCTCTGCCTCTTACCGACTCTTGGCTCCAGGATCAGATCATACCCTCAGCCAATACTACCCCTTGTTGCAAAAAATTCCTCCGGAAATTCTTAGCAAACCCTGCCCTAGAATTCCAAATCTATTTCTCAACTCTGCAACTGGGTGTGTGTCTCCAACTGACCCTAAAGCCTTTCTCTTATACTTTTTCGTTGAACTTTCAACGGCCGAGATTAAAACACTCATCAACGGTTGAGATTAAAAGACTGTTTGATCCGTGTCTTTTAGAGCATTTCAGCACATGTGTTAATTAATTCACTTTAATTATTTAGTTTTCCTAAGTTCTGACTTAGGAAATCTGTTAAAATAATTAATTATTTAAATAACTTGAACACCAGCTGAAATTTCACAAAACACTTTCTAGGTTTTGGAGTTCAAGTGTGTCCTAGCCCCTCCAAAAAATTTCAGGGCTAGAGCACACCCGATGCTACACCAACTATACAAAATCTCAACAGTACCACCATGCTGATGCTCCGCTACTCTGACCATGAGCTACTCCCCATCGCACGCAGACTGTATCCCCCTCCTGAGGCCTAGTGGCAGGAGAACCCTGAGGCTTAGTGGCAGGAGAACTTTGAGGCCTAGTGGCAGGAAAACTGTGAGAGACAAGCTCATCCGGCCCAGGCATCGCCATGATGCCAATATCTACCCCTCTAGATGTGACTCCGAACCTATGCAACAACAGAGAAAGTCTGCCTCGCCATCCGATGAAGGCCTCTGTGTACCCCCATGTGCCAACCCAATAGTGAACTAGATCACTCTCTGTCCTGACTCTGACCATTGCGAGACAGAATGGTCTATCAATCAACTGTATCTCTGCATCCCATAGTTGGACCTGCTGCACCATAGCTCTGACAACTGCAGGAAACCCTCCGTGCCGCATCTCTAGTCCCTGCATGTGACCAATATAGAGGGTCCATATATCATGGGCTAATCTGATGCATGCTAACTTTCCCTGTGTAGTACTGATGACCGCTGGAAACCACATGTGACAAATAGCTACCCCTTGAATGCAACCAATAGATGGATATCTGATACTCGCAATCGACTCAAGGTATGTGGAACCCTCCTGTTCATGCCAACTATCTTCATTGGGTCTGCCATCCACCCTCTCGATAATGTGTTGAGACAATGTCTGGAGCCGAGACACATACTGGGATTCTACCTCGGCTGTACCCAATGTCCTCTGCTCATGCATGGTCTCGACGTTCCCTGAGAAAAGAGTGACACATGTCTCCCTCGTGACCCGCTCCCTAGGCGTAGGTTTAGTGATGATTGATATGCCACCCCTGTAGATGATCATCTCATCCCGCAACCTGTGGCTATCAACTAACGCATCGACCCAATGCCATTGCTGAGAAGGCTCTCCCCTAGTGTGTTGAGTGTCATCCAAATATCTTGGGTGAGCTTCGCGTACCCTGCAGCTCATGCCCAGAGTGCCAAAGGACAACAACAAAATCCACTGTTCCTGTAAGTGATGCAGGAGAGGGTCAGGCGTGTGAGTCCCCACGAATACCGTCAAGTATCGCTCATTTGTCTCCCCATCGATCCTGGGTGAACTACCCCCAAAGGTATGCCCGGTGTCTCCGTCCATGAGTTTCCTTGGAGGAAATACACTAAGACCCTGTTGTGCAGCACCATACACTCCTGCATACCAGTGATCATCCATGTACTCCTTGACATGCCACTGGGCACTGCGACATACCCTTGTACACCGTTGGGTACCCCCTGATACTACTGTACCACCCTGTACCGTCTCGTGCCTTGTCTGTGTCAAGGCACCAGTCACTCCTCGTGTGTACTCAATGTGATGTAAGACACTCCTACTCCACACTGCAATCCAACACACTACGGTACACCACCATGCACCTCCATGTCCACTAGTAGTCCATTGCTCAATGCTAGAGGCTCCCACACTTTCTTGGATGTGATGGCCTAGAGTTGTGTCTCTACATGTTAGACCACCCCCAAACGGTATCATCACCTCCACTATCGCATCACTAATCTCGTCGATGAATGGATTATCACTCCAAACCCTCCCTGAGAGGTCCGAGAAGTGAATCTCCCTATGTGTCAGTAGTGATGCCACCACTGCTCTGCTTCACTGCGACCTCTGCGCCCCACACAAAGGTGAAGAATCATTGGCTCCATACAAGGCACCGTCTGGTGGCCTGCCAATGCCACCTCCTTCGAGAAGCTCCTACCAGAGTATGTTGATCACCCTGTGACCCCACGTACAAGTGTCGTACCGAGAGAACCCAAGGAGTCTGTCCATAAACTAGTTGGCCATTGGAGTTGACCGAAACTCCCCTATCGAATGTGCATGCTCAACTACTAGGCCAACTGTACCCTCCAAGACATAGTCAACCGGCTTGCCTGGGAAACAATAGGTAGTCCCACCCGTATCCCAATGCTAGTTTGGGGTTCCTATATTCCCAGTGTCTTGAAACTCCTGCTGAGCTACACTCGGGTCCACCACCATCTCCATAACCCACTCCACTGGGTACCAACACAAAATCTCTCGCCATCCAACCCCAACATGCGGATGCTGCAGCTTATGCAACTTCGATCGTCTCATCTCGCTATCCAGGTCAACATATGAGATCTGACTAAGTGGCTCCGTCTCTCTCTCTCCCATGGGAAGAGGTGACACAACATTACTGCTAGCCTCGTCTATGTATGTCTGAAGGGGGCTACTTTGACACTCCAATGTGCCCTCTAACTGTACCATTAGGGAATCCAACTGTTCCCCAATGTGGGTCAACTTTGCCATTGACTCAGCACAAACCACTCTCATGCCCTCTAGCTCCTCGTTCTGCAACAAAATAGCCTCTCGTACTGATGTGGCCTTCCCTTTCAAGGTTAGAAGGTTGACTTGACGCTGATGACACTGCTGTGTGCGATCATCGCTTAATACCTCTGTATCTCCTAGCGCCTCATCAAGGGTGGGTACATCTCCGGGCCCCTCACCCATTTGTTGCGTGCTGCTATCACCCAAAGACGCGGACACTACCCCGGTCATCACCTCAATGGATGGCACTACTGGGGTAGGCTCTACTCTCTCCACTAGAATGTCAATCAGAGCGGTCAAGGGAGTCTCCAACAAGGGTGAATCCTGCGTCACACTAGGTGTATCTACGAGCTCCCCACAATCCTGTGTGCCCTCATCCTCCAAGTGTGAGGTAGCCATTTTGATGGCTACCCCCTCTGTTATTCAATTAAGTTGGAAAAAGGTATCCAACTTTTCCACCCGATCTCAAGCCGTGCACTCGGTGGATCCATCATACGTGGGAAAAGGTATCCTCCCAATTGTACGCTGCAAATCTGAGCTTTGCATGCTAGACCCCCCACTGTTCCTGCCTTTTTCATCCCGCTTGATCTGGCAGTAATCTCTGAAGGACAAAGTTGCTCTGAAGTTTTCCCCCATGGATTGCCATTCTCGGAAATAATCTCCCATGGGTATATGATGATGTCGCCTACCTTGCTCACTTGGTACTGAAGGTAAAAATGTAGGCATCGTGGTCCTAGTTGGCCTACTGAAGGTTGGCGGGTGAGTCGCTGGTAAAGGGTGGTCACACTGTGGTGAGACCCCTAAAGTCTCCCCAAATAGGAACTCATGATGGATGCTCTTATCCCTATTTTGTTGCTTAAGTACTTCCAACATTCCCTTTTTTCCTTTGGCTAAATCATTTAGGGCCTTTAATATGCTACCAAATGCTGCTTCCCCTTTGCTCCTTGACTCCCTCATATTTGCCACCTCTACTGCCTTTGGTGGGTAATGTTTTGCCTACCCTCCTTGTTCATAGGAAAAGATCCCCACGGCTAAGCCAATAACCTAGCTCTGATACCACTGTAATATCTCCAAATGGGGATTAATAGTAATAAAAGTGCAAGGGGACAGACAACTACAACAAAATGGAAAACACAATTAAAAACACATGAACTGAAGCCAAAATCAACGAGCCATTTTATTAAAATGCTTGGAAAGAGGTACAATATGGTGCTTAGAAGGCTAGCACCTAGGCCTGCTCAAAGTAGGCTGAAGAAATATTGTAATTCTAGCAAATCATCTGCTGAAATGTGCTTTGCGTGGCTCTGGTGCTGCGTTGCTCTGCCCAGAAATACTGCTGGTGGCTAACTTCGGATTGTGCTAAAAAAATTTTGGGCTTTTAACCCAAGACTCTACTCACAAAACCCGCAAAAACCCGCAAAAGAATTGGCCAGATGTTGACCCCGAAATTTCAGACCAATTTCCCTTAGTTCCTCTAGCTGCTGACTGCATTAGGGTCTCTGTTTGATGCCTCAAACCTGTCCAGAAAATTTTGCTAAATTAATCCTGGCTTCCCCTCAATAAACCTAGAAAAACCCAATAAGGGTTTGCCCAAAGCTTGACCTCGGAAATTTTCCCTCTTGGGCTTGGCCCACTGTGTTGCTGTGTAAATCAATCCTCCTGTAAATCCTGCCGCTGGTTGTCTCCAAAGCTATACCAAAATCCCTGTTAGGAGGCCCTGAGCTTCCCCACCAAACCCTAGCTGCAAATGCTCCTCCTTCTCACCTCCTAGACCAACTCTCCCATCACTGCGCAGTTAATGCACCCTCTGCGTAATCCCTCGAGGTAGAGGTTGAGATCTCTGCCTCAATATCTCATGTGGTAAACAACACTGCAGACTTGGCATCCGGCACAAGCGTGCTATGTCAAGATGAAAATCAAAATAGAAGTCGAATGAATGATGAAATAAGCTGCCTTCACTTCCTTTTATCAATTGAGCCCCCAACGTTCCCTTGGGCCCACCATGGACTGTGTAGCCCCCTCATCTAGCCACTCACTGCATTGGCCCCATAGAGCCTCTCCCATGCTGCCACCTAGGGAGTTGTCTCCAAATCAAATGCTGGCCACATGGACCCCACTAAGGTCACAATTTTTCCTTGTGAACTATAGGAGTAAGCTGTAGCTTTTCCCTCAATTATTAATTGTGGGTCCCGACCCACCTTATTTCTGTTTGACATTAGCAACATCAAAATTTAACAAAAAATAATATCCTAATTAGCAGAATTGCTAATTGGGGATATTACACCCTCCAAGTTTAGTTGAATATCTTAGGGAGGATTAGAAGAGGAAAAGTTTAGTGTGGAATTTTATTTATTTATTTTATTTTACCTTCCTTTGGTTGATTTGATGAATTGAAATTACTTGTACAAATCTGCTGGTGTAATCTTTGAAGAAGGGCAAGTTTGCTCCAATAAGATGTTAGGATGGGGGTGAAACCCTTACTTTTGTCTTGCTGTAATCCTTGTTCATGTAAGGGATATTGTTGCTACTATAACTTTCTTATTGGGGCTGTTTTCAGTCTCTTTTGTGTGCTATCTTTGCTAAGATAGAAGGTTAAGAGTAACATGGTTTAGTCCTCTTGATCATGTGGTGAAATCAGATTTGAAGGAATGTTGTATTGTTGGATGTTCATTCACGTAGCAGGCTGTCTTACTTTGTCTACTTCATATATGGTTTGATGTGTGGTTGTTCGTCAATTCTTCATGGTTTCATGTTATTACTTGGTTGATTTTGTAATTGTTGTGAGGATTATCATTGGACGAGCCTTCGTTTAATTTTCTGCACATTGAATTATCTCCTTATGGTTTATTAGAGCACATTTTAATGGCCTAGCTACACCATTTTCATCCATTTCAAACCTTATTGTTCCTTGTCTGGACTCCATAGCCCAATTAATTAGGGATTCTTATTCGTAAAATGCACCATCCCTTTATTCTTAAGGATATCTTTAAAAAAATATTTTTAGGGTTGTGATGAAAATAATCCAACCTAAAGCAAGAAGAAACATTGTTGTGATGACAATGGATAACTTTCCTAATTCCTAATTAGCACCGCTAATTGGAATATTTGATTTTTGTATAGTTTTGCCGACTATAGTTAGTTAATAAATAAAAGTGAGAAAAGGGGGGTCTAACTCACTTAAATAAAATAAAGTATTTCCCTAGTAGAGGCAACGTTGTAACTTAAGGGGAAGCCTTGGGGGTCCACACCACGCATGAGAGGAGGCTCACGTAGCCTCTAGGAGCTTCTGTGCAGTCTTAGGAGGAGCACGTGGGAGAGTGAGGGACCACGTAGGGTTTTGAGGAGGGCCAGCGTTATAAAAGGAGGGAGAGCCATCTCATTTGGGCATTCTTGTGTTGATGATATTTGAGCTAGACTTCTGTCTTCTTGAGCACGCTGGTTGTTTAGCCTGTCTGCAGCACTGTTTAGTGCGATTGAGTGTCTCCGGTCGGAGATCTCGCCCTTAGCCCTGGGGGACTTCGAGTGCCTGCTCGGGCAAGGTCTTTTCTACAGTTTTCAGCGGAGGATTTGGTTGTTGATTTGCGGAGGAGCTGGGCTTCTTTTAGTGACTGCGCAGTCCCTAGGAGAGAGGACGCAGTTCTTGGAGGAGGTGTTCTGTTGCGGGGTTTTCTGTAGGAGATTCAGTGAGATTCGGTGTGGAGGTTCAGTCTTTATCAGTGGGAGATTTTCTGGGGAGTTTGTGGCCCGATTTCAGCATATATCATTTGCATCTGCGCTGGGCCTGGAGGGACAGCGTTTTTCCTTGAGGAGGGTTTCTGAGGCGATTTTCGGAGGTTGACCATTTTCTATATGGTTTCTGGGTTTTGTCCGGGGTGGTGAGTTCAGGAGTTCTGTAGATTTTCAGCTCATTCCAGTAACGGGATCAGCCGCTAGCTCCAGTCCATTCCAGCAGCAGCAGTTTACGGCAGTTTCTTCCAATAGCTGGGACGCAGTTTCTTGCAGCAGCCATTTCCCGTTTTCTGAGAGGGCTCTTCACTTGCCTCGTGCAAGGATAGGTGCTATTATTCTGATTATCCATTGTATCTCATTATATTCTCAGATTAATAAAATGGCTTAGCATTTCCGGCATTTTTATGTGTACTTGCTTTATGTTCTATTTCCGGCATTTTCTATATTATTGTATGCTTGTATTGCTGTCTATTTCCCTTTCGGGATATTACAGTGGTATCAGAGCATAATTCTGGCTCAGCCTGTGGTCTATGACATCGGGAAAGAGATCATACAGAGGTTTGCTGGAATTTTGGAGAGCAATAGCAGTTGCAGTACCAAAAACGAAATTGGAAAAAGGGCCAAAATATAAAAGGTCAAATTTTGAAGGTTGGAATTAGAAGAAACGTTTTCTGGGTTTTTCTGGGTTTTGGGCAAGGATCACCTTCCCAAATTCCTAGAATTTTCTGAGTAGTTTTCAGTGGGTAAATCGGAGGTCGAAATCAAGAAGTAGTATGGTTTTGCAGCAGCCGTGCAGTTTTTGAGGAGCCTGTAGACACATAGCAGGAAGTGCCAATGGCAGACGAGGAGGATGCGAGGAGATTTAGAGAGGCGCTCCTCCAACAGATGCAGGATGTGTCACAGAGACTCACTGCGCTGGAGGTTAGGTAGCGAGAAACCCCAAGGGGTTTTCAGATCGGTGAGGGATCAGGCACGTCACACCATATGCCGGAGCGTGATGCTATCCCCATCATGGCATCGCATGCACCCACGCGATCCACTATGCCCACTTTCCTAGCAGAGGACACAGGGGCAGAAGCACAGCGGGAGCCGAAGGTTGACCCTGGCCAGATGGACGCCTACATTGCAGAGTACCTGGCACGCGAGCCGGTGATCAGAGATCTTATCTCATTTAGAGATTATGTTCAGCTCCAGCGTGATGGTAGACCTCGTGATCATCACAGGGGACACAGACATCATCATGATGACCACCGCGCAGCTAGCTGATTTCATTTGCCCACGTTTGATGGCTCATCAAACAGTTCGGCAAAGTCTTGGGTAGAAAAGTTGGACATCTATTTCCAGCTTAATCAGATGTCGCAGTCAGAGTCCATTAAGCTGGCAACATTGCACTTGGAGGATGAGGGCACACAAGATTGCAGGGAGTCTGAGGGTACACCTAGTGTGACACAGGATTCACCCTCATTGGAGACCTCCTTGGCCGTGTCGGTTGATGTGGTAGTGGAGAAGGTAGAGCCTACCCCAGTAGAGCCATCCATTGAGGTGATGACCGGAGTCGCGTTCGAGTCTTCGGGTGGGGCTCCCTTGTGTGGTAGCAACATTACCTACGTATGGGTGAGGCGTTAGAGACAGTATCCACCTTCGGCGAGGCACTAGCAGTACGTAGGCATTGGGACGCATTGGTCGCAGACAGCTGTATCACCTGGGCCGCACGGAAGTTCGAGTTTTTGAGAGGGAAAGCCACATCAAGACGGGAGGCCATTTTGTTGCGGGTGACCGTGAGTTGGAGGGTATGAGAGTGGTTTAGCCAAGTCACGTGTCAAGTTGGTCCGCAATGGGGAACAGCTGGATTCCCTGATGGTACAACCAGTGAGCACGTTGGAGCGTCAGATCATTCCCCTTCAGGTATGCATGGATGGGACTAGCAGTGTTGTTGGATCATCTCTTCCCGTTGGAGAGAGAGAGGCAGAGCCACCTAGTCAGATCTCATATGTTGACTTGGATAGCGGTATGAGACGATCAGAGTTGCACAGGGTACAACATCCACATGTTGAGGTTGGATGGCGAGAGATTTTGAGTTGGTACTCAGTGGAGCGGGCTATGGAGATAGTGATGGATCCGAGTGTAGCTCAGCAGGATTTTCTATGCATGGGGAATACAGGAACCCCAGATTGGCATTGGGATCCAGGTGGGATCACCTATCGTTTCCCAGGCAGGACGGCTGACTATGTCTTGGAGAGTACAGTTGGCCTAGTAGCAGAGCATGTGCAGTTTGGGTCAGCTCCAGTGGCCAACCAGTTTATGGGTAGACTCCCTAGGTTGTCTTGGCATGACATTCATACACGGGATCACGGGGTGGTCAGCACACCTTGGCAGGAGCTTGTCAGAGGAGGTGGCATTGGCAGGCCACCAGATGGCACCTTGTATGGGGCCAAGGATTCTTCACCTTTGTGTGGGGCACAGAGGACGCAGCGGAGCCGAGCAGTGGTGGTAACACTACTGACACACAGGGAGATTCACTTCTCGGACCCCTTGAGGAGGATTTGGAGTGATGATCCTTTCGTCGGCAGGTATAGTGATACGACGATGGAGACGATGTTACCGATTGGTGGTAGTCCGACATGTAGAGGCACAGCTCTATGTCATCACATCCAGGGATGTGTGGGAGCCTCTAGCATTGAGCGGTGGATTGTCGGTGGACATGGAGTAGCATGGTGGTGTACCATAGTGTGTGGGACTGCATTGTGGAGTAGGAGTATCCTACATCACATTGAGAGCATGCGGAGAGTGACCGATGCCTGGACACAGTCAGGGCACGAGACAGTACAGGGTGCTACAGCAGTAGCACATGGTATCCAGCAGCATACCGAGGTATGCCTCAGTGTGCAGTGGCATGTTGAGGAGTATATGGATGATCAGTGGTATGCGAGGGCACACGGTGCTACACAGCAGGGTCTTAGAGCATTGCTTCTAGAGAGACTCATGGACAGGGACATCGGGCCTACCGTTGGTAGTAGTTCACCCAGGATCGATGGAGAGACAAAGGAGCGATACTTGGCGATATCTGTGGGGACTCACACACCTGACTCGCTTCGACATCACTCACAGGTACAGTTGATTATATTTTTGACCTTTGGCACTTTGGGCGTGAGCAGCAGGGTACGCGAGGTTCACCCAAGATATTTGGATGACACTCAGTACACTAGGCGAGAGACTTCTCAGCAGTGGCACTGGGTTGGTGTGCTAGTTGACAACCACAGGTTGGGGGATGAGATGATCCTTTGCGGAGGTGGTGCATCAGTCATCACTGAGCCTACGCTTGGGGAGCAGGTCATGAGGGAGACATGCATCACTTTTCCCTCACGGCATGTCGAGAACATGCATGGGCAGAGGATACTGGGTACCGCAGAGGTAGCATCCCAGTATGTGTTTGGGCTCCAGACACTGTATCGACACTTTATCGAGAGGATGGGTGCCCACGTTGAGTTGATGAGGGATATGCGGCTAACATTGGGGTCAGACATCGAGGTAGGACAGTCATATGCACTGACATCGAGTACGGTGACAGCAGCTGCAGGTCCGTATTCTCTAGAGGTTTTGGAGGTCGATGGGATTGTTCTGCAGCGGACCAGTAGACAGCGGGAGCATGACATTCCTGATCAGGAGTGGGAGGAGTTGTTGGATATGGTGGAGCATCTATCTGTGGGTCGACACAGGGATGAGACGCAAATAGGTGCACACACAGTCAGCAGAGCTGCAGTGTTTTTAGTGTGTAGCACTCTCCAGGAGTACATCGATGGAGCTTGCAGCATATCTTGTCCACTTTCACCCATTATAGAGAGAGGGGCTTCCTTCTATAGGTAGCTTTCACTGGCAGACAGGGCACAGCAGTGGAAGTTGATTACGAGTTGGCGACAACACTCCTGGCATGTTCCATATGCAGTTGTTATCGCTACATCAGATTCTTCTTCCATGATGGACTGGTGGGAGATCATGAGTTGGTACCCTCTTGATGTTATGGTATTCTTTGGAGGGAGCACAGCGGAGTAGGGGCCCATGGACATAGCACATGTTATAGATTCCAACTGGCAGGGGGACACAGGTCATCATTTCTTCAGCACCCCATCCCGATTTCAGGGGAGTAGGATCAGCATGGGATTGAGTCAGGACTTGGACCGGAGAGAGGTGAGGAGTTTGTATGCAGTTGGTGGGGCAGTATATGCAGTTACAGGTGTAGTACAGCATGAGCCTGGGAGCATTGATGCCAGTTGGTGGTCTTCACCCCTGAGAGCATCAGTTATAGCTAGAGATAGTGCGTAGCCTGAGCCGTGGGACTTGGGCGATGATTGGCCCTGGTGGCATTGTGAGCTGAGAGGACTGTTGGTCAGTGAGAGATCAGTTTGGGATCCTGGCATTGAAAGGACCCTTCATGTCAGGGTGATGCAGAGGCCAGAGAGAGTTCAGTGGCACATCTGGGACCCAAGCACATTTTGCAGTGTTAGTGGGGAGCATCGGCTAGAGAGGAGGCTTGTTCAGGCATTGTTGGAGGACAAGCAGTTTTTGCCGGATGAGGATGCCACTTGGGAGAGCGAGGAGATTTTGCAGCATCCATCACCTTAGTTGCTTGAGGACAAGCAACATTTTGTCGGGGGAGACTGTAATATTCCTAATTAGCACCGCTAATTGGAATATTTGATTTTTGTATAGTTTTGCCGCCTATAGTTAATTAATAAATAAAAGTGAGAAAAGGGGGTCTAACTCACTTAAATAAAATAAAGTGTTTCCCTAGTAGAGGCAACGTTGTAACTTAAGGGGGAGCCTTGGGGGTCCACACCACGCATGAGAGGAGGCTCACGTAGCCTCTAGGAGCTTCTGCGCAGTCTTAGGAGGAGCACGTGGGAGAGTGAGGGACCACGTAGGGTTTTGAGGAGGGCCAGCGTTATAAAAGGAGGGAGAGCCATCTCATTTGGGCATTCTTGTTGTTGATGATATTTGAGCTAGACTTCTGTCTTCTTGAGCACGCTGGCTGTTTAGCCTGTCTGCAGCACTGTTTAGTGCGATTGAGTGTCTCCGGTCGGAGATCTCGCCCTTAGCCCCGAGGGACTTCGAGTGCCTGCTCGGGCAAGGTCTTTTCTACAGTTTTCAGCGGAGGATTTGGTTGTTGATTTGCGGAGGAGTTGGGCCTCTTTTGGTGACTGCGCAGTCCCTAGGAGAGAGGACGTAGTTCTTGGAGGAGGTGTTCTATTGTGGGGTTTTTTGCAGGAGATTCAGTGAGATTCGGTGTGGAGGTTCAGTCTTCATCTGTGGGAGATTTTCCGGGGAGTTTGTGGCCCGATTTCAGCATATATCATTTGGCATCTGCGCTGGGCCTGGAGGGACAGTGTTTTTCCTTGAGGAGGGTTTCTGGGGTGATTTTTGGAGGTTGACCATTTTCTATATGGTTTCTGGGTTTTGTCCGGGGTGGTGAGTTCAGGAGTTCTGCAGATTTTCAGCTCATTCCGGTAAGGGGATCAACCCCTAGCTCCAGTCCATTCCGGCAGCAGCAGTTTACGGCAGTTTCTTCCAGCAGCTGGGACACAGTTTCTTGTAGCAGCCATTTCTTATTTTCTGAGAAGGTTCTTCACTTGCCTCGTGCAAGGATAGGTGCTATTATTCTGATTATCCATTGTATCTCATTATATTCTCAGATTAATAAAATGGCTTAGCATTTCCGGCATTTTTATGTGTACTTGCTCTATGTTCTATTTCTGGCATTTTCTATATTATTGTATGCTTGTATTGCTGTCTATTTCCCTTTCGGGATATTACATGTTGCAGTTCATTCAGAGACTTGAATATTTTTAAGTGCAGGTTCTGGAGTTCCAATTGTAGCTTTTACTTTATCGGTGATGATGTAGATGCCATCTTTTTTAGCGTGATGTTGTTTGTTATGTGAATTGCAATTTTTATCCTCTTCGCATTTTCACTGTGCAGTGGCACGCAATTTTCTAGTTACAGTTTTTGATTTTGTAATGTTGGTGTCCGATTGTCTTCTCTTGATTGTCTGAAGACTATTGTGGATGGTCATGCAAATTGCGTTTTTTACTTTTTTGTTGGGAGGTGACATATGTGTTGTAGTCTTGTAGATTGTGATCATTGTCTTCTTTGCACGTGACAGTTACATGGTGTGAAATTTTCAAACTAGAAAATATGCAGTTGTAGTGATAGATTTATCTCTCCTACTTATTATTTCAAATAAGTTATTATTCAGAAATCTTCTGGCAAATATCGAAATAAATACTACTGCAACATTCACAAATATATTTGCAGAGAAATAAATAGTAGGGAACATAAGCACAAGAATCAATCACATGTACACAATTATTTTTGGTCAATTGTCCCCGGAAAAACTCAATGTGGGAAAACCAATGCAACAGATGAGGGTTTTATTAATTCTTCAACAAATGATATCTTTACAGGGAAATATAATGGTAGATAAATTTTGAAACACCTGAGACTGAATTTTCGGCTTCCTCGGATAATTCTTTGACACCCTGATTAGCCCCTGCTGGCCCCTGTGTCTGTCTGCGTGATTCACTGTGCAGTCCCAGCGCTGGACTGCGTAAGTCTGCGTGGAGACTGCATGGGTTCTCTGCGCTGCAGCCTCAAGCTACCTCTAGTGGCCCATTACTGCCCTCCGTTCTGGATCTCGATCACTGCTGACTCCCTCTTCCTTTTGCTTCTGCAAACTCCTCACCTTGCAACTCTCCCACTGAAATCGAATTCTCTTACTTCAGAATCGATCTTCTTCGGGTACTGAGTGTATGCTCGGCTTATTTTCAAGCCTTCTCTTATAATCTTCTTGTTGGAGAACCAACGGCCCACATTAAAAGATTAATCAATGGCTAACATTAAAACTTGACTTGATCCATGTTTTCTAGAAGATTCACACTCTGCCTTATTAATAACCTTTAATTATTTCTTTTCACTAAGTTTAGACTTAGGGTCTTCTTTAAAATAATTAATAATTTTAATAAGTCAAGAACCGAGTGGAATTTCCACAAACTGTTTCTGGGTTCTTTGGAATGTTGCTGTCCCAGCCTCCCTGCAAAGTTTGAGACTCGAAACACTTCCGGATGCTACAAAAATCAACGTTCTCCCTTAGCGAGGAAAGTGTTCCAAGTTCCAACAATATGCTTGCTACATGCTGCTCTGCTTGTGAAGCACCCTCTGTGCTGCTGATCTCTAGACGCTGCCCCTCATTTGTTGCGATGCTGTCTCCTGTACTGCTGCCTTTGACACTGCCATTGTCACTGTTGGATCTGTACCACAACTCCCTCTGAATACTGAGACTATCCATTCCTTCTACTGGAAGGGATTCTTCAAGATCCCCATCTTCTCTTTGAAGTAGACAAACTTTGTCTTCCCTAGAGCCTTCGTGAGGATGTCTGCCACCTATTCTCCTGTTTTGAGTGTACTGTAACTGAACAACTCCACGTTCTACACAGTCCCTGATGAAGTGACACCTGATGTCAATATGTTTTGAACTATCATGAAACACAGGATTTTCAGAGAGCTTGATGCAACTCAGATTATCACATAGAATACTGGTCGCTTCCATATTTTCCTTGAGTAGGTTCACTAACATTTTTCCAAGCCATATGGCTTCTCACGAAGTTGTGCTGGTTGCTATATACTCTGCTTCTGCTGAACTCAATGCTACAAACTTCTGTTTCCTGTTGCACCAAGAAGTTACTCCTGATCCTAGACTAAAACAATACCCGTTGGTACTCTTCCGATCAACCGAACTTCCAGCCCAATCTGCGTCGGTGAAACCACTCAAACTGACATCATTGCTATGGGTGTACTTCAATCCAAGCTCGACTGTTCCTTGAAGGTACCTGAGAACATGCTTGGCTGCTGCCCAATGTGCCCTCTTCGGTTCCACCATGAATTGACTGAGGGTATTTACAGCATAACAGATGTTTGGCCTTGTATTTACCAGATACATCAATGACCCTATGAGTTGCCTATATAGCGTAGGATCAGCCTCATCATCTTCGGACGTGTTGATTTTCTTCTAGTTGGCGATTATTGGAGTTGTCATGGGTCTACAATCTTCCATCTGAAATCTCTTAAGAATCTTTGTAGTGTATCTCCCTTGACCAAGGAAGATCTCCCCGTTCTGTTGCGAAACCTCCAACCCCAGAAAATAGTGCATCCGCCCTAGATCCTTCATGTCAAATTCTTCAGCCAAATTCTTCTTGCAGTCTGTGATGAGCTTTGATGATCCTGTAAAGAACATATCATCTACATACAAAATCAATATCAAAGGCTCACTCCCTACTCTCAGATAATAGAGGTTGGGATTTGCGTCACTCTTGACGAATCCCATCTTCTGTAGGGAGCTGTCAATTCGACCATACCAGGCTCTGGGAGCTTGATTCAGTCCATATAACGCTTTCTTTAATCTGCACACATGAGTCTTCTGATCATGTGTCTCAAAGCCTTCCGGTTGTTCTATATACATCTCTTCCTCTATCACCCCGTTCAAGAATGTTGTCTTGACGTCCATCTGGTGAATTTCCCATCCCATCTGCGCAACAAGGGATATCGCAGACTTGATAGAGGTGTACTTGGCTACTGGGGCGAAGGTTTCTTCATAGTCGATTCCTTCCTTCTGAGCATACCCATTAGCCACAAACTTGGCTTTAAATTTCTCGATGCTGTCGTTTGCAGCATACTTGATCTTGTAGATCCACCTGGATCCTACAACTGATCTCTCTCGAGGCCTGTGGACCACTTCCTAGACATCATTCGTCACGATGGAATTGCACTCTTCCCACATTGCATCAACCCACACCTGGTGCTGAGCTGCTTCCCCTGAAAGGTTCTCCGACTAGAGCAACCAAGGCTTGATACCTCTCAAGCTGCTTACGGTGTCTCTTCTCATTTCAGGGAATTCCGACAAAGTCCTCTGCATCCTTCAGAATCTGTCGAAGTTCCCTGCTTGTTCTGCCACTGGTAGTGGGTTGATCTACCGGCTCTCCCTCTTGCAAATCCTCGGGAGACACATCCCTTGGATCCCTATGCCTTGGAGAGGCAACTGAATTTTCTGCTGCTGGTTGTTGGGGCTAAACCAGAGGCTCTTCCTCAGACTGTGTAGCAGAAGGAAACTCACGGGATCTTTTGAAGGCCTTCTCCTCCATGAAATTCACATCCCCTCGCACCACGACTTTCCTACTCTCAAGAATGTAGATGTGATATGCCTTTGCATTCTCGCTGTATCCTACCAGATACCCTTTTTCGGCAGTCATCTCCAACTTCTTCCTCTTCTCACTGGGTACATGACAGTAAGTTGTATTATCCAAGATCCTAAAGTGACTCACTTCAGTGTTACTGCCAGTGAAGACACTATCTGGCGTGATCTTTCCCAGTGTAGCGTGAGGAGTCCTGTTCTGAATGTAGACAGCTGTATTAGATGCTTCAGCCGTCAGGAATTTGGGCATGTCTTGGTCGTATAGCATGGCTCTTGTTGCTTCAGCAATAGTCTAGTTCTTCCTTTCTGCCACACCATTCTGCTCCAGATTGTATGCAGCTGTCCACTCTCTTTTGATAACTTCCTTTGTGCAGAATCCAGTAAACTCTTTATCTATGTATTCACCACCATTATTTGATCGCAACATTTGATCCACTTCCCTGTCAAATTTTCTACCAGAGCCTCAAACTCTTTGAATCGATTGAAGACTTCATCCTTAGTGTTCAAGAAGTAGATCCAGGTTTTCCTGGAATGGTCATCAATGAAGTTGACGAAATATTCGACACCGCTAAGAGCTCTAGTGGACATCGGTCCATTGATATTTGAGTGTATCAGATCCAATACACCCTTGGCCCTATTGTTGCTTCTCTGATATGCTGCCTTGGCATATTTTCCCAATACACACCCCTTGCAGACATCATCTCGTTTAGTGCTCAGTTCTGGAACACTCGTGACAGTCTTCTAGAGAGTTCTCAATGCCCCATTATTTTGTGCCATAGCTCATTCAGGGTCGTTTCATCTGCGCTGCCGATTAGTGCCATTGGAGAGTCAAGTTGTAGCTTGTACAGTTTGTTGCTTCTTACCCCAATCTGTGTCTTCTTCTTCCAACTGGGGTGCTTGACGTAGACTCTATTGCCAATAAAGTAGATGTCATAACCTCGGTTTTGAAGTTGAGACACTGAGAGAAAATTCATCCCCAAACCCGGCACATGCAGCACATTAGTGGCCCGTATTCTATTTCCCGTCTCTGTCTGAAAAACTACGGTACTTGTCCCAACGGTAGTGCATTTTGATTTATTATCCATGGTTATTTTGAAATTCATCTGCTCTTCTTGGTAGTCGGAAAAACAATCCCGTACTCCAGTCATGTGAGCAGAGGCTCCACTGTCAATATACTAGACATCAGAAGAAGCAGTGCTCGATATGCAAACAAAATCTTCCTCAACTCTGGATGCCAATACAGAGACATCATGATCCATCTATTCTGTCATGCTTCTTCCCCTTCCTGGAGAACTGCGTGAACCCTTCTGTGCTGTTGCTGCAACAGTGGATTTCTGTTCACTTGTTGATTCCCCTTTCCTGTTATTCATCTCTGGCTCTAATACCATGTGAAATTTTCAAACTAGAAAATATGCAGTTGTAGTGATAGATTTATCTCTCCTACTTATTATTTGAAATAAGTTATTATTCAGAAATCTTTTGGCAAATATCGAAATAAATACTACTGCAACATTCACAAATATATATGCAGAGAAATAAACAGTAGGGAACATAAGCACAAGAATCAATCACATGTACACAGTTATTTTTGGACAATTTTCTCCGGAAAGACCCAATGCGGGAAAACCGGTGCAACATATGAGGGTTTTATTAATTCTTCAACAAATGAAATCTTTACAGGGAAATATAATTTCAGATAAATTCTGAAACACCTGAGACTGAATTTCCGGCTTCCTCGAATAATTCTCTGACACCTTGATCAGCCCCTGCTAGCCCCTGTGTCTGTCTATGTGATTCACTGCACAGTCTCAGCACTGGAGTGCATAAGTCTGTGTGGAGACTGCGTGAGTTCTCTATGCTGCAGCCTCAAGCTGCCTCCAGTGGCCCATTGCTACCCTTCGTCCCTAATATCGATCACTGCTGACTCCCTCCTCCTTCTGTTTCTGCAAACTCTTCGCCCTGCAACTCTTCCACTGAAATCGAATTCTCTTACTTCATAATCGATCTCCTTTAGGTACTGAGTGTATGCTCGACTTATCTTCGAAATGACCCTCAAGCCTTCTCTTATAATCTTCCTGTTGGAGAACCAACGACTTAGATTAAAAGATTAATCAATGGCTAAGATTAAAACTTGACTTGATCCATGTTTTCTAGAAGATTCACACTCTGCCTTATTAATACCCTTTAATTATTTCATTTCCCTAAGTTTAGACTTAGGGTCTTCATTAAAATAAATAATTATTTTAATAAGTCATGAACCGAGTGGAATTTCCACAAATTGTTTATGGGTTCTTTGGAATGCTGCTGTCCAAGCCTCCCTGCAAAGTTTGAGACTTGGAATACTTCTGGATGCTACAAAAATCAACACATGGAAGTGTTATTTCCAGCTTATTTGGTGCAACGATTGTTTGCTATAATATTGGCTTGTGCCTTTGCAGTGACAATGTTGGCAACACAACTTGTGAACATGCTTCATACCTGCTCCTATTTTTGGTTTCTTCTCTGACTTCATCTTGGCTGAAGTTTATGCCATCCAGACTCGTCAACACAACCCTAGGGTCTTCAAAGTAACCTTTGTGCAAGCAAAAATGCCTGACCAGCCTGTGATGAGGCCCTCTTTTAGTGGAAGTAGAAAAGGATGAATACAAGACTCTAGTGTTATTGCCATCCAGGGTGTGTGTTTCTTCGTAATGTTTGAGTTGCTTAGCATTACTTTGGGTTTTAAAGAAAGTAGTCAATTTATCTCTTTGTCTATGCCATCCAGACACATCAATGCAACCCGAGGGTTTCAGAAGTATTCTCAGTGAAAGCTCTCAGTGAAAGCTAGTGCCTGACCAGTTTGCGCTGAAGTTTTTATTCAGTGGATAAGTAGAAAAGGATGAGTGCAGGGCTCTAGATTTGCCATCTAAGGTGTATTGGCTTGGTAATGGTTTAAAGTGCTTAGTGGTTTGTATTTTAAAGAAAGTGTGTTTATCTATGTCTGTGCAGTCTTGGAGTTTTGGTTGATATGTAATATGGAAATAAAATACGATGTCAGTTGAATGCATTTTGCACTGTCATTTTTCTTTCCTTTCCAAGTAGTTTACAATGCTACCTTCTGTTACTGGCCATTGTATGTTTGCATTCATGTTCCATATTTCTTTTGTTGAGACAAATATTTGCATATGCCCATCAGGGATTTGTGTCATTTCTAGATAACTAGATTGGAACACACAACTTTTCTTAGTATTTATGGTAATGACGAAAGGTTTACTTGTAGAATGATTGAAGCTGCAGAAGACGAGGGTTTAATTACTCCCGGTGTGACAACTCTAGTGGAAGTCACAAGTGGAAATGCAGGCATTGCATTGGCAGCTATTGCTGCTCAAAGAGGCTATAAATTTATTGCATTGATGCGATCTAATTATTCGTTGGAGCGCCGCATAATAATGAAGAGTCTTGGCGCAGATATTTACTTGATAGGTATGTTGTTTATATGGGTACATCGGTGTTTTGTGTCTTCTTTATTTTGTCGTTTGATAAGGTATTGATTGAATGTTGCTCCATAGTGTGGGTTAAACATAATATTGTAATTTGTATTGACCATTTAATTTTCAAAGTAAATTGTAGGTCATATGTGAACACGTTTCCTAATCTGCAGAAAGCAGTAAATCATTGTTGAAGCTATTTCTTAACATTCATGACTGTTTCTGGCCATTTTCAGACATTGAAGTTTACAGTTATAAGATTGTTCCAGGCTGGTTCCTCTTCTGCATTAGGCATGAGTCTCGTTTTAATATATTTTCTTGGTAATAAGAAGAAAAATATATATTATCTTTCTGTCAGCTTGGTTATTCGTGGATATTATTAAAATTATCTTATCTTAATAGAGAAACCATGTTTCTCATTAAATCAAAGGGTTTGAATTTCTCGGCTGTTGATTACTTTTACATGCACGACCAGAATGATTACTACAATATTTGTTGTCGAGTACAATCCATGAGTTCATTTTTTTTTGTTTCCTCTAAATGGGAAATCCTGTTTTTTACCTGGAAATAAGCTCATTCCACATTCACATTCTTAAGTGAAGAATAGGGATTGCTGGTACCTTGCCAATGGCATACAATAATTTGCTTGAAGGCTACATAAACAATATTCAAGTAACCAAGAGCCACACATGGAAAACCTCACGTAGGGGAGGAGCATGCTTGCTACGACTTGAATTTGGGTTGTTGTCACAGCGATCACTCCAAATTACCACTAGACCACAGCCAGATAAACTATAATGTGTTCTGTTATGAAGGAATTCAATTCAAATTTTATTAAAACTTATGACACCAGTTTATCTATGCGCACATTGCTGAACATATAGGTTTATATGTTTCGTGAACACCATTTAGTGAAATAACAAATGAAAAGCCCCTGAAAATATAATAACAAGAAGGAGATATTAAAATGGCTAGAATGTGTTGATTTTTCAAGTGCAGTAGATACAAGCACACATTTCTAAAACACTGATAATTACTTCTAATGATGTAGATCTTCTTTTAACAGTTCCTGTTTATCATCAAGCAATTACAGTTCATAAATTCAACCATAAAAAACTTAAGGACAATAGAGATCACAATGCAGAAAGAGAACACAAGATTTACCCTAGGAAAACCCACTTGGTAGAAAAATCCAACAACCTTTTTCTTAGAGAAATTCTTTTGTTCAACAAGAGATACAACTAACGCTGCTAGTCAACTATGAGCTGAAATAGACCAACAAGCTATAGTGAAACCTGGTCAAGCAGCCCTCTAGTCAAGTCAAGTCTGTTGAGAAATCAATAGGGATATAATTAGGGTGATTTCTCTTAGACTTGATAATAGCTTGTGATGTATTTTTACTTTTCTTGATTATTAGCTTCCTCTTTTATTATTATGTTGTTCTTATCATCAAACAACTACCAAAAACATGAAGTTCAGTAGTGCGCAAGAACACAAGATGTAAGCTGCAAGCCAAGGCAAAAACCTCTCCTCTTGAGAGGAAAACACACAAATCTCTTCTCTTCTTATACATTCTTCAAATGATAAATTTCAAGACCTCTAGACCAAGACCAAAACCCTTCAAAGACCAAGCCAGACCTTCTTGATGATGTGCTTTTTCTATCTAAGTCAAACCCAGTCAAATCTCTTCCGTCTGCATAACTTCAACCCTCAACTGCAAAATTTCGGCCTCCACTACAAGTCTGAAATTTTTGGCCCCTGCAACAACTGTTGCTTCCACACAGGTGAGAGAATTTGTGGCTTCCAAGGTTGCTTCCTCTTCTAGGGCTAGTAGGTGATGTAATAGACCTTTCTTCCACCAATTTCGACCTTCTTTCTGCAACTTGAAAACTTCAACCTCGTAGCTGCAAAACCCTAGCCTTATCTTTGCATGCGTGAGAGAGACAGAGAGAGAAACAACCCAAAATTTCGTCCTTTCTTCTTTCTCCTTCCTTCGCTTCCCTTTCTTCTTCTCCTTCTTCGCTTGAATGATGAGTGAGTGAGTGGAGGTCCATAGGAGGTCGAATTCTATCCTATATATAGGCTTCCAACGAGGATAACATGCCTTAATGAGGCCGACATGGTCTTGGAGGGGTATTTTTTCACTTTAGACACAAAAATAATTTTTTTGTCATGTTACAAGATGCCCAATGGGGTCTTCTTCATATGACAATGACTCTGTTGGATTCTTGACTCTATGGCAAACCCTAGAAGCACTCAATATGTGCTTGACCTTATATAAAATAATTCTTGAGCATGAAACCCATGCTACAAAAATAATAATAATAATAATAATAATTTTCTTTTCTTTTTACAACATACAAGAATCAAGAGTATATTTCACATTTATGAAGACCGAACTTAGTTGCATATTTCAACACTCTTAACTAGGGAAGTATTCATAATGGTACATGGACATTTTCATACTAAAGAGATCTCATAAGAAGAGTCAGATTGGTAAGCCATATCATAAGCTATTATTTCAGCTTATCACATTGCATCTCATCATACCAACGAATATTGTCACATAACAAGGCCATGACTAACAACTCTATCTCTCCACAAGATCAGAGTACAATGCTGAGACAATGATTGATAGAGACCATCATCATTGTCTCTTAAGGCACGTACCCCACTTGGATGTTCAGAAGGTATGTCCTTCTAGGACAATTCCTGTCTTGGATTAATACATCCTCAAGGAATTTCTTCTTTGACTGATCTTACCTATTAAATGCCCTATCTCATCCTCAAAGAGTATCAGAAATCACATGCTTACCCAATCCTCCATTCTTTCTTCATAAAGTGAAGACAAGAATGATGTGTCTATCTCTCCCTATCAAATAGGGAGGAGATATCAACCAATCCAAGCTTGTTTGTCAAATACACAAGTTTCTTATTAGGAAGATATTTTGTCAAAATATAACCTACCTGCTCATCGATGGATGTGAAAATTCCACAATCGGAATCCCTTCTACAACAACTGGTTAAGTTTTTTCTATTTTGTTATATCATTGAACAAAATTATTTCCTTTTTGCTATTGTAAATAACGAAACTAACAAACTGCGACCTTCACAAATATAAAACACTGCGGAAACAAAAATACTGCGCAAGAAAGAAATAACAACACACAATGGACACTGTTATTTTTGGACAAATGTCCTAGGAAAAACCCAATGCGGGAAAACCGGTGCAACAGTTGAGGATTTGTATTATTATGCAGTACTTTTATGAATACAAGTCTATGACTGTCGAAACTAACAAATCATACAGAGGAAAAACTGACAAATAAATCACACGAGAAAATCTCACTTTGCCACGAGATTTCGGCTCTGACCTCAACTCTGGATGAGCTGCTCTGTGCTGCCTCTACATTGTCTCTATGTAGTGACTGTGCCACCCTACACAGTCTTTGCGTCACAACCTGATGCAACCTTTCCTCTCGTCGTTGGATCTTCTGCTGACTGGAAATGAGGCTCTCTTGGCCTCCGAAAACTCCCTTTGGCTTTTGGCACTGACCCTCCACTGTTTCCTCAACAAAATTTTGGACTCCCTATGAAGCTCTGCGCTACCTCTACATGGCATTGTGTAGACTCTCTGTGGCTCTTACTGCCTCCTCTCCCTTGAACCCACCGGATCAGGAAAAACTTCCTTCGACCAACTATCCCTGCCCCTCACTGCAAGAAATCTTCTCGATCACTCTCCGACAACACCTGTGCTTCTCTCTTGAGAATTTGATCTCTAGATCTCTCACTCGGTGTGTTCTCCAAGTTCCCATTGAGCTCCTTCTTATAATCTTCTCATTGAACCTTCAACGCCCTAGATTAGATCCTAATAAATGGCTAAGATTATCTTGGACTCAATCCTCGTCTTCATCTAGAAGATTCACACCTGATTTAATTAATACCCTTTAATTATTTTCTTTTCCTAAGTTAGACTTAGGATTCTATTAAAAATAATTAAATATTTTATTTAAATCCTCTCCGCGTGGAATTTTCCCAAACGATTTCTAGGTCTTGGAGAATGCATGTGTCTTAGCCTCTCTACAAAATCTCGAGGCTAGAGCACATCCGATGCTACAAAAATCAACACTTCCTCCTAGCGAGGAATGTGCTCAAGTGCTGCAACCTACTGAAGCATCACTTCTAACTATGTATCATCTCCTGCTGCACTGCTGATGTCTGACCTCATTACCCACCAACTACTGCACAAATGATGCATTTGTGTCGCTGCTGACTCTGCATATTGCTTCCAACTACTGCGCAAATGATGCATTTGTGCTGCTGTTGACTTTGCATACTGCTTCCAACTACTTCATCTACACTGCAACTCCGTTGTTGCTGCCACTGCAACATCCACAACAGAAAAACATCCAAAATACTGAACCAACTGTGTTTAGTATGATGCATCTGTCACCTGAGTCTTGACTGCTACTAGTCCCTGCGCTATCACTTAAGCTACAGCGTTGTTGCTAACCCTACATTGTGCCAACTGCACTGCTGCCAACTATGCTCTGCGCTGATTAGTGTAGACTGCTACTATCTACTGCATCTATCACTCTGGCACCCCTCTGCACGAACTGACACTGGTCCATCCTACTACTTTTGTTATGGGCTCCTGTAGCAAGGTATTCATCCAAGAGGTGGACTCCTCAAGGATCATGCCCATCTTGTAACTCTATGGGGCTACAAAACCAAATCACCCCGCCTCACCCTTGGAGGTATATCAGTGATCATGGAAAACTCCTCCTCGATCTTTGCGGATGCAGGCTATTGATCCTACCTCTCCTCTTGTTGAGATTTTGGGGTAGCATCAGATGTGCTCTAGCTCCCAAATTTTGTGGAGTAGCTGGAGTACATGATATCGCCAAGACCCAGAAAGCGTTTAGAAGAATTCCATCAAGTTTAAGAGATATTTAATTAATTAATCTTTTTAATTAAGGACCCTAAGTCTAACTTAGGAAAATTAAAAGATTAAAGTGAATTAAGTTAAACATGTGATGAGAATGACTTAAGTGACGCGGATCAAGCAACTTCTAATCTTAGCCGTCGATTGGAGATTAGATCATGACTGTTGATGTTTCAACGAGAAAAGTATAAGAGAAGGGCTTGGGGTCAGCTGGAGAACACGCACATTGGCGGAGCACTGAAGCTAAGTTGAAATTCTAGGGCATGGTTTGCTAGGAATTTCAGAAGCAGTTTGCAGTGCGGCGAGGGGCAGTAATGGCAAGGGGATGGTTTGATCCTAGGCCAAGAGTACAACAGCGGCAGAGAGGCAGCATACCAGAGCAGCGCAAAGGTCAAGTGCTACGCAGTTTAGCAGAGGCCACGCAAAGGCAGTGCAGAGGCAGTAGGATCCACGTAGGGCTAATGCAGACCCAGTCAGGGCAGTGCAGGGGTAGCGTAAGCCCTTCAGAGGTGACACAGGTCCTGCCAGAGCAGCGCAAAGGCTGACGCAGGCCAGTCAGACTGACGCAGATGGCTGAGGAGCAGCGCTGGGATTTTCGGTGGGCCAAAAAGGGCTTGAGTTCTGTAAATCCCATTCGAGGGTGTGAATCAACTATATTTTCTGTCTCCGAGATAAAAGAAGCATAGCTGTTGTGATTTCTCTGTAGGGTAAACCAGTTTGTTGCCCATAAATTGTTGTACTTAGAATCTGCTTAATAATAAAAATCCTTCAGAGCTAGCTAACACCGGTTTTCCCGCATTGAGTTTTTCTGGGGACATTTGTCCGAAAAATCTGGGTGTCACTTTGTCATATGAGCGTGCTATTTAGTAAATGATCTGTATGTGTAGGTTGTTATTTGTTGTTAAACACACGCATGGTAAACAAGAAAGTAAACACATAAGGAGAAAGATAAGTGTGAGATATCTTATTATTCACCATAGATGTACATTTATATTACATTGGTGTGACCCTTGGATTCCCATTCCAAGTGGTCTCTTGGACTCCATTTGTCCATTCGCCTTCCACACCTACTCATTGAGGATTAGGTGTTCAACATTCCCCCCCTTAATCCGAAGGGGTATGTGTGAGTCCAAGAAGAGAGTTGTAATACAAATCTGCAAAGAATGCATGGCAACACTTAGGCTGAATCAACTCTCTGAAATGTTGGCATAAAGAGGTGGTTTAAGGATGACCACCAACACTGGAACGCTTAGTGCAGTTCTCGGAACTCTTCCAAATCTGGCAAGAAGCTGAAGGCTTCTGCTAGAGGAAGTGTCTCTCATATTTGAAGAGGGAGACCTTCAACCTAGAAGAAAGGAGGTCTACAACTTGTGATGGTTTAATGATGACCACCAACACTGGAATGCTTAATGCATTTCCTGGAACTCTACCAAAGCCGGCAAGAAGATGAAGTCTTCTGCTAGAGGAAGTGTCTCGAATTATTTGAAGAGGAACAATATCAACCTCGCATGGATGGTTTAAGGATGTCCACCAACCAAAGGAATGCTCATGGGCATCCGTATCTCTGGCTACAACTCTGAATCTGGAATGAGAGATTGTGGCTCAGGCTCACTTGATGTGGCTTCGAAGCTTGTAGATGACCACCATTTCCCCCCCATCAAGTACAAGGTGAGATGATGGCGAAAACTCAACTGCAAGATTGTTCAATATTCTAGAACAAGTTCTGACATATGACTTAAACATCTTCTTGGCTGTTGCTGCCCATTGCCAAGAAGTGATCCATCCAAGACGAATCTTTGTTCTTGCAGGATGCTTGTTTCTGAAGCATCTATGTGAAGAAAGGGTGTGCCGACCACAGTGCTTGCATGGGTGAAGATCAAAACAATGATCTTTCATATGGCCAATTCGATCACAGTGTTGGCATTTTTCAATTTGTTGTTGTTGCTGTGGAAGAGGAGCAGGATCTTGAACAACTGAAGGTGAACTGTCATAAATAAATCCAACACTCTGAAATTTGATAGGCTTGGATTAGTCCGGAATATGAAAGGAAAACTCCTTGTCATATCCAAGACCGGTTCTGTGCTTATTATGGACAAGCTCTTCCCAAGGTTCGATGATGGGCTTGGGAAGTGCAGGCTGGATTTTTGCTTATGCGTGCAAATCTACTCTTATACTGGGCATTGAATGTGAATCAACTGCAACATTATTGGCTTGCTACTTATGGGAGTCTCTTTCAATGTTCTGAACAAAAACAGGTTCAGAATGATGACTCCGCTACTGTAATTCTTCTTGCTGAAGCTGAGACTCCAACTGCAAAAATTCAATCTTTTCTTTTGCATTTTGCAGAGAGACCTTAATATTAGACAAAGTGTCCCTACCGATTTTAACTATCTCCACCAGCAGATAAGATTAGAGTGCTTAATAACTCTAACAATCCATGAATTTTCTCCATTATTCAAACAATTAAAGTCAACAAATGACCAAAAATGTACTTGTAGAAACTATGATGATTTTTAGGAAATAAATTTGCCAATCTTTTGAACTTGAAGAGTCCAAAAAAACGAAAACTTCGCTTGCACTTTTCCTTGACTCACTTCAACTAATTTCAATGATACCTTGGAGCAGCGTTGGGAAGTCGATTATGCTCCCACTTCATTTGTGCTCATTCTGCTCCCACTACGTTATCGGTCCAGCCTATTGTTACACTGCATACACCAGACTCCACTCCACACATTTGCCGTGGTCCCATGGTCATTACTCCATACAATGCTCCTCCACGCTGTGTTAATACAATGCACTCCTTACCACTGGTCCATCGGTTGCTCTACATGGGTCATACGATCTTTCCCTGGTCTCCCCCTCAACTCCACTACATGATGCTGCTTACAGGAAACTGCGAAGGCAGAGTGCGAAGGAGGAGGGAGTGCGAGCCTGTAGGAGGGCTGACGGTCGAGGAGGGAGGCTGCATATTGAGTTGAGGACCGAGGGATAGGAGCACCAGTACAACAGTAATAACAAAGTGTGATGGCCGACAGGTAAGTGGAGGAGGCCACAGGGAGGTGGAGTCATTGAAGGGAAGGCCGATGTCAAAGGGCCGACAAAATGTGGGTTTGGAGCCGAGGTATCGTGGGAGAGAAACCGAGGGTGTGAGGGCGCCGACGGAGGATACTGTGTGTGGAGAGGAGTCGATATTATGAACCGGGGGAGGTGGTCCGACCAGTGGCAGAGGTTCGTCGAATAGCAGGCAGAGATTATCACAGAGACAATTCTAGGAGAAGAACAGTGGAGGTAGAGTCATGGTGGAGAACAGACCATGCTTTATTTAGAAATCGAGAGATATCGTTACACTTCCCAAAAAGCAAGATGATAAACATGAATCCAATCTCCTTTGATGCTTGGTATCCACTTATTTGGAGGTTAAAAAATCAAAATTTAGGTCGGCAATCGAGATGACCTCAATTCATCGAATTTCTTTTGCAAATCTGGTCCACCATAGTATGCGCTGCCACTATATTATCCTTCATTTTACAAGGAATCTGGTCTAATAGTCCATAGCTTCTTCCATCGCACAATTTGCTTAGGTGTCTTTATATGAAGTGGGAAATCCGGCTTTTGGAGGCACAAGATAGAGGTGGCATATAACACCGAGGAGGATCCGTAGTGGGAGAAGAGCCACAGTGGGAGAGAAATCTATTTCAGAAGAAGATTAAAAAAACAAGCTAGCGTAGTGGAGAAATCAAAAGAAGAACCCTATGGTAGTTTGTTGGGCTTCGCTTATGGAAGAACTGGCTTGAGCGTTTTGGATGGGAGGCAACATTGAGCCGAAGGGCAAGCAGGAGAGCAAATGCAATGCGCAGGAGTCGAGAGTCGAGGCTGGTGTGAGAGAGGTGAGCGTTAGAATTTAGATAGGAAATACGCACAACCACAAATCTGAGAGTTGTTTCTACTTGACAGGGATGGCGCAGAGGAACGTTATGTCAGACCATAGCTATATCTGTGGGAAGTTATAATAGCTGACATCTCTCAGAAAGAGCACTCAAGAGAGTTAGATTTCTGAGTAGGACCAACTGTGCTCTGAGGATGTTATGCGCTATAGACTTGAAAGGGATGGCAGGACTGGAATCTCCTTAGCGCTCTCAAAGGTGTATAAGGCAGAAATGTTACTGACTGAGGAAGTTTAAATGACAGGAACCAGTGTTTCTTATTATGGTAACTGCACCCACAGCAAAAACCGACCAACTTTCATGAGCATAAGGGCTAACAAGCAGAAATTATAGGAGTTATTAAATGTCACTCACGAGCAGAAAACTAGAGTGCATGGCAAAACTGAAATGCGTAGAGAGGCCATCAGACTTGAGCAGGGCTAGATTTCGCATGCTCTGATACCATGTTAAACACACGCATGGTAAACAAGAAAGTAAACACACAGGGAGAAAGATAAGCGTGAGATATCTTATTATTCACCATAGATGTACACTTATATTACATTGGTGTGACCCTTGGGTTCCCATTCCAAGTGGTCTCTTGGACTCCATTTGTCCATTCGCCTTCCACACCTACCCGTTGAGGATTAGGTGTCCAACATTTGTATTTACTTCGTTGTTAATTATGAATATTCAGATTAATAACTTGTGTATTTAATCAAGTAGGAGAAGTAAATCGAGAATTAACAGTGGGGTTTCTTAGATTAAGAAATTTTAACATGGTATCAGAGCGATTGCAGATCAAAAGTTGGATCTCCAACAAATCAGTTGAAGAAATTTTTGCTCCATAGAGCAATTAAAGCGGCAGAGAATCTGGAGAGGGCAACGCAACATCCGGAGGACGCATTCCCAACAGAGGCTATGCAAGGGCTGACGCAGTCCCAACTGGGTGACGCAGAGACAACGCAGTGCCTTCTAGAGGGACGTAGGAGCAGCCTACATTGTGCAGAGGCTGCGTTGAGCTAGAATGCTCACGCAGAGGCCAGCTAGGGTGATGCAATCCAGTTTCGAGTGCTGCGCAGATTTGTCGTGGTCCAGAAGCGAGGCTTCAGATCTTCAATAGTTGCTGGTGGGGTGGAGATTTTGTTGGTCCAGAATCGTGCCTAAGCTAAGTTGACAAAGAGTGGGAGGAGAACAACTGCTCAGTAGATTTCATTGCCAAAGAAATCTGAGGATCGATCGTAGGGTGATCGAAGAGCGCTAATTTGTTGGATTTGGTAGATTTCCGAATGAGGAAATCAGTTGTTAGAGGGAGCATAGGGTGCCTTTCTCGCCAAGGACCCTAGATCCGAGTTTCTGTTAAGGGTAGCTATTGACCACACTTTGTCAACGACCCCATAGCAGTACACCTCCATTTTTTCAAATGGGACTTATCATGTTCGAGGTTCACGCCATTCAGATTTCATCGACAGCCGACATTTTTATAAAAGATGTAAACCCATTCTGCAAATTTATGATGTAAATGATCTACGTAAGACTGTCATGTATGTAACAACCTAGGTAAGCCTAGTATGTTGGTGACGATTTCTATCCTAGGAGGTTTTTTGTCTCACTGATTTACTTGTGTTTTTCGACACAAGTGATCAGCAGAGTTTTTCCCTCCAGCCTCACCCCAAAGCTAGGGTGGATTTTGTCATCAAGATGCTAAGTGAGTCCTAGTGTTTTCTATTGAGTCTTTGTAAAAGTAGTTTGGGAATAATTCTAGCTAGTTGGCTAGATTATTTTATTACAAGCTACTTGGTATACTAGATCATATTTTGAGTCGCAGAATTGGGTACTTATTTGAGGGTCTATACGAATGGGTATTCCCCCTTCACGTGTCTAAATGTATTTATATTATGTAAAGAGGGTTGGAAAAAATAATTAAAATCCCCTCTCAGTCAATTAATTAAATTTTCTAGTCAGATTAATTAAAAGATCTTAAGCCAGAAATTTAATTAATTTTAGGTCCTAGGTGAGTATAAAATTATTCAAAGGCAAAATTCGTTGGTCCTTAAAAAATGAATTTTTAAAGGCCCCAGGCCAAGGGAATATTGAGAATTTCAAGAAATTTTGGACCCTTGGGCCTAGGTGGTTAAGTCAAAGTCAAAATTTTGAGGTAATTAACTCAAAAATATTATTTTTGAGTTAATTAAAATGGAATTAAATGATAAATTCGTTTTTCCTCAAATTTATAATTTCGACGGTCCAGATTTAAAGATGATCAAATCTTTTCGACGGTCGAGATTATTTTGACATGGATCAACCGAACTAGCCGTTGGAGATTTTGTCTTATAAATTAGAGGTCTTGATGTGACATTTGCATTCGATCTTTGAATCGTGCACTTGTTTTTGGAAGCTCTTGTGATTTTTTTGATGAATAAAGCATAAAGACTTTGGGGTTACAAACTTTGGTGTTCCTTTCCAGATCTATGTGGTGATTTATCTCTAAACTCTGCTACTTTGTTTGGCAATTTTATGGTTGATGGTCTTCATGGATTAATCTGCATACATGTATCTTGTGCAGTTTTCTGGGTTCATAAAATGACATTTTTGATTTGACGGAAAGACTAGTTATCTATATTTCTGAAAGGTCTCATGTTTATTTTCTTAAATCTCTATCAATCTAAATTTCAGATTTAAGTGTGCAGAGAATCTTTTTTAAGGTTTGAGCGTTTGGGGAAGTCTTCAGTTAGACCAGCCGACTCTCAGATTTCGTAAATCTGAAAAAGCTCATTGTTTCTAAATTCTCAAAGCTATCTTACGAAATTGTGTTTTTACAGAGTCTTCTAGAGCTTGTGCCTCTCTTAAAATTTTCTATCTTCTAAATCGTGCTGAAATGGATTTAAATCTGGCCATGAGGGTCTCAAATTTGTAAATTAGCATTGTAAATTTGTGTATTTTCTCTAGGGCGTAAGGGTTTATTAACTTTTTTGTGCATAGTTTTGGATTTGTTCTAGTTTTTTACAGGTTTCTGGTTTTTTGTAGGGTTGCAGGGGTTTCTTAGAATTTTTTTTTTAAGATCTGAGCCAGATCTAACCCCCAGAGGGTAAGATCTGGCCTCAGGATCATTTCTGCTGGCAGATCTGGATGTTATTTTGTTAATCTCAGGTGCATCTAAATCGGTTTTCTAAAGTCTGGGTTATGTGGGAAAAATTTAAATCTACTGGACAAATTTTAAGTGTACTGGGTTTTCTTTGCGTCCTCCCTGCATAAATGCTGCCCCTGTAAACGCTATTTGCTGCCTCTGCCCTTGTCGTCCTTGCTTTTCTCTTGCCAACCGTCTTCATTCTTTGCTCCTGTTTACATGCCATCCTTACATATTCTCATTTCCTGCTCCTTAGCTACAACAGACCTCTCTCTCTGCTATCGAGCCCTTCTTTTGCTGCCTCGCTTCCTCCTTTGCGTCGACCCTCTCCTGCAAACAAACTCACGTTTTCCCCCTTGACATCCCTTGCCGTCATCTTCTACGCTGCATCGAACATTTGCTCCGCTGTCCAGCCTCCTCCTTTGCCATCTTCACATTCCTTGCCGTCGATACCTCTTCTCCACCGTCCAGCTCCTCGACCTGCACGAAAATAAAGCCAAACAATTACATGCATATAAAAACAAACAAAAAATAAAACCCGCATATGATACCTCATATCTATGCGTTTAAATTTGTGTTTTAGTTTCATTTCATTAGATTTTAAATTGTAAACAGTTTAGTTGGATAGCATTAGTTTTTTTTAGTTTAGCATTAGGTTCAAGTTTTAATTTGATTTTTTTTAGCTTTTAGTTTTAATATCTAGTTTTTTTAGTTTTTTAGATTTTTAATTAGCGTTGTTTTAGTATTGTTTTAATTTGTTTTTAGAATTTCATTTTGTTTTTTATTTTATTTTATTTTTTAGATTTAGAAAAAGTTATAAAACAAAAATAAAAAATCTTCCTTTTAGGATTTTCGTTTAAATTTTTGTTAGATTTTTAGATTTTAATTAACTTTAACTTTAGTTTAGGTTTAAATTTTTTTAGTTTTAGATTTAGAAAAAGTTATAAAACAAAAATAAAAAATCTTCCTTTTAGGATTTTCGTTTAAATTTTTGTTAGATTTTTAGATTTTAATTAACTTTAACTTTAGTTTAGTTTTAAATTTTTTTAAGTTTTAGATTTAAATTTAGATTTTAATCCATAGTTTTAGTTTTATTTGTATATATATATTTTGTTAAAAAAATAATAAAAAAAATATAAAAATATAAAAATTTAGAAAATTCTAAATTTTTATTTTATTTCATAGTCAAATGAGCTTTTAAATTTTTATCTAAAGTTTGACTATATGAAATTTTTTAATTTTTGGATTGGGTTACTTAGAACGTCATAAATTCAGAAATATTGCTGGTCATCTCATGATAACATTGCTGTGGGTTCAAAGTACTTTAATGCATAGTTGTGGTGTGTTTTATCGAATATCATTGTGGTGAATTTTTTTTTTCATAGCAGCAGTTGCATATCAGATACTTGACTTTATTTTTAACGGGATATTTTTTGACTCCATAAGGCACTGGTTTTAAACTTCTGAATCTAATTGGATTTGTAAAATCTCGTAAATCTCAACAAGTATTTGATTATCTAGCTGTGTCTCCTGAATTGGTTGGTTTTCAACCAGTTCTTTTCCTTCATTTTGTTAGGGTCTACCTCCCTTAGCTTGCAAGGAGACAGCTTAGATAGAGAGATTGGGGATAAGAGTGACAACCCCTGATCTGAGCCGTTGTCGCGATGCCTTGACATTCTGTGCGACACCAGTAGCAACAGAAGTGGGGAGAGGAGGATCTGTTCCGACAGATTATTTCTGAGTAGATGGTGCCACACAGACTGCGTGATCAAGATAGGTTGGACGACCTGTCCAACTTTTCTATCTAAAAGGCCAGAATCTTGGTAGTCTTGGAGGCATACAATTTTACAGGAGCATGGAGAGAGCGTCTTGGCTACCCCAAACAATGCTATTCTTTTGGCAAAGCATAATGAAGCAGCGACACATGCCAAGCGCTTCATCATGGATGAGGTTAAGGATCATGTGGTACCACACATAGCCGAGAAGAAGACAGCTAATGAGATGTGGAAAGCTTTAACTCCACTGTATCAAGGGAAATCCAGCACGAGGAAGATGATTCTGGAGAACCAACTGAGGTTATTTATGATGACCAAGGGAGAGGAAATCGATCCTTTCCTCTTCAGGTTGCAGGCGATTTGGGATCTACTGACTGCCATGGGGGTCAAGGTGGAAGATGATTTCATGGTGAGGATTGCTCTAAATGCAGTCACGGAGGATTGGGAAACGTTTGTCCAAAGCATCTTGGGCAGAGTGGACCTTCCAAACTGGGATGATATGTGGGTTATCCTCCAACAAAAGGAAATCCACCAGATGACCAAGAGACAAACCAACACTGGATTAAGCAAGGTGAAGGAGGAAGTGGAAGATGCAACCTTGGCATCTAAGAAGCAGCAAGGGAAAAAGAAGCATGATCTGTCTATAAGATCAAATGTTTCCAATGTGGTGAACTTGGACTCTTCGCTAGCAATGTGGTGAACTTTGACTCTGCGGAAGCTAAAGAAGACGATGGCTCCTACGATGACATGGCCATGAGCGCTAATGAACCACGGAGGTGGGGCGATATTTGATCTGTAGAGTAGCTACAGAGTTGTGGTGGGATCCTTGAGTAGCCCAACCCTTGGATCACATCCGTGCTACGAGAGCCTTAAGACAGTAGCAGGAATCACTGGAGCAGTGGGTGCAAAAGATCACGGATGAAGCAGAGGCAGAGGCGAGGACGCTGTAGAGGGAACAACGCAAAGCAGAGGCAACAACAACGTAGAGGCAGTAGTGCAGAGGGGCTGATGGAACTTCAACAGTGTAGAGGAGGCATGGTTACGCAGTGCAGAGATGTGGCAATGCAGTGGCTTTAGGAGGACAACGCAGAGCAACAACCTAAGGAGATTCAGTGATGAGATGCAACCCGACTGACTTGTCTGTCGTTGGGGCAGGGGTCCTTTAGTTGCTTACTCTCAGCAACTAAGTTGCAGTGCAACAATTGGCAGCACGATGCAGCAATTTGAGAGGGAGCTATAGTACGGATGTAGCAATGATGGTGGCAGAGTCACGGGCAACAGTATAGAGAGCAGCAACAACGCAGTGATGTAGGGCAGCAGGCCAAGCATCAGCGCAGAGATCGATGCCAGAGATTAGAGCAGTACTTCAGGGTGAAGTGTATTGCTAGAGCACATTCCTCGCTAAGAGGGAGTGTTGAGATTTTGGGGTAGCATCAGATGTGCTCTAGCTCCCAAATTTTGTTGAGGAGCTGGAGTACATGAGATCTCCAAATCCCAGAAAGCATTTGGAATAATTCCATTAGGTTTAAGAGATATTTAATTAATTAATATTTTTAATTAAGGACCCTAAGTCTAACTTAAGAAAATTAAAATATTAAAGTGAATTAAATTAAACATGTGATGAGAATGACTTTAGTGACGCGGATCAAGTAGCTTTTAATCTTAGCCGTCGATTAGAGATTAGAGCACGACCGTTGATGTTTCAACGAGAAAAGTATAAGGAAGGGCTTGGGGTTAGTTGGAGAACATAGACATTGGCAGAGCACTGAAGCTAAGCTGAAATTATAGGGCGTGGTTTGCTCAGAATTTCAGAAGCAGTTTGCAGTGCGGCGAGGGGAAGTATTGGCAAGGGGATGGTTTGATCCCAGGCCAAGAGTACAACAACGACAGAGAGGCAACATACCAAAGCAGTGTAGAAGCAGCCAGGTGCTACGCAGTCTAGCAGAGGCCATGCAGAGGCAGTGCAGAGGCAGCAGGAGCCACGCAGGGCTGACGTAGTCCTAGTCAGGGCAGTGCATGGGCAGTGTAAGGCCTTCAGTGGTGACGCAAGCCCTTCTAGAGCAGCGCAGAGGTTGACGCAAGCTAGTCAGACTGGCGTAGAGGGCTGAGGAGCAGTGTTGGGGTTTCCAATGGGCTAGAAAGGGCTTGAGTTCTGTAAGTCACGTTTGAGGGTGTGAATCAGGCATGTTTTCTATCTCCGAGAGAAAAGAGGTATCGCTGCTGTGATTTCTCTATAGCGTAAACCAGTTTGATGCCCATAAATTGTTGTACTTAGAATCTGCTTAACAATAAAAACCCTCCAAAGGTAGCTGCATTGGTTTTCCTGCATTGGGTTTTTCCGGGGACATTTGTCCGAAAAATTTGTGTTACTTTGTCATATGAGTGTGCTATTCAGTAAATGATCTATATGTGTAGGCTGTTATTTGTATTTACTTCGCTGTTAATTCTGAATATTTAGATTAATAACTTGTGTATTTAATCAAGTAGGAGAAGTAAATCGAGATTTAACAATAGGGTTTCTTAGATTAAGAAATTTTCACATTGACACTGGGTAGCAGAGTGACCAAGTTCACCACACTTGAAGCACTTGATCCTCGAGACATCCTTTTTTCGTCATGTTGTCCTTTCGATGCGAGGGTTGCATTCTCCTCTTCCTCCTTAGGCTTCGTCCCACTGCTGCTGCTACCTCCTATGGTGCTTTTCACCAAGTCACACCTGCTCTCCTCTTGTTGCAGATATGCCCAAACTCTCTCCCAATCCGGAAAGTGCTCTCTGCCTAGGATACTCTGGACTAAGACTTGCCATTCTTCGGAAACGCTGTTCAGAGAAAATTGTACAAACTCAGTAGCCTGAGGCACGAATCCTACAGCCGCTAGCTGATCCCAGACATCCTGAAGTCTCGTGAGGAAAGGATCTGTGAAATTTTCAACTGAAACACTATTGCAGTGATAGATTTATTTCGCCTACTTATTTTATGATAAGTTATTTACAGATTCTTTAGTAAATTCTGAAATAAACATAACTGCTATATTCACTTAACCATAAGCAGAAAATAGAACATAATGCATATAACACAATAGAAACAATCATTATTTTTGGACAATTGTCCCCGGAAAAACCCAATGCGGGAAAACCGGTGCAGCAGATTGTTGATTTTTGTAGGATCGGAAAGTGTTCTAAGTCTCATACTTTGTAAGGAGGCTTGGACATTAGTATTCCAAAGAACCTAGAAACTGTTTGTGGAAATTCCATTCGGTTCATGACTTATTAAAATAATTAAGTATTTTAATGGAGACCCTAATTCTAAACTTAGGTAAATTAAATAATAAAAGGGTATTAATAAGTCAGAGTGTGAATCTTCTAGAAAATAAAGATCAAGTCAAGTTTTAATCTTAGCCATTGATCAGACTTCTAATCTGGGTCGTTGATTCGTCAACGAGAATATTATAAAAGAAGGCTTGACGGTCATTTGAAAAACAAGTCGGGCATACAGTCAGTACTTGAAGGAGATCAATTTTGAAGTAATAGAATTCGATCTCAGTGGGAGAGTTGCAGGGCGGAGAGTTGCAGAAGCAGAAGGAGGGAGCAGTACTCTCCTAGGTGAAGCCAATGACATATGAAATGTCATGTTGTAGTAGTACTCTCCCAGGTGAAGCCAACACAGCCAAGCCTTCTGCTGCCTCGTGATATAGTTTCTCAAGTAGCCCTCCAGCCACTTGTTCACTATCAATGTCTGCCCATCTGTCTGGGGGTGATAACTGGTACTGGGTGTCAACTTGGTACCCACCAAATGAAATAACTCCTACAAAAAGCCACCCATGAACCAGTTGTCCCGATCACTGACTATGGCCTTTGGAAGACCATGGAGCCTGAAAATATCTTGGAAGAACAACTCGGCTACCTGTGAAGCAATATATCGTGTAGAGATGGCGAAAAAGTGCGCATACTTTGTCAGTCGATCAACAACTACAAAGATGCAATCCTTGACTTGCACCATGGGCAAACTCGTAATAAAATCGATGGCGATGCTCTCCCATTCCCCCTCCAGAATGGGAAGCGGCTGTAGCAAACCTGCAGGGTGACTCAACTCTCCTTTATTCCTCTGACAAACTTCGCACTCCATGAAATGTCAGAGTACGTCCTCCTTGAGGCCCTTCAATGAGAACCTCTCTTGGATGGCCCTGTAAGTCTTGGTGAACCCCTAATGGCATGAAAGCGGTGAGTCGTGGACTGCACGCAAGATCTTCTCCCAAAGCTGGGAGTCACCTGTCAATAAAATCCTATCCCAGTAATAAATGACATCATCCATCACCCGATACCTGTCATCTTTCACCTGCCCATCCAACACCTCACAAGCAAAACGGTCCTTGGAATACTCCACCAATAGCTGGGCCCTCCAGTCTGCATCAAGGCTCATCAAGGATAGCGCTGCTGGTCTCTGTGACAAGGCATCTGCCACCACATTGTTCTTCCCTTTGACATACTCGATGTCAAAGTCATAGGCCTGGATTTTGCTGAACAACTTCTGTTGTCTCTCCTGCAATTGTTTCTGCTCAAGGAAAAACCGGAGACTGTTTTGGTCAGTCGTTACCTGAAATTTTTTACCTACCAAGTACTGCCAGAACTTGGCCAACGCATACATGATGGCCAGCATCTCTTTGTCGTATATCGGGTACAATATCTCATGCGACAGTAGCTTCTGACTCTCGAAAGCAATAAGATGCCCCCTTGCATCAAAACTGCGCCTACCCCCTCTCCTGAAGCATCACACTCCAGCACAAAGGGCTCTGTGAAATCTGGCAATGCCAACACCGGGCAACTGCTCATCACCTCCTTGAGCATGTCAAAGGCCCTCTACGCAATATCAGTCCACCCAAAAGCCCCCTTCTTGGTGAGATCCATGAGGGGTGCTGCAAGTTGTGAAAACACTTTGACAAAATTCCGGTAGTAGGTGCAGATGCCTACAAACCCCTTAGAGTTCTGTTGCATTCTTCGGTTCCGGCCAATCCCGGATGGCCCAAATCTTCTCCTCATGGACCCTTACCCTGTCCACTCTGATGATATGCCCCAAGTAGAGCATCTCTGTAAGCCGAAATTCGCACTTGGATAGCTTAGCATAGAAATGTTGCTCCTCCAAGATACGTAATACAAACTCAATGTGCTACAAGCGTTCCTCCCATGTGTGGCTATAGATGAGAATGTCATCGAAAAATACCAGCACAAACTTCCTCAACTGACCATGAAAGATGTGGCTCATACAAGACTTGAAGGTGGCCGGAGCATTGGTTAGCCCAAAGGGCATCACCAAAAACTCAAAGTGGCCATAGTGGCATCTGAACGCAATCTTGGGGACATCTTGATCCCTCACCTTGATCTGATGGTACCCCGACTTCAGATCGATCTTCGAGAAGAACTTTGCTCCCCTCAACTCGTCCACCAGCTCATCAATCTTGGGGATGGAATAACGGTTCTTCATAGTTTTCTTGTTGAGTACCCTGTAGTCGATGCACATGCGCAACGTGTCATCCTTCTTCTTCACCAAGACTACGGAAGAAGGAAAGGGACTAGTGCTGGGCCTAATGTGTCCCAATGCCAAGAGCTCATGTATGGCTCTCTCAATCTCATCCTTGTAGGCTTTTGGGTGCCTATAGGGGGTGGTGATCACTGCCTGGATCCCCTGCTCCAGCTCAATAGTATGCTCAAACCCCCGGTCTGGTGGCTGCCCCGGTGGTATGTCTCCAAAAACCGTGGAGTAACGGTCCAATATAGACTGCACATCGGGATGTACTGGCTTCCCTGTGACTCCTGCCTCTGAAATACACAGCTCCACTGCCCACTCTATGTCTCCCTTCCAGAAATCTGCATCCATCCTGTGTGCCGAGACTGTCAGGGGAGGGTATGTATGCATGCCTCTGATCATCACGTGCTTCCCACTATTCTTATTCGTCCACTCCATCTCCAACGTCTCCCGATCTGTAGTGACCTTACCAAGCGTAATAAGCCACTGTACACCCAATACCACATTGGTATCTGGAATGTCGACCACAAAAAATTGTTCCGTCACTGTGTATGTCCCCATGGTCACTGCTAATGTCGGAACATACTGCATGCACTGCATGGTCCTGACACCTGGTGTGAAAATTTCTGAATATTACTTATGCAGAAACCCTACTGTTAAATCTGGTTATACTTCTCTTACTTAATCAAGTTATTAATCTGAAATTTCAGCATTAACATCGAAGTAAATGTGAAAAATCCTAGATCTAGATTCCTACTACAACAAATATGAATTACTTCTTCTATTATTTTACATAATTATTTCATTTCAGTGAAATATTGAAGTAATTATTGAAGCAGTCTACATAAATAATGTTGCGGAATAAATCTAAGTGCTGAAACAAACTAAACAAAATGCAGTGAAAAACAACCACATTAACACAATTATTTTTGGACTAAGTCCCCGGAAAAACCCAACATGGGAAAATCGGTGCAATAGATTTGAGGGTTTGTATTATTAAGCAGCAGAATCTTGAATAAAACTAGGGTGCCAACATTTGGCAAACCCTTCAGAGAAATCTAGACAATTTGGTAAAAGATGTGAGATATGCCTCACTCAGCTAATCTCTGGCTGATCTGACAGTGTAAGTGAAGCCCTTACTACCTCTGTGTGATTTCCTACGCTGGACTGCATAAGCCTGCATGGGCAAGATGAAGGAACTGCGTCACTTTGCTCTGCAACTGATCTAGCTGATCTAGGACTGGATTTTGGCCCTCCTGGCTCAGAAACCCCAACCTCTAGCTATCTTCGGATTGACTCCAAGAGACAATGCGCTATTTCTGCGTGATTTCCTGCAGGGTCTGCGTCACCTCTTCAGAAAACTGTGTTGTCTCTCTCTGCGTCACCACTGCCTCTCTCTGAAATGCACTCTTGGTCCTCTTGACCAATCTCTGCTTCTCCCCCTCTGTGGATCTGATGACTGAATCACAATCACTTAGCAAACCCTGCCCTAGTAATTTGATTCTTGATCAAAAGCTTTGTCTCCTTACACAAATTCAAAAATGCTCAATGGCTCAAGTGTCAATATGTTTACATAGGCCCTTCACCCTCCTTATAATCTTTCGTTGACCTTTCAACGACCAAGATTAAAACATAATCAAGGGCTAAGATTAACTTGGAGATGATCCATGACTTTATCTAGAAGATTCACACTTGGTTTAATTAATACACTTTAATTAAACATTAAAAATGATTAATTAATTTAATTAAATCATCTCTAAGTGGAATTTTCAAAAAACATTTCTGGGTTTTATGGAATACATGTGTCTTAGACTATATACAAAATTACAAGGCTGGAGCACATCCGATGCTACCATAAATCAACACTCCCTCTTAGTGAGGAAAGTGCTCTAGCAAAACAACTCAATGTGCTGTTGATCTAACTTCTTGGAACATCTGCTGTTGTGTTGTTGATGCTGCTCACCAACTCTGCACAAAAATGCTGCAATTGTACTGCTGCTGACTCTTCATGCTGCTATCAACTGCCACTGCACTGCAACTCTCTCTAAATTTTGCAAACATGTTGCTGCACTGCGTGAGCATTACTTTGCTCTGCACTACACCAACAATGCACTGCGCTGCTGCTGCTCAACTACTGTTGCTAATTGCTACAAAAAAACATCCGAAATTGAACAAGTAAATCTGCAACTGAAAAATAAGACTGACTGCTGCTAGTTTCTGCACTAGCTCTCTGAAAATACTGCGTTGTTGCTGCTCTGAATTGCGTGAGCACTGCACTGCACTGCGCTGCTGCTACTCAACTGTTGCTGCTGTTGCACCCTCTCTACGCTGATCAGGCTCTACTGCTGCTAGCCACTGCACGGTCTTCTCACCTTCTACTGCAAATGTCCATCCTGCTATTGTCTTTAGGCTGTCGTAGCTCACATGTGATCCAAGAGTTCGGAAATAGTCAAGGATCCTGCCTCGTTGTACATTCTGGATCTACAACTCCAAGTCAACCCACTTCTCTCCTTTCGGAATATGAGCTAACATAGCACAATCTCTTTCTGCCTCAATCTTGGCAGCTCCTGCTTGTGGATCTTCCTTTTCCTCTTTATCCTTTTTCTTAAGAAGACATTGTGTGGCATAATGTCCCATTTCACCACACTGGAAGCACTTGATCTTGGACAGATCTTTCTTCTTTTGCTTCTGTTGCCCCTTTGATGCAAGGACAATGTTATCTTCTTCCTCTTTCTTGACTTTCGACCCAATGCTGCCATCCTCTAAATGGATCTTGAGGAGATCTCTCCTCAACTCTTCTTACTGTAATGCTGCCCACATCGCTTCCCATCTTGGAAGTCTTTCTCTACCCAAAATACTTTGGACAAAGACTTGATAGTCCTCTGAAACTGAGTTCAGAGTGAGCCTTACTAGCTCGGAGTCTCTAGAAGTGGCTCCTACTGCTGACAATTTATCTCGAGTATCCTGAATACGAGACAAGGAGGAGTCAAAACACTCTCCCTTCTTCATCCTGGTATTACGCATCTTCTCTTCGAGGTACATCTTCCGCTGCTCGGAAGATCCTTGGTATAGCTTTTCTAGCCCTACCCACATTTCTCTAGCAGTGGCTTTGGCTGCTATATGAGGTATGATATGATCCTTCACTCCATCTAGGATCAATCGCTTGGCTCTAGCCATATTCTTCTTGAATTGCTTCAGGTGTGCTGCATAAAGAGGTTCTGCAACTGCGCTATCTATAAGGGCTTTCAGATCATGCTCATCAAGGAGAAATTCTATCCTTGATTTCCAGATAACATAGTTGGAGGCACCCTCCAATCTATCTTGGTCACGCAGTCCATTGCTGGCCATCTCCTCAACTGTCGATATATTGCTCTAACCCTCTGCTCAGCTAGACTAACGCACTCCTTGTGGAGTAAGTCACTTCTTCTGCTGCTGGACAGGAAAAACTAAGTTTCTTTGAGTAAAAAACTCTCTGAGATCAAGAAATCCTCAATTGTGTTTTTCAGAAATTTTATGACGCTTATGCACCAGTGCTTACTACTATGCAATAATTGTGTCCTTCAGCTACGTTGAACTGCAACGCTGTCTCTTCTACAACTGAAAACAAACTTACCCCTTCGTCAACTCTCTCAGAGGGAGGCTTTTCTGTGCTGGAATGTCCTTCTGGCCTGGACAACGTGATTTCTGGTAGGGTCTGCTGCTGCTTATGCAGATCCCAGACTCTACAGTGCTGATCTGTTTGTTCTCTTCGTTTCTCCTGCACTTCAGCTTAAATAAGCTCTGATACCATGTGAAAAATCCTAGATCTGGATTCCTACTGCAACAAATCTGAATTACTTATTCTATTATTTTACATAATTATTTCATTTCAGTGAAATATTGAAGTAATTACTGAAGCAATCTACACAAATAATGCTACGGAATAAATCTAAGTGCTGAAACAAACTGAACAAAATGCAATGAAAAACAACCACATTGACATAGTTATTTTTGGATCAAGTCCCTGGAAAAACCCAACTTGGGAAAACAGGTGCAACAGATCTGAGGGTTTGTATTATTCAGCAGCAGAATCTTGAATACAACTAGGGTGCCAACGTTTGGCAAACCCTTCAGAGAAATCTAGACAATCTGGTGAAAAATGTGAGATATACCTCACTCAGCTAATCTCCGGCTAATCTGACAACGTAAGTGAAGCCCTTACTGCCTTTGCGTGATTTCCTACGCTGGACTGCGTAAGCCTACGTGGGCAAGCTAAAGGAATTGCGTCACTTTTCTCTGCAACTGATCTAGATGATCTAGGACTGGATTTTGGCCCTCCTGGCTCAGAAACCCCATGCTCTAGCTATCTCTGGATTGACTCCAAAAGACAATGCGTTGTTTCTGCGTGACTTCCTACAAGGTCTGCGTCACCTCTTCAGAAAACTGCGTTGTCTCTCTCTGCGTCACCAATGCCTCTCTCTGAAATGCACTCTTGGTCCTCTTGACCAATCTCTGCTTCTGCCCCTCTCTAGATCTGATCACTGAATCGCAATCACTTAGCAAACCCTGCCCTAGTGATTTGATTCTTGATCAAAAGCTGTCTCCTCACACAAATTTGAAAATGCTCAATGGCTCAAGTGTCAATTGTGTTTACCATAGGCCCTTCACCTTCCTTCTTATAATCTTTCGTTGACTTTTCAACGGCCAAGATTAAAACATAATCAAGGGCTAAGATTAACTTGGAGATGATCCATGACTTTATCTAGAAGATTCACACTTGATTTAATAATACACTTTGATCAATCAATTTCCCTTAGTTCAGACTTAGGAAAAACATTAAAAATGATTAATTAATTTAATTAAATCATCTCTAAGTGGAATTTTCAAAAAAAAAATCTGGGTTTTATGGAATACATGTGTCTTAGCCTATATACAAAATTACAAGGCTAGAGCACATCTGATGCTACCATAAATCAATAGTAAACATATTAACAGTTCTTCATAGATACAGATCTAAAATTGAATACATGCACATAGACAAAGTGAGACACAAGATTTTCTGAACAACTGTCCCTGGAAAAACCCAATGTGGGAAAACCGGTCTTCTGACTGCTGGAGGGTTTATATTATTAAGTAGATTCTAAGTACAACAAATATGGGCACCTTACTGATTAACGCGACAAAGAAATATAAGATCTGCAACAATACCTCTGTTTCGGAGACAGAAAATTGGACTGATTCACACCCTCAAATGGGATTTACAGAACTTAGCACCTTTCAACCTCTAGAAACATAGCGCTGCTCTGAAGCCCTCTGCGTCAAGTTTGCTAGCCTTCTGATGCCCCTTTGCTGCTTAGGAGAGGGCTGCGTAACCCGAGATTGGGTGACATAGACCCTACGCTGCCCTGGCTGTCCCTGTGTAAGCCCTGATGGCCTCTTGCTGCCTCTGTGCTACCCTTTTTGGGTTTGTGTAGCACCTGCGTAGCGGCTGAAACCCTCTGCGCCGCGCAGCTGCTGCTTCCTCTGTGTTGCTCCTGGTTGCCGCTTCTCTGCCTCTTGTTGACTCTTGGCTCTAGGATCAGATCATCCCCTTAGCCAATACTACCCCTCGTTGCAGCTGAAACACTTCTGGAAATTCTTAACAAACCATGCCCTAGAATTCTAGCTTAGTCTCAGTGCTTTGCCTCCGTGTGTGTGTTCTCCAACTGACCCAGAGCCTTTCCTTTATACTTTTCTCGTTGGGAAATCAACGGTTGTGATCTAATCTTGATTCGACGACTAAGATTAAAAGAAAGCTTGATCCGTGTGACTTGAGAAATTTCCATCACATGTTAAAATTAATTACCTTTAATATTTTAATTTTCCTAAGTTAGACTTATGGTCCTTAATTAAAAATATTAACTAATTAATTTTATCTTAAACCGGATGGAATTTCTCAAATCCCTTTTTGGGTCTTGGAGATCTCATGTATTCGAGTCCTTCCACAAAGTTTGGGAGCTAGAGCACATCTGAAGCTGCCCCAACAATCCACAAATCTCAACACTCCCTCTTAGCGAGGAAAGTGCTCTAGCACAACACTGCTTCACCCCGAAGCTCTGCACTGATCTCTGGTGTGGGTCTCTGCGCTAATGCTTGGTCTGCTGCCCTTCATCACTGCACTGCTACTTCTCTCCGGTACTGCTGCCCATGACACTGCCACCGCCACTGCCACATCTGTATTGCAGCTCCCTCTCAATCTGCTGCATCGTGCTGCCGACTGCTGCACTGCAGTCTGCAACTCAGCTGCTGAGAGAAACAACTGAAGACTCCCACCCAATCTTTGATAGACAAGTCAGTTGGGTTGCATCCTCATCATTGAAGCTCCTTCGACTGCTGCTCTGCGTTGTCCTCCTGAAACCACTGCGTTGCTGCAGCTTTGCGTTGCGTAAGCTAGCCTGCACTGCGCTACTGAAGTCACATCAGACCCTCTGTGCTGCGCTACTACGCTGCTGCTGCATCTGGATTGCGCTGCTCCCTTCAGCTTCTAGCTCTGCCTCTGCTCCATCTGTGACTCTTTGCACTAACTGCTCCCCTTGTCTCGCTACTGTCTTAAGGCTCCTGTAGCACAGATGTGAACCAAGAGTTGGGCTACTCAAGGATCCTGCCACCATTCTGTAGCTACTCTACAGATCCATGTCGCCCCACTTTCATGGTTCATGAGCGCTCATGGCTACGTCATCTTCTGAGCCATCGTCTGCCACAACAACCTTGGAGGTCGAAGCTTCCTTGTCCTTCTTCTTCTGAGGTCAATTGCTGGCGAAATGTCCTAGTTCGCCACACAAGAAACACTTGATCTTGGATAGATCACGCTTCTTCCTCCCTTGCTGGCTCTTTGATGCCAAGGTTGCATCTTCTTCCTCTACCTTCTTCACCTTACTTGATCCGGTGCTGTACTGTCTGTTCGTGAACCGACAAAGTTCTTCTTGATGGAGGATCACCCACATACTGTCCCACTTGGGAAGGTCCATTTTGCCCAAGATACTTTGGACAAAATTTTCCCTGTCCTCTGTGACCGCATTGAGTGCAGTCCTCTCCATCACATCATCCTCCACTTTCACTCCCATGGCAGTCAACTAATCACTGATCGCCTGTAATCTGAAAAAGGAAGGGTTCGATCTCTTGTCCCTTGGCCATCATGAATAACCTCATTTGATTCTCCAGAAGCATTCTCCTTTGGACGGATCTTCTTGCATATAGTGAGGTGAAAGCCACCCACATATCATGAGTCGTTGTCTTCTCGGCTATGTGAGGCACTACATGATCTTTGACATAGTCCATGATGAAGTGCTTGGTGTGTGCCTCTGCTTCTTCATGCTTCTGCAGGAGCTTCGCATCGGTTGGTGTGGCCAGGACTTTCTTTGCACGCTCCCTCAGACCGTATGCCTCCATGACTACCAGGATTCTGGCCTTCCAGATTGCAAAGTTGGACAGGCCGTCCAACCTATCCTGTTCACGTATTCCGTGAGGTGTCATCTGCTCAACAAATCTGTCGGAACTAATCCTCTTCTGTAAGCTAGAGACTTGGATCTAGGGTCCATGGCGAGAAAGGCATCCTCTGCTCCCTTTGACAATTGACTTCCTTGAAGTCTGCCAAATCACAGCAAATCAACTCTCTTTGATCTTGTGATCAAACTGCAGATTTCTTTGGCTGGAAATCGTCTGAGAAGCTGTTCTCCTATCGCTCTTTGTCAACTAGTGCTCAGGTTAATTTCCGCACCTTCATAAATTTAACCCCACCAGCAACTACTGAAGCTCTTCAGCACTGCTTCTAGCAGTCTGAATCAGCCACAACTTTAGGACTGCGTCACCCTTGCTGGCCTTTGCGTGAGCAGACAGTCCCAATGCTATCTCTACGCTGCCTCTGCGTAGTAAGTACGTGGGCCTGCGTGGAGACTGCGTCACTCTGGCCTCTGCCTGGCTCTGCTCCCCTCTGCTGCTACGCTGTCCCTTTTGGTCCAGATTTCTGCGGCTGCTACTGCTTTCTTTGCTTCTTCTGCAACAAGGATTTTTCAATCTTCTTGCTGATGATGCACCTAGATCTGCAATCCCTCTGATACCATGTGAAAATTTCTGAATATTACTTATGTAGAAATCCTACTGTTAAATCTAGTTATACTTCTACTTAATCAAGTTATTAATTTGAAATTTCAGCATTAACACTGAAGTAAACACATTAATAGTTCTTCATATATACAGATCTAAAACTGAATACATGCACATAGACAGAGTGACACACAAGATTTTCTGGACAACTATCCTTGGAAAAACCCAATGCGGGAAAACCGGTCTTGTGGCTGCTGGAGGGTTTATATTATTAAGTAGATTCTAAGTACAAAAAATTTGGGCACCTTACTTGTTAACTTGACAGAGAAATATAAGATTTGCAGCAGTACCTTTGTTCCTGAGACAGAAAACTGGATTGATTCACACCCTCAAACGGGATTTACAGAACTCAGCCCCTTTCAGCCTCTAGAAACACCTGCGTTGCTCTGAAGCCCTCTGCGTTAGCTCTGCTAGCGTTCTGATGCCCCTGCGATGCTCAGGAGAGGTCTGCATAACCCTAGACTGGGTGACGCAGACGCTATGCTACCCAGGCTGGCCCTGCATAAGCCCTGATGGCCTCCTACTGCCTCTGCGCTGCCCTTTTTGGGCCTATGTAGCACCCGAGTAGCGGCTGAAACCCTCTGCGCTGCGCAACTGTTGCATAGTTGCTACGTAGATGCTGCTTCCTTTTCACTGCTCCTAGTTGCTGCTTCTCTGCCTCTTGCTGACTCTTGGCTCTAGGATCAGATCATCCCCTTAGCCAATACTACCCCTCCTTGCAGTTGAAACACTTCTGGAAATTCTTAGCAAATCACACCCTAGAATTCCAGCTTAGTCTCAGTGCTCTGCCTCTGTGTTTGTGTTCTCCAACTGACCCCAAGCCTTTCCTTTATTCTTTTCTTGTTGGGAAACCAACAACCGTGATCTGATCTTGATTTGATGGCTAAGATTAAAAGAAAGCTTGATCCGTGTGACTTAAGTCATTTCCATCACATGTTTAAATTAATTACCTTTAATATTTTAATTTTCCTAAGTTAAACTTAGGGTCCTTAATTAAAAATATTAATTAATTAATTTTCTCTTAAATCGGATGGAATTTCTCAAATCCCTTTCTGGGTCTTGGAGATCTCATGTACTCTAGTCTCTACATAAATTTTGGGAGCTAGAGCACATCCGAAGCTACCCCAACAATCCACAAATCTCAACACTTGGAACCAATACGGAGAAAACATCAAAACTCTATGTCGGTATGCCCCTCCGTTGCACTAGTTTGACATTAATGAAGTTGTGTGGCCTTGCTGTCCTCCAATACTAAAACGCGCTGTCCCTGGACCGTGCCTCGGACTCTCAGCGACAAATACTTGGGAACTCCCCGCAAAGATGCAAGGACTCCTCTGGTGGGTGAAAACGCTGCTCCTCCTATTGTTGGGGGAGGTGGTGGTGGATGATCTTCTTCTGGTGCACCAATGTTGGCATCTCCCTCGAACTCCTCATATGCCTCTTCTTCTCCCTCATTGTCAGAGAAGACCTCAATGTAGTGTGCCTTCCCTGTGGCACAATGATGACTCGGTGCCCATGGCTCCTGGCAAGTGAAGCATAACTTCCGCTGTCTCAAATCCCTCTGGGTATCATCCTCCAACGACGCTCGGCCCTGGTTCCCCCTCGGAGGTAGAGCTCTCGTGTCTTTCCCCCTCTTCTGGAACACTAGTTTGTGGGGAAAAGGAGCTCTCGTCCTCGGCAGAGCATCCTGCAAGTCCTTAGTCCTCCCTACTGTGTCCTGCACCATAGTAGGCGTAGTGGATCTGACTAGCCTACGCAAAGGTTTTTCCAATCCATCAATAAACATATATACTCTCCTGGCCACTGACACATCTGGCACCATCACTGAAAGCTTCAGGAACTCGAATATGTAAGTCTCCAGGCTCCCTGTCTGTTTGAGCTTAGTCAGCTCAACAAAGTGTTCCTCCGGGTCCTTTTGGTGAAATCTCTCCACAAGCCTCCGCGTGAACTCCGTATACACTGTCACCCCTGCGTGACCCAGCGTAGACATCTTGTGGAACTACCAGTCGTGGGATTATCCCTCAAGGTGAAATGCTTCCACCTTGATAGCCTCTACCTTCGCCATTTGGTTCAGTTGAAAATAAATGTCCAACTTCTCCACCCAAGCCTTAGCCGAACACTTTGATGATCCATCATAGGTAGACAAGAAAATATTTCCCACGGTACGTTGCAGGTCTCTCCCCTGTGTACCCTCCTCCTCTATTCTGGCTGCATGGTCTGCTATTGTTTTTCAGCTAGCAGAACTCGTTGAAGGTGAGGGCATCTCCAAACTCCTGCCCATACGACTGATACTCTGCAAAATACTCCTTGTGCTCTGCCACCTCCGACTCCTGGGGTCCTCCCATTCCTACCCTTGAAGTCAAGAATGTGGGCATGGTGGTACGTGGGAGAGTGCACAACACTACCTGTTGTGCAACGTTCTGCTCCAAAACATGGTGAGAGGTACCAGACCCTTCTCCGTTGTGAAACTCCCTTGGGATCTCACGCTGTCTGTTTTCTTCGACAATCTTGTGCCCCATTTCCTCTATAATTTTGGAAAGTTCCTGTTTACCAAACTCCTTCTCCTCATCTCTCTCATCTGCCATTGGTGCCTTCCCTTTGTCTTCCTCAATCGGAATGCTGTCCTCTACTGCAGGTGTGATTTCTGGCCTACGCTCTTTGCTCCTGTACCTCTGCTTTCGGTATGTGATGAAATCTCTCTCTCCATGTGTCATAGAATGATTGCTCCACAGACTGAACCAAGTCTATGAGCTCTGATACCACTGTAATATCCCAAATGGGGAATAGACAACAATACAAAGCAACATAAACAAAAACTACAACAAATAGAAGTATACACATAAAACACTACGAATAAAATAGAACAACTGAGCCATTTTATTATATTTCTAAAATGAGGGATAAGTACAATGAGTTCTCAAAATGATAGCACCTTGGTTTGCTCTAGGCAGGCTGAAATGATCTCTCTCTCCCTGCTCAGAAAGGTTGCTCCAAATATGCTCTGCGTGGCTTTTCCTCTGCGCTGCCCTGTTGGAAATGCTGCTGCTGGCTGGAAAGGGACTGCAAGATAGGGCTATTCTACTACTCAGAAAAGTATGAAACTCGGAGATCGGAATCTCCTCCAAAAACCTAGAATAACTCGCAAAGGAATTCTGGAATGGCTGACCGCGGAAAATCCCCCCCTTGGGATGATTACGCATTTTTGTTGGGTACGCTGGCCTCTGTGATGAAATGTTGGAAACAAAGGCCTCCAACTACCCAAGGAACTTAGCTATGGAAGAGTTGATCACCTTGTTGTAGCTCCTAGAGACAACCCTGAGTTGCAAAAGACTAGTGTGTAGGACATCTTAAAATCAGAGGTTAAGTGTGAACCATTGTATAAAATGCCTCTGACAAAATATTAAATAAGAGAACTGTGATTTTGGTGGTTCATGGACAGAGAAGACCTTGGAGTCGATTCATGTGAATTCCCTATACTGTAAGAGGGCTCAAGAGGCTGTAAGGCCAGATGGCTTTTAAATGGGCCAAGTATAAAACAATGAGCAGAACCTTAAAAATATGTAGGCACGTTGAGAGAGAATTGAGAAGGAACCCACGCAAGACAGGCTTAAGAGATTTAAGAATCTGTCTCCTATGAACTCTGAGGAAACGGATATGAATGAAAGACGAACGACAGGAGAGTCTTGTGGAGCGCGAATTAAGGGAGCACAACAAACTTAATACATGAGCGTTAACACTAGAGCGTTATACAGACACGAATTCATGCATAATATTGGAGACTACCGGCAGCTACATTACACAAACCATCAAAGCAGAATAGTGTGAAAGATGATTACACATAAGAAAGAGATTACTGATAACAGAAGGAAATAAATACATACTACTCACTGCTCCATCCTGGAATCCAAATAATAGCTCTGTATCATATTAAGTCGAAACAACTCTCCCAAATATGTATCTCAAAGCACAGGGAGCACAATTCTACAAAACTACAGCAAAATTCTTCCAAAATTCTAGAACCTGTGTTTCATCTTAGAACTCACTACATATACAGTTCTCCCTGAGGGTTTCTAACCGAATATTCTGTCATGATTGACCCACACAGGTGAAGCCAAAATATCCTAACAAACTATCAGAGTGTGCTTCAAGCAATCGCTCCCGCAACAGAAAAAATAAAAACAGAATGGGTAAAATCGGGATTTTACCAGCAAAACATCATTATCCAATAGTAAAATAATCAAAACATTTAGCCACGGAGGCCAAATTCCAGAATCTTCAAAGGAATGGTGAGAATTGGCTGAAAACCGGTGAGCAGTCTAATTTCGACCACTTGATTTCATCTATTGACGAAAGGCCTTTACTCCATGTTCTCATGATTCACATTAACTGTAATGAAAAGGCCAACTGTGCTGCGCGTGCTCCACTCTTTAGCATAGTTTCCTGGACGAACTGAACAATCATAGCTGCGCTGTTCCATCAAAAAACTCATGCTGTGATTTAACTTGCAAGAACCCGAGACCGGGCTTTAGAAGGGAATGTGTGGCACATAACACACGGCGGGACGGTTTTAACCACTACAAAGGGTGAGACAAAGGCCGTGGGGAAAGCTTTGATGACGTGGCGAGGAAGTGGGACCCAAAGCGCATTGCAAAATCGTAATGGGAGCAGGATATGCTTTGGGAATATGATTTGAACTTAAAAATTTACGAGGCGCGGTGGAGCGTAAAGTTATAATATGTGCGATGCGATATCACACATCGATGATCGCAAAAGATAGAGGTTGGCAGAGATGAAAAGGTTATAATTGCCGATTTGCGATGTGGTATTCGTTGCGAAGTGCAATGGCGATCGGGTCATATCGCAAGCTAAAATATTTAACTTGTGGGCGCTGTAAGGGTAAGTTGTGAAATCTGCGAACAACGACATGCAACGCATTGAAAGCTAGTGAGTGCGAAAAGGCGGAAGGTAAGGAAAATGCAGCATATGAAGATTTGCATGCGGATGTGGGCAATGTATCAAGGTTGGATGGGTCCCACCAAGTCGCATTGGCGGCAAGATAAGTTTCGGTGAGTCTTTTAAGATGTAAAGGTTCAAACTTGTGGGGGGCGGTGTCGCAAATGAAGAAATGTAGCATGGGAATTTAGAAAAGGGAAAGTGAAGGGTAAGAGAGGGTAAATGAAGGTAAAGAGGAAAAATGAGATGAAGGAGGGTGGAAATGAAGTTTGCTCACCCTTAAACCTTATCAGCCACATTTTCCCCTTTCTACTGAACTGAGATGCAAATTGATTCCCTTTAAGTTCTTTGACAGTCAGGACTTGCCTTCCTTTCTCCTTCTCCCCTTTGTGTGCGGTCACAGGCCAACATTGGCTCCATCTGGGGACAACGTGTTGTTCTCAGTGCGTTGAGAACCTGCAGACCTGAATGCCTGTGCCTTATTGGGCTCATGGAGTCGCAAATGCATACTGTAAGCCTGAAGTGAAACTACAAATGAGTTGTGCACTGCCAACTATATAAAACAGAAATCACTGCCGCACCTTGAAAATTTTGAATGTTGAAATTTGAACTATGTTGAAACTCGAAACTGCAAAGCAATCTGAAACTAAACTGAAAGCATGCTCATAGCACTGAGCTTATTTGCACACCTAACTACCCTAATCTGCTAGAATTACTACTATTCTAAATGATACAATAATGCCAGTGTAACCATGCAAGCAACTGCTCTAATAATTTTGTTCTTTCAATGTTTTCCACCAGACTCGGGAGCAAACCTGTTACTGGTATTTGATAGGAATTCCCAGCCTGGTCTTCATTGCTAGGGGCTTGGTAAACCTGAACAGCAACAGAAATGCTGTAAAGGTATGGTGGCTTTTTGATGAATAATTTCTCAATATAGGCAGCCACTGGATCAAGATACACTTGACCTGTTTCTGAATATTCTGACCCAATCGATCCAACCTCACAACTTGGTACAGCACATGTGTTCTCTGTGTTTTCAAACAACTCAGAACATGTTTGCATTTTATCTGAGGAATTAAGGCATAAGGGTGGAGGAGAATCAAACCGAGTCAATTCTTCCTCTGTTTTAAGCTTCGCCTCTCTGTCCGGTAGGTTCACCTCCACATGAACTGCAATATTTTGAATTTCTTCAAGGGTTATCGTGTCTCTTTCTCCTACTTGGAATGCCATTTCTGGATTAAAGGTATCTGAGTATTGCAAGAGAGCTACTGCTGGGGGTGGCCTTATATCAGCAGGCATTGAATGATACACCTTATTGAACTTTGCTGAAGCATATTGTCATGTCTCCCCTGGCTGTATTTTTAAATGTTCATACTCCTCTATGATAAGAAAGAAATTTCCCATGATTACCCATCGACCTAGGAAAACTTGTATGAATTGATGGAAATTTCTCATGCTAGCAGCTGAAAGATTCTCAAACCAATTTTTAACTTTACCTTGCCATGGAACAAACATCCTACTACATACCTCATCTTCTGCCTTTACTGATGACTGCAATATACTAACCAAAGGATCATGGTAAACATGCAACATGAGTTTTTCTGGAGGATTTGTAGCAAGAAAACAAAGCTCATTCCAAACTGTTGCTTTGCTTCTGTGTTGCCACTGATTATCTTCAAGCAGCAAGGATGACTTTCATTTCTTCTCATTTTCCATTATAATCAACTGCTTGGTGTGCTCTTCATCATCTTCTTTGTCATACAGAAGCTTGTAGGGGAGCTGCAAACTCTCAATCACCTCGGGTAGAGGATCATAACTAGTGACAATATGTTGTGTTTCTTCCTTAACATCCCAAGAAGAACTTAATGATGGAGAACTTTTGAGATTTTCTTGAAGGTTAGCAAACTTGGAAAGAGAATTTGATTGGTCTTTAAGTAGCAAGCCTGATTGGTCTTCTTTTGGCAAGCTTTCTTGGCTTTCATTGGGCCCACTTGATTGGTGTTCAATCTTTGAATACAACACTACTAGCTGAAGGTACTCTTGTGGATCTAGGCAATTAAGCTCTGCTGCCTCTATTTTTGGATCACTAGACTGCTGTTGATTTTTAGTGTTGTCTTCTGGGAAATACTCCCGCTCTTTTCCTTCTTCATGGAGGTTAAGCTCACCTCCCTCTTCTTCAGCATAGGCTAGAAGCTGGTTTTTTACATTCGGTCCAAAAACCACCATGGGTTGTTTTTCTTGGAGATTAAAGGGTGTGAGCCCTTTTTCTGTAATGGCTTCTTCGAACTGCTCTTTAGGAGGGTCAGGCAGTTTCAAGGGTTATAGATGTGGGCTTCTTATCCTTGGGATGGCTAGCTTCTTGTTTTGTGAAAGTCAATGTAGTGGCCTTATGAGGGGCTTTCTCTTCTAAGAGATCCTTCCCTTCGCTAGCAGGACTAGGAAGGATTTGTCCTCTTGATATTAACCCTTCAGTTTGTTCTCGCCCTCAGGTTCTCTTTCTGGAGGACCTGAGGTCATACTTCTGGTGAAGTTGAGCCCTCATGAAATCCACAAACTGTCTGCAGTAATTGTTAATATCTTGATCTTCTGGGGGGATCTCCTTCTCCTCTTGCTCCTCTTGCAGGATGAGTTCACCATCCTCATCATCAGAGTAGGCGAGGAATTGACCTTCTTGGTTGTCTGTGACTTCCTCTGTCTGTTGCTACAGCTGCAGAGGGGGCCTCCGATATTGGGGATTAAACCCACGGTTTGGAATCATTTGGTTAGGACGAAGAGAGGAATTCTTAGCCTCCAATTCAAGCTTCACCAACTTATTCGAGAGCTTCTTGATCAGCTTATTCATCTCTTCAATTTTATACTCCGGTGATTCACTTTCTTGATTAGAGGTAGAAGCCTCCTCCCTACCCCTTCTCCTGGCCCTATGCTCTGTCCTCCCTTTGAATTTACTTGTAGAAGCAAAGTTTGCTTCTACACCCAATGCATTAGTCTGGATCTGGTCTAGGGATGTAGACTTTCTTTCCCTTAGGGTGAAGCCAAATTTTGGTTCAAAAGCTCCTGCGAAAACCACCTTAGTAGCTGCTTGTGGAGGCTTTATTTCGGCAGGGAGATAATTTTAAAGCTTATTGAACCTCTTTATAAATTCTGTCACATCCTCATTGTCTCTCTTTCTAAGAGAATTGAACTCTATGAGGACATATCCATGGTCCCTCTTCTCTCCCCATTTTAGTGTGAAGAAATTCTCCATTCCCCCCCAAGTGGTGACTACATTATTAGCAAGAGATTTGAACCACTTTCGAGCCTCTCCATCTAAGGATTGGACGAAAAGCCTCAACACCACATCTAGGTGCTCTACATTCACATTTTCAGCAAAGGCACATAAGTCTTCAATATGTTTCTGCGCAGAAGTATTGTCTTCCCTGGTAAACCAAGGCAAGAGCTTTAGATAATCTTGAGGCATGTCATGCAATACTTGAGGCAAAGCCAATGGGGCATATTTGTTGAGGAGGAAGCCGAGTACAACCATGAGGGGTGGTGGTAAGTTCTGAGGATGATTTGGCTGTGGTATGACAGGTATATGCTGAGCAGAGGTTTGGATATTTACCTGTAATGAGCTCTGAAGTGCTGTAACTTCTTTGACTTCCTCAACCTCTAGAGTAGGATGCAATGGAGGCAAAGAAATATCGATGGATTCGGCTTCGTCTTTTATGTCTGAACTGGCTAAAGTAGAGGTCTCTGGAGGATATTCAAGTACACGGGCTGTGGAGCTAGGACCATTGATATTAGCTTTCTGAGAAGAGGAACATGAATCTTCTAGGGAAAATGAGGGTAGGTCAGCCTGGATGGGCTGCTTCTCCCTCCAGATTCTTCTTAATATAATCTTTTCAGGATCAGATATAGAAGGTGTTCTCTGCTGGGAAGTATCTGATCGGGTATGAGGCCTGGTGTAAGCCAAGACTATGCTTGATTTGAACTTTGATAACATTGGAGTCGCCAAGTTGAGGGCTATGCAACTCTCAACCCTTTGTGCTCACCTGATTGAAGGGTGAAGATAATGTCATATCCCAGGGAAAAGTTTTCTACGTCGTCCTTGGCAACGGCGCCAAAAAGATGTTGTAGCTCCTAGAGACAACCCTAAGTTTCAAAATATCAGTGCCTAGGACATCTTAAAATCAGAGGTTAAGTGTGAACCATTGTATAAAATGCCTCTGACAAAATATTAAATAAGAGAACTATGATTTTGGTGGTTCATGGACAAAGAAGACCTTGGAGTCGATTCATGTGAATTCCCTATACTGTAAGAGGGCTCAAGAGGTTGCGAGGCTAGATGGCTTTTAAATGGGCCAAGTATAAAACATTGAGCAGAACCTTAAAAATATGCAGGGGCGTTGAGAGAGAATTGAGAAGGAACCCACACAAGACAGGCTTAAGAGATTTAAGAATTTGTCTCCTATGAACTCTGAGGAAATGGATATGAATGAAAGACGAACGATAGGAGAGGCTTGTGGAGCGCGAATTAAGGGAGCACAACAAACTTAATACATGAGCGTTAACACCCGAGCGTTATACATACACGAATTCATGCATAAGATTGGAGACTACCGACAACTACATTACACAAACCATCAAAGCAAAATAGCGTGAAAGATGATTACACATAAGAAAGAGATTACTGATAACAAAAGGAAACAATACATACTACTCACTGCTCCATCCTGGAATCCAAATAACAACTCAATATTATATTAAGTCAAAACAACTCTCCCAAATATGTATCTCAAAGCACAGGGAGCACAATTCTACAAAACCACAACAAAACTCTTCTAAAATTCCAGAACCTGTGTTTCATCTTAGAACTCACTACATATAGAGTTCTCCCTGAGGGTTTCTGACCGAATATTCTGTCATGATCGAACCACACAGGTAAAACCAAAATATCCTAACAAACTATTAGAGTGTGCTTCTAGCAATCACTCTCGCAATAGAAAAAATCAAAACATAATGGGTAAAATCGAGATTTTACCAGCAAAACATCATTATCGAATAGTAAAATAAGCAAAACATTTAGCCATGGAGGCCAAATTCCAGAATCTTCAAAGGGGTGGCGAGAATCGGCTGAAAACCGGCGAGCGGTCTAATTTCATCTACTGACGAAAGCCCTTCACTCCATGTTCTCATGATTCACATTAACTGTCATGAAAACGCCAGTTGTGTTGCGCGTGTTCCACTCTTTAGCGGAGTTTCCTGGACGAATTGAACAATCATAACTGCGCTATTCCATCAAAAAACTCATGTTGTGCTTTAACTTGCAAGAACCCGAGACCGAGCTTTAGAAGGGAATGTGTGGCACATAACACACTGCGGGACGGTTTTAACCACTACAAACGGTGAGACAAAGGCCATGGGGAAGGCTTTGATGATGTGGTGAGGAAGTGGGGCCCAAAGTGCATCGCAAAATCGCAATGGGAGCAGGATATGCTTCGGGAATATGATTGAACTTAAAAATTTGCGAGGCGCGGTGGAGCGTAAAGTTATAATATGCGTGATGCGATATCGTACATCGGCAATCGCAAAAGATAGAGGTTGGCGGAGATGAAAAAGTTATATTTGCCGATTTGTGATGTGTTATTCGTTGCGAACTGCGAAGGCGATCGGGTCATATCGCAAGCTAAAATATTTAACTTGCAGGCGCTTTAAAGGTAAGTTGTGAAATCTGTGAGTTGCGACATGCGACACGCTGAAAGCTGGTGACTGCGAAAAGGCGGAAGGTAAGGAAAATGTAGCATACGAAGATTTGCATGTGGATGTGGGCAGTGTATCAAGGTTGGATGGGTCCCACCAAGTCGCATCGGCGGCAAGATAAGTTTCGGTGAATCTTTTAAGATGTAAAGGTTAAAACTTGTGGGTGGCGGTGTCGCAAATGAAGAAATGTAGCGCGGGACTTTAGAAAAGGGAAAGTGAAGGGTAAGAGAGGGTAAATGAAGGTAAAGAGGAAAAATGAGATGAAGGAGGGTGGAAATGAAGTTTGCTCACCTTTAAACCTTATCAGCCACATTTTCCCCTTTGAACTGAGATGCAGAGTGATTCCCTTGAAGTTCTTTGACAGTAAGGACTTGCTTTCCTTTCTCCTTCTCCCCTTTGTGTGCGGTCATAGGCCAACACCTCTCACAATCCTTCAAACTGAAATCTCACAAAGTTCCTCCTCTCTCGGAGCTGTTCTCCTCCCTGACTGCGTAATCCTCTGAGTGACTGCGCTGCCCTGGAGATGACTGCATAATCCTCGTGGCTGTCTCAATGAAGCTGCTCTAAAAAACTGAAGGTATGGTTCCTCTCCTGAGCGGGCACTCTAAGTCCCTAGAGGACGAGGTTGGAATCTTCGCTCGGAGAGACCCGTGTGCTAAACAACACTTCAGACTCAGCTAAACAACTTAAGCGTGCCCTAGTCTCGATAGACAGAAAATTAGAAGATGTATGAATGAATGAGAATGGATGCCTTCATCCCCCTTTTATGCTAATGAGCTTCCAAATTCCCTTGGGCCCACTAGTGCTGCGTTGTCCCTCTGCCATGCTGTCCCCACACTGCTTTGCACTGCCTGTCACCACGCTGCCAGTGCGTTGCTTGGTCCACACTGCCTGGCCCACGTTGCCTGGCTCACGCTGCCTTTGCGCTTCCCCAGTTGCCTCCTCTCCTGCGTTGTCACTTGGCCTCATGGACCCCTCCTTACCTTTTAATCAGGGTTGCGGGGAAGCTTCTCCCCCCGAACTCGCTCTCGAAACGCGCTCCGTTCGAGAGCTTTTTGGGAGCGCTCAGAAGCGCGCTCTCGAAAACGCTTCTTGAGGGGAGCGTTTTCGGGAGCACGCTTCCGAGCCTGAAAAAGCGCTCCCTGCCTTTTGGGAAGCGTTTCAGGGAGCACTCGGGAGCGAACGCTCCTCGAGCGCTTTCCCCATTAAAAAAAAGCTTCGGGAGCGTTTTTTTAATGGGTGAAGCGGTCGGGTAGCGTTCGCTCCTGAATGCTCCTCGACATGAGAAACGCTTCCCGCCACGCGGAAAAAATATTGGCGTCGAATTTGGATTTTTTTTTGGAAATGAGGGAGGGGGGTTGGGTAAATAAAAAGCCCACCCCCCTCATTTTATTTTTATCATTTTAGTTGAGAGTGAGAGAGCAAAGAGGAGCAAGAGGAGAGCGATTTGGAGAGCAAGAGGAGCAAGACGAGCAGAGCGATTTGGAGTGTTGGAGAGCGGAAGTGCCAAGGAGAGAGCAAGTTTGCAAGCAAGAGGAGGATTGCAAGAAAGAGGTAGGTCTTCTAATCTAGTTTTTTATTTTCTAAGAATTGTTTTTAAATTGTTCAAAAATGAAAACTTGATTTTTTTTCTCAATGTTGCATTCTAGTGTGTTGAAAAGTGAAAAATTGCATTGTTTTTTTTCCTATGTTGCATTTCCCATTCCCATTTGACATTCCTTCATTTTTTTTGCAGGCTAGAAACTTGAAACTTGAAACATCATGGCTATATGGCTAGGGATTTTCTTCATGTTGGTTCATTTCTTTGTAATAATGGTGTTAGAAAGTAGAAGAAAGAGGCCCATTAGAGAAGAGGAGGATGAAGAAGTGGGCTATAGTGGATTTGATGAAAATCTTGAAGAGGAGGAGTATATTGAGGAGGAAGGGGAGAGTGGAGAACATGAGGCCACAGATACCCCAACTAGACAAGACCAAAGTCAAACACCTTTGCGGAAATATGTTTAGAGGCAGGAAGGAGGGAAAGGTGGTGGAACCACTAAATTTCTTTGCCCCCATTGCAATAAAGAATACAGGGATTCATACACCCGTGCTAGAAGGCACCTTTGTGGGAAAATGCCAGGGGATGGAGACAAAAATCTAGTAATCAAATTTGTGTCAGTGTGCCAGCAACATAGAGAGAAAATATAGAAAGGAAGAGGAGGCTGCCCTATAGAGATCTAAAAGATCTAGCGGTTTCATTGATTCTTATACACCATCAGGTCCATCACATCATGGACAAAGAAGTCCATCAACTTCCACCCATGGTAGTGGATATGGAGGCACACCTGGACCAAACACCTCCTTAAGGCGTAGAACCATATCCGATTTCCTTGACGAAGGGTGTAGGAATGATGTGGATTCAAAAATTTTCCGGTTTCTATATGCATGTGGAGTGCCATTCAATGTTCTTCGCTCACCTTATTGGCATGAAATGGTTTCTGCCATTAATGATGCCCCCAAAGGATACAGGAGCCCTGGGTATGACAAGGCTAGAACCGTGGGACTTGATCATGAAAGAGCTAAAATAAACAATTCTTTGGCTAGAATGACAAATTCTTGGAATGAGCATGGGGTGTCCATTGTATTTGATGGATGGACCAATGTAAAAGGAAAGCCATTGATAAGTGTTCTGGCTGTGTCGGTTAGTGGTGCAATATTCCTTTCAGCATATGATTATTCAGACAAATTCAAGACCGACATTAACATTGCAGAACCATTACTTGAAATAATTGAAAATACTGGGCCATACAATGTCATCCAAGTCATCACTGATAATGCTGCTAACTGTAAGGCAGCAGGAGCAATTATTGAGGATAAATACCCCAACATATTTTGGTCTGGGTGTTTGGTTCACACAATGAACCTTTTGATGCATGATATCATCAAAAACAAACAGCCTCAATTCAAATGGCTTGGTGATTTGTACAAGAGAGGTAAAAAAATGATAAAATTTATTACAAATCATAGCAATACCCATGGGCTTTTCCGTACTCACTCCAAATTGGAGTTGTTGAAGGTAGCAAAGACTAGATTTGCTAGCTATTACCTCACCTTCAGGCGCCTTTTGAAGGTAAGAGAGTCATTGGCTGCATTAGTATCAAGCCCACACTGGTAGGTATTAAAGGATAGGGCAGCGACAATAGTTGACAGGCAAGGTTTTGAACATGTGGAGGAGACCGCCCTTGACCCTTTGTTTTGAGCACGTGTGAGGGAAATTTTGAACTTCACCAAGCCCATTTATCACATGATTCGTTTTTCAAATACAGATAAACCAGTGATTGGAGAGGTTTATGAGCAGATGGATAGCATGTTGGGCAAAATGAAAGATGTTGTTAAGGATAATGATCCCAACTTGTATGCAATGATTCTCACGACTATGTGTGTGCACGGTGGAATAAACTCAATGTTCCACTACATGCCTTGGCATATATCCTTATGCCAAAATACTACTCTCCATCTTGGTTGGGCCAACCTGCACCTGGAGGTGGGGTTAGGATCAAACCTCACACAGATCCAGAGGTACAACAGGGATACATGAAGGCATTAAACAAGTTGGTCCCCGACAGGGAGGAGTGTGCTGCATTGCGCCTTGAATTAGGCAGATACTTCAGTTGCACTGGTAACTTTGGTTCTTTCCATGCAATGGAAGACAGAGACAGATTTGATGCTCTCACGTGGTGGGAAGCATATGGCGGCATGGGACTTTTGCCAAAGTTGGCAAAAAAAGTTCTCTCACAAGTTGTGAATACTTCTTCTGCAGAGAGGTGTTGGAGCACCTACAGTTTCATACATAATGTGAGAAGAAATAGGCTGAATGAAAACCGTGTTGAAATCTTGGTTTATGTGCATTACAACTTGAGGTTGTTGAGTCATTATTGTGATTGGGCATATGAGGATCAATCATATAAAGTCTGGGACAACAACCCAAAGGATAATAATCTGGAGGACGGCACTGTACATATGGAAGAATTGGAAGATGAACTTTTGAGGGATGATGATGAAGCATCAGCAGCACCACCACACACAGGGCTAGTCCCACCATCCAGTAGCAGTGCGGGTGCCAATGCCAGTGCTTGATATCCAACTATTGTTCCTTTGCAGATTCAGCGTCCACCTACATCCTCACGTTGCCCTCCGCCTTCTAGTCATGGTCGTGGATGTGGTACTCCTAAGAGTACTAGAAGACCACCATTGCCTCGTGGTTCTCAAAAATTAGACATTTCTCGTGGGCGTGGCAAAGGGTTAGCCAGTAGATAAAATAGATTTGTTGTTTACTAGTCTTTTCTATTTTCTATTAGTTTTTATCTTTTATAACTGTTGAACAGTTGAAACTTCACTCTTTCATATTTAATGACAATTTAAGTTTGAAGTTTGAATTTGAAAGGTGAAACTTTGAAGTTGGCATTTATAAGTATATAAGTCATTATGAATTATGAATATGATGCTTCATGAAAGTTATATGGTGATCAATGAATCAATGATGATAAATGATATATATCAATGATGATAAATGTTATATATTGAAATTTGAAATCAATGAATCAATGATGATAAATGTTATATATTGAATTTTGAAATCAATGAATCAATGATGATAAATAAATTATGATATATATCAATGATGATAAATGGTATATATTGAAATTTGAAATCATTGATGATAAATGTTATATATCAATGATGATAAATGTTATATATTGAATTTTGAAAGCTTGAAATCTTTAGATTGATGATTCGCGAGACTCAAGAGTCAATATGTTGTATGTTTCCAACTTGTGGGCATGGTCGATGAAGATTATAATTTCTAGATGATTGATGTTATATGATTCAATCTATGTTTTTATGTTTTTTATGTCTAATTCATCATTATACATGTTCTGGTTGACATATATGCATCAAAATATAAAAAATATAAAAATATATATATATTTAAAAAAAACGCTTCCCGAAACACTCCTGACTGGGAGATTTTGAAAATGGTGTTCCCGCTCCCAAGTAACCTTGCTTTTAATTATTCTACCTAAGTGACTTAAGGAAAGTGTTTTATTCTAATGTTAAGTTATGGGTCCCTTCACCTGTTTATTTCCTGCTGAACTTTAGAAAGACAAAATTTAATCAAAATTGAATATTCCAATTAGCTGTCTGCTAATTGGGAATATTACAGTACTGCTACCCATGACACTGTAACTGCCACTGCTGCATATATACTACAACTCCCTCTCAAGTGCTGCATCTACTATGCTGCTAACACTACCACTGCTAACACTGCATCTGCACTACATCTTAGCTGTTGAGAGAAACAACTGAAACTCACCCAAAATTGAACAAGTGTTCAGTGGATGCACCTCGGTGCTGAAGACTTTGATTGCTGATAACTACTGCATTGTCCCTCTGATGCACTGCACTGCTGTGCATCACTATCATGCATTGCGCTACACCACTTTGCACCGCGCTGCTACTGTTGCCTCTACTCTATGTTGCTCCGGAAATAAATGTTGCTATCTACTGCACTGTCGTCTACATCACTCCTCGGCTCCTGCTGAAACTCCTCCATCCCACTACTACTGATTATTGGCGCCCGTAGGAAGGTAGGATCCATGAGGTGGGCTTCTCAAGGATCCTGCCCAACTAAAGTCCAAGAAGAATTACAGCTCCATATCGTCCCATCTCCCTCTTGGGGATGCGTGGGCACTCATGGAAAACTCATCCTCCTTGATTTCTGCGATTGCAACATTTGGGTCATGCTTCTCATCTTTGTCCTTCTTCAAAGGACACTGAGATGCATGCTGACCTATCTCGCCACATCTGAAGCACTTGACCTTCAAAACATCATAGTTCGGTTTCCGTTGCGCCTGTTGTCCCTTCGATGCAAGGGCTGCGTTCTCCTCTTCCTCTAAGGATTTCGATCCACTGCCACTGTTGCCATCAAGTTTGCACTTGACGAGGTCTCTGCTCAGTTCTTCCTACTGAAAAGTTGACCACAATTTCTCCCAACTAGGTAATGCTGCTCTGTAATATTCCCAATTAGCGATAGCTAATTGGAAATATTAATTTTGATCAATTTTGCCTTCTATAGTTAAAATATAAATAAAAGTGAGAAGAGGGAGATATAACTCACTTTAAAATAAAGTACACTCCCTAGTAGACTCAACGTTGTAACTTAAGTGGGCCAAGGGGGGCCAAGAGACCACGTAGAGGGGGATCCACTTAGACCACGTGGGCATAGACAGCGCAGTTGAGTTGGCAGCGTGGGCCAAAGGGAGGCTACGTAGGAGATGGTGGGGCCTAGGGTTGAGAAAGGCCCATCATTATAAAAAGGAGGAGAGCCTCCTCATCTCCTCATTCGAGTTTATGCATATTGAGCTAGTCACTTCGACTTTGAGCACGCTAGCTGTTTAGCTTGTCTGCAGCACTATTTAGTGCATTGAGTGTCTCCGTTCGGAGATCTCACCCTCAGCCCCGGGAGACTTCGAGTGCTTGATCGGGTGAGGCATTCCCATCAGTATTTTGCAGGAGGATCGAGTTGTGGAATTTTTGGACTAGCATTGCATCTATACACTGCGCAGTCTTGAGAGGGAGGACGCAGTCCATCTTGAGGGAGCTCCGGTTTGGTATTATTTCGGAGGTTTCGGGTCAGGAGATTGAGCAAGGGGCCAGCCCTTTCCTATTGGAGGCTTTTTGGCAGAGTGGGAGGCCATATTTTGGGAGGATTCATTCAGCATTAGCGTAGAGCCTTAGAGGATAGCGTAGATTCCCAAGGGGGTGTATTTTCGGGGGTCGATCATTCCAGAAACGCTCTCTGGGCTTTTTTGGGTTTTGTGAGTAGAGGCTGATTCCATATTTTCAGCTTATTCCAAGTAGGGGAGCAGCCCCAAATACTCATCTTGTTCCAGTAGTAGCAGCTACACGACAGTTTTCCAGCAGCTTGGACGCAGAGCAGAGAGCAGCCATTCCATTGATATTCTGAGAGTATTCCTACACTTGCTTGGTGCAAGTTGAGGTGCCATCACTCTAATCACCTCTTGTACTCATTTCTATTTCTCAGTATAATAAAATGGCTCAGTATTCTCTCTATTTCATGTGTATCTGTTGCATATACTGTTTCTAGCATTTCATGTACTGTTGTATGCTCCGCATCATTGCTTATTTTCCCTTTGAGACATTCCAGTTGCTATCCCATCTGTTGTGTTTTTCCCATACTCTATAAATGGAGTCTAGTGAGGGCCAGGTAGCCTCCAGATCTCACCCTCTATTCAGAGGTGAAATATCTGGTAAACGCCCCTCCAGTCCATCTCTGGTTTAGAGTTGACTGTGTTTGAGAGATATCCCTAAAAGGGGATATTACAGTGGTATCAAAGCTCATAGATCTGGCTCAGCTTGTGGGGCGAGTTGTCTATGACACCGGAAGATAAGCCGTACATTTGCTACAGGGGTAGGAAGTACCGTGACAGAGAACGTAGGTTGCAGATCACATATGGAGAAGGTGATTGCATTCCGGTAGAGGACGCAGAACATGATCCAGTAGTGAACGCAGAACAGGGGGAGCCAATGGCAGATGATAGTGATGCAAAACAGTTTGGGGAAATGCTCCT
>JAXQQM020077687.1:0-143383 GCA_034641835.2 Pinus albicaulis | reverse complement strand
ATAATCGTTCTTAAGATTGGCTATAACTAGCACAACCACATTAGTAAAAACTAATGTGGTTGATATACGCGGATAGACATATATAAAATAGATTTGCAACCACATTTACCAATGTGGTTGATATACACCGATAGGCCTATATCCACTACCCATCACATTAATTTATATATCAATAAATAAATATTATATATAATAAATTTATTATATTAACTTGAAAAATATATATTATATATTAATAAGAATAATAATATATTAAATATATAAATTATGATTAAAATCACAAAAAGATATTTTATATATATTAATAATATTATAAAAATATTAATAATATATATTATATCATAGTTGGTTATATTATTAATAATCATTATTAATAAATATTAGAATATTTATTTATAATGATTATTAGTAACATTATAATCTAATATTTCTTAATAATAATTATTAGTAACATTATAATATTATTTATATTACTAAATAAATATTAAAATATTATAATATTATTAATATTTATTATTAATAATGAATATTAATAATATTATAATATAACTAATAATCATTATTAATAAATATTTGAATATTTATTTATAATATATAATATTAATAATATTATAATATTACTAATAATCATTATTAATAAATATTTCAATATTTATTTATAATTATAATTAGTAATATTATAATATTATTAATATTACTAAATAAATATTAAAATATTATAATACTATTAATATATATTATTAATAATATTATAATATTAGAAATAATCATTATTAATAAATATTTGAATATTTATTTATAATGAATATTAGTAATTTTATAATATTATTAATATATACAAAAATATATTATATATATTTTTTATATTATAATAAGTATTAATAATATATATTAAAAATATTTATTAATATATTATTAATATTAACTATATACATAGTATAAATTATCTTGAAATATATATAATATATAATAATAATATCTATTAATATAAAAATAATAAAAATAATATTTAATATTTTAATATTTATTTGTATATTAATATCATAGATGGTTATATTATTAATAAACCAGAAAAACTAATAATATATTAATAATATTTATTATATATTAATAATATTATTATAATATTATAATATTACTAATAATCATTATTAAACTCAAGAGAGTAATAAACCATATGAAACAAAATTTAAAAACAAAAAACCTAAGAGATTAATAAACCCTAACAATTAATATTTTAAAGTGAAGATATTAATAAACCCAAGGATAATTAATAATACAAACCCAATGTCATCATAAACCAAAGGTTTAAATATTATAAACCATAGGAATTGGTGAACCCAAGGGATAAATATTATAAACATAAGGGATCAAAAATAAAAACACAAGAGATTAATAAACCAAAAGAACTAATCAACCCAAGGGTTTAATATTATAAAGCAAAGGAATCAGCGAACCCAACGGATAAATATCATAAACCTAACGGATGAATATTATAAACAATAAAGATTAATAAACGCTAAAAATTAATATTTTAAACTGAAAAATCTAAGAAATTAACAAACCCTGAGAAATAGTATTTTAAACTCAAGAGAGTAATAAACCGAATGTGTGATTAACATTATAAACCCAAGAGTTTAATACTATAAACCAAATCAATTGGTGAACCCAAGGGAAAACCATTATCCAAAAAATTATAAACCAAACGAATTGGTGAACCCAAGGGAATTGATTTAAACATTGAGACTATTGTTGTCACAATGTGACGTTGGACCAACTGTGACCAAGGTTGGCCATTGGTGACTTTCCTATTGAGACAATCTTTGTCAGAATGTGACATTTGATCATGGATGACATTGATCAAGTATTCATATTATAAACCAAAAGAACTAATAAACCCAAGGGTTTAATATTATAAACCAAAGGAATTGGTGAACCCAAGGGACAACCATCAGCCAACAAATTATAAACCAAAAGAAATTGGTGAACCCAATAGAATTGATTTAAACATTGAGAGAATTGTTGTCACAATGCGACGTTGGACCAACTATGAGCAGGGTTGGCCATGGGTGACTTTCATATTGAGACAATATTTGTCAGAATGTCACATTTGATCATGGATGACATTGATCAATTATTCATATTATAAACCAAAAGAACTAATAAACCCAAGGGTTTAATATTATAAACCAAAGGATTGGTGAACCCAAGGGACAACCATTACCCAACAAATTATAAACCAAAAGGAATTGGTGAACCCAAGGGAATTGATTTAAACATTGAGACAATTGTTGTCACAATGCGATGTTGGACCAACTATTACCATGGTTGGCCATGGGTGATTTTCATAATGAGACAATGTTTCTCATAATGTGTCATTTGATCATGGACGACATTGATCGATTATTCATATTATAAACCAAAAGAACTAATAAACCCAAGGGTTTAATATTATAAACCAAAGGAATTGGTGAACCCAAGGGGATTGATTTAAACATTGAAACAATTGTTCTCACAATGCGACATTTGATCATGGATGACATTGATCGATTATTCATATTATAAACCAAAAGAACTTATAACCCCAAAGGTTTAATATTATAAACCAAAGGAATTGGTGAACCCAAGGGAATTGATTTAAACATTGAGAAAATTGTTGTCATAATGTGCGATCAAGGACTCAGATAACTTGTCCAAGTGTCAGTGTGTGAACCCATAAAGAACTAATAAACACAAGGGTTTAATATTATAAACCAAAGGAATTGGTGAATCCAAGGAAAACCATTACCCAACAAATTTTAAAGCAAAGGAATTGGTGAACCCAAGGGAATTGATTTAAACATTGAGATGCATTGTTGTCACAATGCGACGTTTGACCAACTATGACCATGGTTGGCCATGGGTGATTTTCATATTGAGACAATGTTTATCAGAATGTGACATTTTATCATGGATGACATTAATCGATTATTCATATTATAAACCAAAAAAACTAATAAACCCAAGGGTTTAATATTATAAACCAAAGGAATTGGTGAACTGAAGGGAAAACCATTACCCAACAAATTATAAACCAAAGGAATTGGTGAACCCAAGGGAATTGATTTAAACATTGAGACAATTGATGTCGTAATGCGACGTTCGACCAACTATGACCATGGCTGGCCATGGGTGATTTTCATATTGAGACAATGTTTGTCGTAATGTGACATTTGATCATGGATGACATTGATCGATTATTTATATTATAAACCAAAAGAAGTAATAAACCCAAGGCTAATATTATAAACCAAAGGAATTGGTGAACCCAAGGAAAACCATTACCCAACAAATTATAAACCAAAGGAATTGGTGAACCTGTGGGAAAAACATGATTTAAAACATTGAGACAATTGCCGTCGTAATGCGACGTTCGACCAACTATGACCATGGTTGGCCATGGGTGATTTTCATATTGAGCACAATGTTTGTCAGAATGTGACATTTGATCATGGATGACATTGATCGATTATTCATATTATAAACCAAAAGAACTGATAAACCCAAGGGTTTAATATTATAAACCAAAGGAATTGGTGAACCTAAGGGAAAACCATTACCCAACAAATTATAAACCACAGGAATTGGTGAATCCAAGGGAATTCATTTAAACATTGAGACAATTGTTATCAGAATGCGACGTTGGACCAAGTATGACCATGGTTGGCCATGGCTAATTTCATATTCAGAAAATTTGATGATGGATGCCATTGATTGATTATTGATATTATAAACCAAAAGAACTAATAAACCCAAGGGTTTAATATTGTAAACCAAAGGAATTGGTGAACCCAAGGGGATTGATTTAAACATTGAGACAATTGTTGTCGCACGCGACGGTTTGGGCGAACTAATAACCCCAAGGGTTTAATATTATAAACCAGAGGAATTGGTGAACCCAAGGGATTTGATTTAAATATTGAGACAATTGTTGTCACAATGCGACGTTCGACCAACTATGACCATGGTTGGCCATGGGTGATATTCATATTGAGACAATGTTTGTCAGAATGTGACATTTGATCATGGATGACATTGATCGACTATTCATATTACAAACCAAAAGAACTAATAAACCCTAGGGTTTAATATTATAAACCAAAAGAATTGGTGAACCCAAGGGGATTGATTTTCATATTGAGACAATATTTGTCAGAATGTGGCATTTGATCATGGATGACATTGATCGATTATTCATATTATAAACCAAAAGAACTAATAAACCCAAGGGTTTAATATTATAAACCAAAGGAATTGGTGAACCCAAGGGGATTGATTTAAACATTGAGACAATTGTTCTCATAATGCGACATTTGATCATGGATGACATTGATCGATTATTCATATTATAAACCAAAAGAACTAATAACCCCAAGGGTTTAATATTATAAACCAAAGGAATTGGTGAACCCAAGAGAATTGATTTAAATATTGAGACAATTTTTGTCACAATGCGACGTTCAACCAACGATGACCATGGTTGGCCATGGGTGATATTGATATTGAGACAATGATTTTCAGAATGTGACATTTGATCGATGATGAAAACCCAAGGGTTTAATATTATAAACCAAAGGAATTGGTGAACCCAAGGGACAACCATTACCCAACAAATTATAAACCAAAAGGAATTGGTGAACCCAAGGGAATAGATTTAAACATTGAGACAATTGTTGTCACAATGCGACGCTCGAGCAACTATGACCATGGTTGGCCATGGGTGATTTTTATATTGAGACAATGTTTGTCAGAATGTGACATTTGATCATGGATGACATTGATCGATTATTCATATTATAAACCAAAATAACTAATAAACCCAAGGGTTTAATATTATAAACCAAAGGAATTGGTGAACCCAAGGGAAAACCATTACCCAACAAATTATAAACCAAAGGAATTGTCACAATGCGACGTTCAACCAACTATGACCATGGTTGGCCATGGGTGATATTCATATTGAGACAATGTTTGTCAAAATGTGACATTTGATCGTGGATGACATAAACCCAAGGGTTTAATATTATAAACCAAAAGAATTGGTGAACCCAAGGGAAAACCATTACCCAACAAATTATAAACCAAAAGGAATTGGTGAACCCAAGGGAATTGATTTAAACATTGAGACAATTGTTGTCACAATGCGACATTGGACCAACTATGACCATGGTTGGCCATGGGTGATTTTCATATTGATACAATGTTTGTCAGAATGTGACATTTGATCATGGATGACATTGATCGATTATTCATATTATAAACCAAAAGAGCTAATAAACCCAAGGGTTTAATATTATAAACCAAAAGAATTGGTGAACCCAAGGGAAAACCATTACCCAACAAATTATAAACCAAAGGAATTGGTGAACCCAAGGGAATTGATTTAAACATTGAGACAATTGTTGTCACAATGCGACGCTCGACCAACTATGACCATGGTTGGCCATGGGTGATTTTCATATTGAGACAATGTTTGTCAGAATGTGACATTTGATCATGGATGACATTGATCGATTATTTATATTATAAACCAAAAGAAGTAATAAACCCAAGGGTTTAATATTATAAACCAAAGGAATTGGTGAACCCAAGGGAAAACCATTACCCAACAAATTAATATTATAAACCAAAGGAATTCATGAACCCAAGGGAAAACCATTACCCAAGGTAATATTATTTATTAATATTAATATTAATAATATTAAAAATAATATTCTTATTCTTATTCAAATTAATTAATATTAATAATAAAACTTATTTATTTATTAATATTAGTATATTCCTACATATTAATTATTTAATATCAAATACTAGTACAAATTATTAGTAGAGTAATAAATATATAACAAAGTATAATAATAGTTAATATATTATTATTATTAACTGTAATATTAATATTGATAATATTAATATTATTTATTGATATTAATTATTATTAACTTTAATATTAATATTGATAATATCAATAACATTTAATTAATATTAAGAGTGACATTAATATTAATATTTGTTAATAGTGGGTAACATTAATTTTAATATTAATATCAAAATATATTATTTGCCTTTGTAAATTTTTAATAATATTATGATTAATAATTTTAATTATTAAATAATGTTGATTATAGCTCAAAAAAATAAAATAAAATAAAAATTGCACTCCTAAGTTTGTGAAAAGTATAGGTAAACTTACAAAACCTCTATAAATGAAATTGCCATTATTCTATTTATTCCAAAGATAAATGCTACTAATCAAATATCCATGAAATTTGTACTAGTCAATATCTAATATTTTCATTTTTTTTTAAGTGTAGATATTAAATTTATTAGAATCTCAAATTTATTAGAATCATTGAGAGTAAAAAAAACAAATAAAAAAACACATTATATTAACAAATTAAAATTATCCTATAATTAATTTGATTATTTCATTTTTTTATATTTAATTAAACTACAATATCAAAAATAAATATAAAATATGAAAATAAATTTGAATAAATTACAATTATGTGAATATTAAAATTAATAAATTGAAACACCATAATAGTAAATCAAAATGATTTTAGTAATATATTTTTATTATTTATTTTAATATTAAAACTCTGATTCAAACTTGCTCCCCCACCAAAAAAAACCTAACAATCAAACATCTATTTGAAAGCATTCATGGCACAGAAACCAGAGAAAAATTGCTGCTCTTCTCAGCATTTCAGGAGTGGAAAAAAATAATATGAGTAATAATGATGACCCAACATATCATGGGCTATACATTCAAAAACAGAGATCTAAATGCCATGTTGAATATAATGAAAATAACTCAAACCCCAAAGATTAAAACTCTGATTCAAACTGGCTCCCCCACCAAAAAAATACCTACCGAACAACATATATGCTCTGAGACAGCATCTGCAGGAGGGAGATTTCCCTAAGAGAACTGGGTGGGACGCCTTCCTCGTCCATCTCAAGGTGAGTCTTCTTGAGAGCAACAAGTTGTCCAGTGATCTTGTCCCTGGCCTTGTACACCTTCCCATAGGTGCCCTCCCTGACCTTCTCAAGCTTCTCATACTTGTCCATGGCGGGCTGATTCAGTCAATTGCAGAGATTATTTATATTGTTATGCTCCCAGAGCCTTCCTGGGCTTCCTCTGTAATCAATCCACCCCACCAACGAGCCCACAATACGCACCCTGCCCACCTCACTCACAAAAAACAATGGAATGAATCTGAATAAACTCAGTGGAACCGTTGCTGGAGATGTTTCTAACCCCATTTGACGGCCCAATCTCCATCCAACAGCTAACATTGTTTCAAATTTTGAACAAAATTGGGTCAGGCCTATATTATTCATTATTACCAGAAGAAGAAAATGAGCCGGCAGCCATCGGAGAAGAAAATGAAGTCGACGTATGAGAGGAAAAACTTCACTCAGTTCCCTCACGGACATCTGATATTCGTTAGGTTGTATAACTGATTAAAATAACAGAATTTAATCTTAGGGTTGAGATGGTTTGAATCGTCTAACATTAAAATCAAAGGTGCATAATGAAACACGTATTCATTTAGCAAAGTTGTTTTCAAATAAGAACGCTTTACAGCGTAAATATAATTTTATAATAAAAATAAAAAATTATATATGAAAAATAAAAAGTCATTAATTTATTTTTTTCTCATAAAAAATTAAATAATTTAAAATTTTATGTATTTAAAATAAAAATAGAAAAAAAATTTAAATAAACCTAAATGTATTTAAAAAAAAAAAACAAATATACCTTCTTATTTTTATATTATGTTGGCCAAGAAGGTGCACAAAAAATGTGGTTTTCTTATTTTCTACAATTTAAGCAAGTTGACCCTTAAAAAGCTATGAAAAATATAGCAGTTACTAATCCCTGCCGGAGGGACTATAGCGATCCCTAGATCGTTAAATTCATATTAGTTTGCATTGAAGAACCCCGTTATGAGAACCCATAGTTTTGTTCAGGATATTCATTTTTTAGAGGCCCAGGTTTATGAGAACTTCATAAACCTATAGTTTTGTTCAGGATGTTCATCTCAAATGTAGTCTGTTTAAATGCCAAAAAACTGCATAATGTTCATTTAAAAACTGCATAATGTTTTGTTCTTGGCCAAAAAAAACCGCATGTTAATTTTCTCTTAGTGGCCAGTGAATCCCAGCAGCAAAAGATTATGCTACAAAATTCCAGTATCACTAGTATCTTGAAATTCCATTTTAGTTTTTTTCATTAATTACCACAATAATCTGGTGCTACTGCCTAAGACTAGAAAAGCGGAAAACCCTAAAAAACCAGGCAATTTTGATTCATAGATTTAATCCAAGGGTTAAAACCTTTGGTGTGGGATGTGTAATTAAGAGGAATCGATACTGTTAAACTTGTGTCCACGATGCGGAACCTACGCGATTCTCCATAACGAATGCAGTCCACCAAGCCAATACGAGAACGACGGATTTCAAAGGCTTGTAAAATATTTTTGGGATATTTGTTCCACACACTTCAGCGAATACAAATTCAAATTCTAACAGTTGTGGTAATTAATGAAAAAAACCAAAATGGAATTTCAAGATACTAGTGATACTGGAATTTCGTAGCGTAATCTTTTGCTGCTGGGATTCACTAGCCACTAAGAGAAAATTAACATGCAGTTTTTTTTGGCCAAGAACAAAACATTATGCAGTTTTTAAATGAACATTATGCAGTTTTTTGGCATTTAAACAGACTACATTTGAGATGAACATCCTGAACAAAACTATAGGTTTATGAAGTTCTCATAAACCTGGGCCACTAAAAAATGAATATCCTGAACAAAACTATGGGTTCTCATTTACTGATTGAACGCATTGCAAGAAAACTATGTCATTTTCTGATTGAACGCATAACAAGAAAACTATGTACATGTACCTGACCGTTGAGACAGAAATGAGAGCATATTGGTGCGTTTAGAATCAAAAGAGAGAACGTGGACGTGACGTGCAACGTGTATCGAAAAGGAAGACTAAGTGTAAGGCACACGCAGTAGAAGGCTTTGGCCATGAAGGTCTGTTCATGCAGTGTCGAGCCATTGTGCCGCCTGTCGCTGGGCTTCAGGACCTCGACAGAGATCGATCCCGCGCCCTGGATCATTGTAAGATCGCAAGAGTTCTCTACTATGTGATATTCGTGTCCATTTATATTAAGCAATGAAAAAAAAAATACATTTTAAAATGGAGGAAATTCATTAAAAAACACACACACATTTACATCGCTTTTTTAATCACATGAATTTTTTTTTTTAAATCGAGATAAAAACAAACACATTTACGTTATTTAAATAACGTTTTAATATGAAAATAATTCGTCAAAATTATTAAAGTAATTTTATAATCACCTTTTTAAAAAACAAAACACACATTTTAGAATAGCGAAATTCATTAAAGAGGGTCTTTAAAATGGAAAATGTTCCAAATAAATTTCGAGGACAATTTCGCCAGATTTTTATCTCCATTTCTCGAAAAACCCACCAAATATCAACTAAATTTACGTTTTTCTTTATTTAGACTTCTTTCGGTAAATTTACGTTTAAGTTGGAGAATTCCCCAAAATTAACTAAGTTACTCTTAAAATAAGGCACCATTAACCATACCGGAAGGCTACGATTAAAATGCCATTTAAGACGTTATTGTATGATCTGCACCATCATCACTAACACGACATCAGCTTCTAATAAGCCATGCGTCTATGTTTCACAATGTATTTCAAAATGTTGGATGCGCAAGAATCGGTTAAATGGGAATGAGACCCTAGCTTCATTGCCGGATGAAGACGCCCTGGTTAAATGGGAATGAAACCCTAGCTTCCTTGTTGGATGAAGACGCCCTGGTTCTGTTATTCCGTAGCGGATAGACACCCATCTTCTTCCTTATATCTGTACACAGCACGATTACTTTGGTTTACAAATTTATTGTAAAACCCTTCCCGGGCTAGGGAACGCGCCTCAAAATTGTATTCTGAATAAATGCGTTCCAATTTAAATCTTGCACAAGAAAACTGTGAAGCAAGTTGCCGAACTTTGTCACAGTACTTCAGCCAGGATGTGCAAACCTGCCACTAACCCTTAACCTACACAGCATACAATCAAATATCATGAAAAGAAACAATTCCCCTTGAATAGCTCAGCTACATCCTGCACGAATGCCAGAGGCTCGTCTTCTTGAATTTCCATGGAAGAGACAATGCGTTCCACTCCTCCACCGTTACCCCCGATTTGAGACCACCAGACGCCCTTGTCCGCGGGCGCCTTCAGACACTTGGCATAACAGTTTCACACACTTATGGATGTATGCTACAATGAGTTGCTTATGCGTTGCGACTGTTAAATTCCCCATATCTGTTTCCATCGCCACATGTCTACGAAGAGACAAGCAGTCTTGTAATGAGCAACGTGTGGCCCATCAACGTGGTGGTTATGGGATGGGAGGAGGTGGCGGTCAGCAAATGGCACAGTAAATTTTTAATCCAGATTTGTAAAAAATTAATTTAAGTACGGTTTAAACACCTGATTTAGATATGCAAGGAAGTTAGTGGGGTAGATTTCATCCATCGATTTAGTGGCGACGACCAGAATATACTGGCATCTTCCAATCCTGACCATCAGATCAAAAAAATTAATTAGCCTAATCACAAAACATGCTCCTTCCGACAGGGGGTTACGCCTATCGTCGTGTTTGTAACCTTTGCACCAGTGCAGGAAGACACCATAACCGTCAAACCTTACAATCATCAACTAATAATCGTTCTTAAGATTGGCTATAAATATAAGACGCTTATAGGTAAGAAACAAATTTTCATATCACAAAGAAAATCGAAGATAATCTTCTTTCATAGCATTTTTTCCTCGTCATGGCGTCTTCTCGGTCATAGCAGCACCCCACCACGAGATCTTCCAAGGGTCCGCAGGAGAAGAAAGGGAGGGGTAGACCTAGGAAGGTGGTGAATACCACCATGACATCTGCCGCGGGTCCGCAGCAGAAGAGAGCGAGGGGCGGACCTAGGAAGTGGCTAGTTCCCACGATGCATCCTATTTCCATGGTGCCTTTTAACCAATCATATAGAAATACTTTCAGAGTTCCAACGCTTTCTGCATCAGCCTTGTAGCATCATATTCCCCTCAAGCCCTCTAACCATCGGCCTTGTAGCATCATATTCCCATCGAGCCCTCTAACCAATCTTACAGAAATACTTCCAGCGCTCCAACGGTTTATGCCCCAGCTTCGCACCATTTTATTCCCACCAATCCTTCCAACTAATCATACAGAAATCCTTCCAACCACTGTATTTTTTCATTCCGAGAGATATATCAGAGGGTTGTATTTTTTCAATCCGAGAGATATATCTGAAGGATGTATTTCATAGTGAGGTGGAAGAGAGATTGGTAGGGTTTAGTTAGTTAGTTGAGTAGTAAGAGAGGTAAATTAAAGAAGAGATGAATCAAATCACCTAAAACATTTCAATCATTTATTGACCAAAATATCCACAATGACAATTAAAAAGTTATTCTCTTACCACATAATTAATTATATATGTTATTCATATTTAACAACTACAAACTAATACTACCATTAATTCACTATTATCAAATATTATTAAATGTTATTTGGTTGTTGCATGAACCATAAGTTTTGTTAATAGCCACATTTATCTTACAGCCATCGGGTTACATACCATATAACGTCTCTTTTGGTAGCTTCTTCAACCAGATCGACATACTAGTTTGATTCAGCATTTTTGTCGTTGAGGTTATATATGAGTCAGTAAGTCGATAGGTCTATGGATCGGCAGTCAACACCATCTATAATACCCACTGGTAGCAGTATATTAGAATAAATATCAACCATGTTACCTGTCATTCCGTCCTCCTTATGTCAGACCCCTTGTTCCCTTTTCCTTCTTTAGTGTCTTGTCAATAAGTATTTCCAGGGTTTGGTGCTACCCTGGCTCTACGAGAATGCTTATATGGTGACTGTTGATCACATGAGGAAATAATATATATATATATATATATATATAGATTCATTCGAAAAAGAAGCAAAACGAGAAAAGCATCAATGCCTTGAACCTCAAAGCAATTTACGAATACTTCCCTTCTTAGGTAAATGATAAGAGGTTGGTCGATATTGGGATTAGAGATCAACAAATTATCAATGATGGCATTCCTATAAACTATAAGGAAAGGAGTAAATTGAGGAGTGCTAGGAAAGATTTAAATATGTAAGGTGAAACCCAAGGTAAGGTTGTCCATGATAGTATGGATATTGAGGTTACAAATCAACACACTTTTGATGTTGTAATCAACAAAAGTTTAAGAAAAGGACTGAAACATGCAAAGCTATAAAAGAGTCAAACTTGCAGGTTGTGAGCCAAATAAAGTCCAATAACAAGGAACATAATTCACATAGGCAGAAAAAAAAAAAAAAAAAAAAAAAACTAGTTCAACCATACTTCATTAATCATATGGTGTCTCAAACAAATGTTCTTCATGTTCTTGTTCTAGAATCAGTTGACAAGTTCCCCATCGGAAAGCAAGATTTCAACTAGGCTATACAAATATCCATGTACAAATTTTATGATAAATGCGAACATTGATGTTGCATAAGTAGCAGAGAAGGCTCAGTTGAGAGCATAACTTCAATTCAGTTAGAGAATGATTCAACTACAAATGTGGTAGGTCTTCTACATGTTAGTAAATTTAAAAGAACAGATAAGATGAAAACAAATAGGGGAAATGCTTTCCCACAACACGTAGTTTACACAGTTTATGTGGAAATTCAAATAAATAATGACAGCATAGTTTTGGCATAAAAACACACAAAGCCACGCTTACAGAGATAAAAACCAGAGAGAATTATATTGTGTTCTTCTGTTTCAACGAGTTTCACCATACGTATCAAAAAATATGAAAACATCCTACTTAATACAAAATAGCAGAGCTAACAATTAAATGCCAATTCAATGCTTGAATGGACCGGTAACAACAAAATCGTACTTCTTCCGTGAAAGTCCAATTCTCCATAAAAACAGCGCACATAGCTTTGTACGAAGGACTTGAAATCCTTCAGGTTTCGGCTTTGAATGATATCACATCCATGCCGATATCGCAGATCATACTTCGGTGGTGACAAAATTTAACTTGGCGCTATCCTCCTAAGCTTTGCGACATGCGATATATGATCGTGTTGCAACTTAAAACTTTTAACCCGTGGAATCCTTTAACCATAATCTCAAAATATTGTGATTGTGATGTGTGATGATGATATCACATCGCACCATCGCAAGGTTTGTAACGGAGTGCAAAAGGTAAGGGCTAAGATGTGTGAAGTGCAAAATGCGACGCGCTAAATAGTGGGAAGTGCGAAAAGGCGAAAGGTAAGGAATAAAGGAAATACAAAGGTTTGTTGTGGATTTGGATAATGCATAAAGGTAATAGGGTCCCAACAGATATTGCATCAGTGGAGATTTAAGATTTCGGTAAGAAGTTGTGTGGAAAAGCTTAAATTTTGCAAGATGCACAATGCAGGCAAGAGGTAGGTATAAGGCAGGAAGGATTTAAACGCAGAGTGATGGTCGGGTACTCTACTTTCTAAACATTACGAAAGAATTGCGTGCACTAAGTAAGCTTTTGGATATGGGCTTTGTCCTTCTGTACAAAAACATTAAATTTTCAGGATGGTTGCTACCATTTTATTCATGGCGGTGGCTAGGAGTTATTTCCAACACTCTCCCTTAATCACAACTGCCGCCATTGACCATTCCCAAACATTCTTTGAGATAAACAAATTTTTTCTGTGCCAACGAATTTGTGAAGATGTCTGCAAATTGTTCCTCTGACCTACAATGTTGTAACACAATTTCACCATTTTTAACTAATTCTCTTATGAAATGGTATTTAGCATCAATGTGCCTTGTCCTTTTGTGAAAAACAAAATTCTTTGATAATGCAATTGTTGAACTCTTATCATAGGAAATAGTGGTTGATTTTTCTTGTTCGTGATATAAATCCCGCAACATCCTTCTCATCCAAACTATTTTACATGGCGTTGTTGGAATCACGATTGTCATTAGACCAAATCCCGCAGGCATTAGTATCTACTACAATCACCAGAGTTAGGATCCACGAGAGGAGGTTAGTCCATGTCGCGAAACACATGGGGAGCATTGAACCCAATGTCCAACAACTGTTGTTGTTGCTGCTACATACTCAGCTTCTGTTGTTGATAATGAAACTATTGCCTGGTTCTTGTAAGCCCATGAAATGGCTCCCAAACCGAAATGAAAAACTTATCCTGATGTTCTCTTTCTGTCATCAACACTTCTAGCCCAATCACTGTCATTGTAACCAATCAGCCTAAAATCATCAGTTGCAAAGTATAGAACACCATACTCCTTTGTCCCATTGACATACTTTAAAATTCTTTTGGTTGATTGCCAATGTGTATCCTTGGGTATCTCCATTAATATTGACACCAAACTTATTGCATACATTACATCAGGCTAGTTGTAGTCAAATACATTAGGCTGCCAACCATGCTTGTATATAATGTCGGATTAACATTACTGTTGCAATCTTCCTTGCTCAACTTCAATCCCATGACTTTTGGAGATGGTGTTGGCTTCTTGTTTTGCATATTGAACCTTTTTGAAATCTCTGCAACATACTTTAATTGAGAGATAAAAGTCCATTTTCTGTTTTCTTTACTTCTATGCCGAGAAAATATCTTAACAACCCCAAGTCATTCATTTCAAACTCAATTTTCATGACTTCTTTAAAATCAACGATGAGAGAATCATCACCACCCGTAAAAATAAAATAATATACATAAAAAAAAACATTAATAATCTTACCATCATTTTATTTTATGTAGAGAGTGGGTTCACCATCACATTTTTCTAACCCATTGTCCATCAGGCAAGCATCTATACAACTGTACCATGCACGCGGTTCTTGCTTCAGCAGATAAATATATTTCCGCAACTTACACACCTTGTATTCTTGGCCTACTACTTCATAGTCAGGAGGTTGTTTAACATACACCTCCTCTTTCAACACTCCATTTAATAATGTTAACTTCACGTCCATTTGATACACTTTTCATAATTTTTGTGCTGCTATTGACAACACTATACACAATGTCTCCATCCTTGCAACTGGTGCAAAGGTTTCCTCATAGTCTCTTCAATGTTGTTGCTTCTAGCCTTTGACAACTAGGCTTGCTTTGTGCCTTTCTATCTTGCCTTCAATGTTGCTCTTGGTCTTATAACCCCATTTCACTCTAATGACTTTGTTTCCTTGCGAAAGGTCCACTAACTCCCATGTGTCATTCCTTTCTATTTCTCCTATCTCTTCATTCATTGCTTCAACCCATTTCTCTTCTTTGACTACATCTTCAAAATGTACTAGGTCATCTACATGAAAAAATAATGCAAATAAAGAATTCAGACCAGCACTGTTATCAACTTCTTCTAGTTCATAGATTTCACTTAAATTTATGAATTTTGGTCTTCATGTACTTGTTGAAGATGAGCTTGGTGTTGAGCTTTAAATATATGGAGTTTCGAATATTTGTGGTGTGCTTGGAGAAGCACTTAGTTGATTTTGCAATGTTGTCATATTACTTGCTTGTGGTGTGCATTGTTGAGCTTGTGTGGGTGGAGGAGGAGCCACCATTGAGGAATTAGTTGCCAGAGTCAATTCCTCTTTGTCTTCATGTCAAATACATGTCTTCACATTGACTGTCTTATCTAAACTTCCATCCCATGCTTCCACTTCTATGAACTGAACATCTCTGCTGATTATTACCGTCTTGGTTGATGGATTGTACAACTTGTATGCCTTGGATTCATCAATGTATCCAAGAAATATACATTTCTCCCCCTTGATGTCCAACCTCTTCCTCAATTGATCTGGGACATGTGCATATGACACACATCCGAACACTCTCATATGAGTGACAAATTGCTTTCTTCCACTCCATGCTTCTTCTGGAACTATATTCATGACACTTTTAGTTGGACATCTATTAATGATATATGTTACACAAGAGATAGCTTCAGCCCAATAATCATTTGGAAAATGCTTTGCCTTCAAAATACTCCTTGTCATGTCCATGATGGTCCTATTCTTTCTTTCAGTAACACCATTTTGCTGAGGTGTATAGGTGTAAACTGCTTGTGAATTTCATGCTCTCTGCAGAAACATAGAAAAAATTTTGAGATATATTCGCCACCTCTATCAATCCTCAACACTTTTATGTAGTGTCCACTTTTGTTCTCAACAAGAGCTTTGTAGTGGCAGAAGTGGTCAAACACTTCACTTTTCTGTTTCAGGAAATAGACCCATGTCTTCCTTGTGTAGTCATCTATTAATGTTAAAATATAGTGGCTACCACCTAATGATGGTGTTTGCATTGATCCAAATAAACTTGAGTGGACAATCTCCAAAGGTAATTTTTCCCTTATTGACTTTCCTGCTCGAAATGATTCTCTGTGTTGTTTGCCCAACATGCAGCCTTCACACAGGTTGTCTAGTTTTTCTATGAGTGGCAATCCTTTCACCATGCATTTTCTATGCAACAGATTCAAACCTCCGAAGTTGAGATGAACAAATCTCAAATGCCATAACCAATTCTCATATTTGACTTCTTCTTGGAAGTTTTCTTGTGTGACAACTGCTATAACACCTTCTTCCTTCAAGTTTGATCTCAACTTGAGAGGAAACATTCTATTTTTTGGCATATGCACTTTTGCAACGAGTTGTCTACATGGAGGCTTATCCATGACTGTACACACATCATCTTTAAAAAAGACATTGTAGCCCTTTTGTATGAGTTGTCCAATGCTTAGGAGGTTATTTTTCATGCCAGGGACATAATAAACATCTGGCATGAAATTCTTCTCTCCATTTTTTGTTAGTATGTCTACTCTTCCTTTTCCCATGATAGAGACCTTTCTATCGGTCCCCAATGTTACTTCTGATTTCACACTTTCATCTAGTTTGGAAAACATTTATATGTTTCAATTCATGTGGTTGCTACAACTCGAATCTAAGAACCATATATATCCTTGTTTTTCTTATGCTACATTACAAGCTAAAAACATGCTACCATGGTTCTGATTTTCCTTTGTGAAATTTACACTAGATTTGCTACCCATGTCATATTGCTTCTTTCTACATCCATTTGCATAATGACCATATCTTTTACAATAATGACATTTAACTTGAGATTTATCATACCTCTCACCTTGTGCTTGATTCTGGCTTGAGCTTTGAATTGGATTTTGATTGCTGCCTCTTCCACTTGTCCTTGGAGGGTTCTTTCTTCCACCTCTGTGTGGGCTTCTTCCTTTTCCTTGACATCTACCTGGACTAAAATACACTTGTGTCTTGAATGCATGCTCCAATGAGGATTTTGTTGCTCTGCTTATACTCTGCTCATGAGACATCAGTGATGCAAAAATCTCATCCGCTGAAAACTGTGAGAGATCCTTTGTCTCTTCTATGGTCACAACTATGGCATCAAGCCTTGATGGCAGACTTCTTAAAAGTTTCTCAACTATTCTTATTTCCTCAAGTGTCTCGCCATGAGACCTGATTTGCGTAACCCACCCAATCACATGTGTAAATAATGAGTCTATATTCTCAGACTCTTTCATGCATAGTGTTTCAAAATCTCTTCTCATCATTTGTAGTTTTGATGTCTTCACCTTTGCCATGCCTTCGTAGGCTGTCTAGAGTGTATCCCATGCTTTCCTGGACTTCATTTCTACTAAAACCCTTGGAAAAATACTTTCACGAACTGTCTAGAAAATATATAATAGGGCTTTGGAGTCCTTCTTCTTATTGTCTCTCAAAAAATAGCTTTCTGCTTGTGTCAAAGAATTGTATGTTGTTGCATCTACTGGTTCTTTGAATCCATTTTCCACTAGCTCTCAAATATATTGTGAGGAGAACAGTGCCTTCATTGTAATAGCCCAATAGTCATAATTCTTCCCATTAAAATGTGGTATTTGTGAATTTTTCAAGCTTGTGCTTGCTGCAAAAAACCTTCTCACTATTAGAGAATATGCTTTTCAAAACAAACTTTCATCTCTTCAGTAAATAACACTTTCTTTAACTAAGAGTCTAAACCATCTCCAATGCCATGTTAGTAAATTTAAAAGAACAGAGAAGATGAAAACAAACAGGGGAAATTCTTTCCCACAACACACAGTTTACACAGTTTATGTGGAAACTCAAATAAATAATGACAACACGGTTTTGGCATAAAAACACACAGAGCCACGTAGAAAGAGATAAAAACCAGAGAGAATTATATTGCATTCTTCTACTTCAGCAGGTTTCACCATACATATCAAAAAATATGAAAACATCCTACTTAATACAAAATGGCAGAGATAACCATTAAATTCCAATTCAATGCTTGAATGGACTTGTAACAACAAAATCGTACTTCTGTCATGAAAGTATAATTCTCCATAAAAACAACGCACAGAACTTTCTATGTCGGACTTGAAATCCTTCAGGTTTTGGCTTTGAATGATATCACATCCATGCCAATATCACAGATCATACTTCAACGGTGACAACATTTAACTTGGCGCTATCCTCCTGAGCTTTACGACATGCGATATGCAATCGCGTTGCAACTTAATACTTTTAACCATTGGCATCCTTTAATGGTAAACTCAAACTATTGTGATTGTGATGTGCGACGATGATATCGCATCACACCATCGCAAGGTTTGTAACAGAGTGCAAAAGGTAAGGGCTAAGATGTGTGATGCGCCAAATAGCAGGAAGTGAAAAAAGGCGAAAGGTAAGGAATAAAGGAAATACAAAGGTTTGTTGTGGATTTGGATAATGCGTAAAGGAAAGAGGGTCCCACCAAATATCGCATCAGCGGAGATTTAAGATTTTGGTAAGCAGTTATGCAGAAAAACTTATACTTTGCGAGATGCACAGTACGTGGAAGAGGTACGTATAAGGAGGGAAGGATTTAAATGCAGAGTGATGGCCTGGTACTCTGCTTTCTGAAAATTACAGAAGAATTGTGTGCATTAAGTAGTCTTGTGAATATGGGCTTTGCCCTTCTCTGCAAAAACATTAAACTGTAACTATGGTTGCTGCGAGTTTATTCATGGTAGTGGTTCAGAGTTATTTCCAACACTAAATTCTGATCCAAGTACAAAACAAAGTACATATATTATTGTAAATGGAAGTGTTCATGTTGCAGAAGAAGCAAAAAATTGTTCAAGTGTCCCGTTGAAACTAAAAATTTGAAATAGTCAGAAAATGATGCAGATCCAAACTCTGCTGTGAAAAAGGAAGATTTGATTCAACTAGAGAAGAATGATCCAAGCACAAACAATATTGGCCAAAATAGTGCAACAGGCCCTATAGGTTCATTGTATGTCATTGTCTAGGAAATTCCTGTGGTGAACAAAATCGAAGCGCGGGAAAAATATAATTTTATCTGTTAACTCGAGCATGACCTCAAGGATAGTAGAATATCCCATGCATCTCCATGTTTCAAGAAGAACTGTAATTAGAGCCTACCAATTCTCTTGGTATGATGCATAGGTTATTTTTCAAACAAGAGCCCCGCTCACCATTTTGTTCGATAATTATAATTTAATTGTTTTGGTTGACAAATTTCTACATGTATCAAAACTTTTGATCTGTTTCCAAATTGTTCTTGTTTTCCCTTTTAAATTTCCCCGCAGATTTCATTTGAGTGAAGCTACCTATGTACAAACTATTTAATCTTTGAGGAAAAGCATTCTCCAATCACTTTTTCTATATATAAGCTTGAACAATTTTCTTCTATGATATATATCATTGAAATTGTGTACTTGTTTGTTTGTGCATAGAAGGTTGTGTAAATTTCTTTTAAATTAATTCATAAGAACGTTGATCCAGCTGAGATATGGTGTTTGAAAACTTCGATATTGGTGGACCAAGTAAAGAGTGCATGATGTGATCCTTGTAACGATATTGATGCAAACCTTGTTGTAAATATCTATTAATTCATCTTAAGAAATAAATATTGTATTTTTATTCAATAAAACAACTATAATGTTGTATATATTATATCCATTCAATAAATCATTTTCAGTCTTTGCAGGTATAGCTTTTTTTCATAGTGGATTGCATTTTACTCTACACTTTTTTTTTTCAAAGAAAAAAATATGTTATATCAAAGTGATTATTATGTGTTCTTGTCCAAAAAAAGAGACTCACTGCTTCAGTGGAATATTAAGTATACCTTCTAATATTTACTCTTAGAACATTACACTTCATTCTTAAACCAAATACAAAACCATCTTTATAGTATGTTTTTTATGTGCTATGCATAAATATAAAAACAACAAAAACTAAAATGGATAACCAATGGCTTCAGTGGCTTTCTATGCTTCAGTCTGAATGGATATAGAATATTTCACCGTACCAATATCTTTACAATGCAGCTAAATAAGATCTTTTTCCTTTTCTTGGCATTTTCAGTTTTTATATTCATTTTGGGTGCTTATCAATGAAAAACAATTGGATTTTTTTTTTGCGGTCAGATTCCTTTTTTTTTCCGGCTCTCTTGAACTTTCGATAAATTAGACAACGCGACAGGACTGGGTGCTCTTCTTATTGTTTCCAATGAAGGCTTCCAATATTTGTAGCTCATTCGTAATCACCTTACCTCTACAATTCTTCTGTAAAGTTTTTGATTACAAGTGCTAGGTCAGTGTCCACCATATAATTCTGATTACGCTCATGTTGATCAAGAAGAGATCCCTTTTCGTATGACCTTGAAGACACGATGTAGAAATCTAGATGAATTTGCTTGGCGGATCTTAGAGCGCAATCTATTTGTGGCTGCAATATTTCCAAATCATTATATGTATGAGAAAAATTCTTGAAGTTATTGAAATAACGTGCGAGGATAGACCAAAAAGTCGACGCTAATGATCCTCTTCCTTTCTGTGCGCAGAATGGGATTAGCCAACAATTCACAAATCACACTCTTGGATCTACGATCTGCTCCAAAACTTTAAATTTTTTCAAAGCGGTCAGATAATGTTGGGTATTTTTATATATATATTTTTAGCCAATTTGATCCACGCTAGTACCAAAGAAAAAATCTCCAAAACTCTGTTGCCAAGAAATTAGAACGTAGCACCTCAATACCACGAAGCACACAAACACACAGGAACAAATCCACACAAGAAATATGGAACTCAAACATTCAACTAATTTATTTACATAGAATCAAAAAAATCAAGAATCTCTCACATATTCTTAGCTTTCACGTGAAGGATTCGGCGTAGAACAAGCTCTCATACCATGTTAGTAATTGAGATAGAGGGCAGATAGCCCAGTACAAGCTCTCATACCATATTAGGAATTGCGATAGAGGGAAGATAGGGATTATACACAACACCAAACACATTTAGATATATTTATTGTTCACAACAGTTATAAATATATAAGATATAAATCACTAACTTCTACACATTTAAATCACTACTAATATAAGAAACAACAAATTTTAAATAGACATTTGGTAATTCACAATAACAACTCAAACCACAACATATGGAAACATTACTTCCAAACTCTATATCACTATATTCTTATTTCTTTCTGGCTAGGTGGTGAATCATATATAATATATTGGTGGGATGATTCTCTTGGTTCCGACTTGTAAAGTAGAGGGCTTGAAGGACATCACCCTTATGCATTACCTTTTGGGTTTGAAAATTTGAAAGGGGCAAGTGAGGTGACTAGGGAAAGGGAAGTATACATGGGAGATTCTAAGGAAATTTCATAGGCTGGATTGCAAACTATTGGTATTTCATATGAGGATCTTTCTATGTTTATGTAGTTTATTAGTTCCAAGACCTATGTATGGAATAGTGAACTAATCTATGTTTATTTCATATGGGGATATTTCTATGTTTATGTAGTTTATTCGTTCCAAGACATATATATGGAATATTGAACTGATATGAGTTTATTTCATATGAGGATATTTCTATGTTTATGTAGTTTATTAGTTCCAAGACATATGTATGGAATATTGAATTGATCTATGTTTTTCAGTGAGCACTTTGAACCAACTCATGGTTGAATCTGGATAGATACATTGGATCATTCACGGGCTTTTTTCAGGATAAATATAGTTCTTCACTCACCTATCCATGAATTGTTCCAACTGAAACATGGGAACCTTACTATGTCGTGTTGATTTCTCCTCTCTTTCCTAGTTTCCTGGATGGAGGATTATAGTAGGTGCCAATAGAAATTCAAAAATACAATGTATGTTACCTGCATTTTATCCCAGAAAAGGGGTTGTATCAACATCCTCGACAAACATAATGCCAATAACAATAATTCTTAAGCAACTGATCAAAATGGATATCATTCAAAGAATTCAATGTTTTTGGAAATTAGATTCACTATTTAGCTTAACTTTCGCTGGATATTGAGCCTATGCCTCGCGACATAATTTTCTGCCATTTTAAATGAGTTGGATTATTTTTCAACTTCGAAATTAAATTCGATAATTAGAAAAACTTTCGCTTGGTCTTCAAACTCTACTCGAAAACAGAATTGGCTTGGATTTTAAGTTTTAATCCAACTGTTTGTTTATAAAATTTGAAATTGAATCCAGTAATTATCACAACTTTCTCTAGGACTTAAGTCTCTCCCATGGAATAGAATTTATGTAAATTTTACGTATCTGGCTACTTTCAACTTTGAAAGTAAACCTCATAATTGGAAGAATTTTTGTGTGCTTCAGCTTGAGGTTCTCGTTTATTATTAATTCTCCCATATTTTTGAAAAACTTGCATTGGACATTTAGCATATTTTATGACATCTCAGACCCGAGTTTAGAGACATACACAATACCCAATTTCATAAAAATTATTTGGTTTTATGGGATGAACATATTTGTGTTGGAAGATAATTCTTTCATATTCATATTAGAATTAGTTGTAGATTTGTAAGTGTTGGAATTTAATTCCCACTGCCATGCAGAGCAGTAGGACGACGAGTTTAAAGTCTGATGGGATCGAAAAACAGCAAATTAAATTTTGATGGGAGTTTGAATAACGGTGGCAAAAAACTCCAGTTCAGATTTTCACACAACCACTGCATACTTAAATTTAGCACCCATTGCTTTCATTTCTCTGCTAACCATATTGAATGCACAACCAACAAAGCTCCATTTCAGAGGGGCAGCAGACTCGAGCAGTAAGAGGGAAGGAGAACCCCGGAATGGATGACGTCATCCATCTGTGGACCCACCTCTTCACAAATCAAAGTAATTCCGAGAGGTAGAGGGAACTCAAGAGAAGGCTTTTGAAGCACTTCCGGAAAGCATGAAAAGAATAAGGTTTTTAAACCTTAGGATAAAGTTCAACGTTTTAATTTAATTTTATATTTCCTTATTGTTTTATTTTTACAGTGGGTTAATTTTATTTTAACATGGTACATTTAGATTTTTAACATTGGTTAAATATGTTTTGATATATATTATAAATATGGAATATATATATATATATATATATATATAATGTCTTATATGTCGTGAGAAAGTGTGAGTTGTTGTGTATTGTATTTTTGAGAGCCCGAAGGCAGAAAAACAGAGAAAACATAAAGAGAGAGAGAGAGAGGAAGTTTGTTGAAGTGTTGTGTCTGCAGCAGCCAGTGAATTTTTTGTGTGAATCCAGAACACCGGAAGTTTTGAAGACAGTCATTTTGTAACAGTTTTTTTTAAGTTTAATAGAAACAGAGTTTTTACTCCATCCGCCTCTCTGTGTGTGAATTTTTTTAATCTCTGTGTTATAAAAGAGGAATTATATTTTCCTCTTTGTTGTTCGGAATTGTTCAGAAATTCCAACATGGTATCAGAGCTAGTCTAGACACTCAGTGAACAAAGCAGAGTTTGCTCTTCACTGAAGAAGTTGTAAGAAGTTTATTGAAGCGGATTTCTCCAGTAGAGGAAGCTTCTGTTTAGTTACACAGTCAAAAGAGTTTGTTTTTTTTTTTAATAGAGTCAAGTATGGCAGCAGCAGGCACCAGTCTGGAAAATACCCAACTTCCATAGTTTAATGCGAAGAATCATGATTATTCGGCAATCACGATGAGAGCTCTGTTTGCTTCATAGGACATATGGGAGCTAGTTGAGAATGGCTACCCAGAACCAGATGATGCAGCAACATTAGCTACTTTGACAACAACAGAAAGAGATTTGTTAAAAGATAATAGGAAGAAGGACTCCAAAGCCCTCTTCTATATTTTTCAATATGTACATGAGAGTATTTTCCCAAGGATTGCAGCAGCAAAAAAGTCTAAGGAGGCATGGGATATTCTCAAGACAGCCTATGAAGGCATGGGGAAGGTGAAGACAACAAAGTTGCAAATATTGAGGAGATATTTTGAAACTCTTTGTATGAAGGAGTCTGAAAATATATACTCATATTTCACTCATGTTATTGGGTTGGTTACCCAGAGAAGGTCTCATGGAGAGAAATTTGAAGACAGAAGAGTTGTGGAGAAAATCTTGAGAAGTCTACCCTCAAGATTTGATGCCATAGTAGTGGCAATAGAAGAGACAAAGGATCTCTCACAATTTACAGTGGATGAGCTAAGTGCATCCCTGATGTCTCATGAACACAGATTGAACATACGCATAGATTCCTCATTGGAATAAGCTTTAAGACTCAAATGTCTTTTGGCTGAAGCAGAGGTCAAGGTAGAGAAAACAACAGAGGAAGAGGCAGAAGCCAAAATAGAGGGAGAAACATCCCTACAAGTTCGAGCGGAAGGAGCAGCAATCAGAACTAGAATGAAGGCTCAAGCCAACATCAAGCTAATGGACAAAGGTATGATAAATCCCAAGTCCAGTGTCATTATTGCAAGAAATATGGGCATTATGCCAATGAATGTAGGAAAAAGAAAAATGACATGAATAATAGGCAGAATGCTAATTTTTCAAAAGAAAATAAGAACCGGAGTAATGTGTTGTTAACATGTAATGTAGCACAAAATAGACAAGATGATGTATGGTTCTTAGACTTAGGTTGTAGCAACCACATGACTGGAAACATAGCAATGTTTTCCAATCTTGATGAAAATGTTAAATGTGAAGTAACAACAAGAACTGATAGTAAGATCTCTATCAAGGGAAAAAGCAAAGTCAATATCTTGGCAAGAAATGGAGAACAAAAGTTTGTGCCAGATGTATATTATGTACTTGGCTATAAATGTAATATTTTGAGCATTGGATAGCTCATTGACAAGGGCTACAATGTATTTTCTAAATATGATGTGTGCACAATCATGGACATACCTCTAAGCCAGAAATTCATTGCAGAGGTGCATATGACAAGCAATAGGATGTTTCCTCTCAAGCTTAGAGAAAACTTGAAGGAAGGAAGAAATGTAGCAGCTGTAACACAAGAGTTCTTTCAAGAGGAAGTGAAAGATGAAAATTGGTTATGGCACTTGAGATTTGGACATCTCAATTTCGGAGGCCTGAACTTGTTGCACAAAAAGGCAATGGTAAAAGAATTATCATTGATTGAAAAACTAGACAGCCTATGTGAAGGCTCTATTTTGGGAAAACAACACAGAGAAAGCTTTCCAGCGGGAAAGAGTATAAGGGCAAAGACACCCTTAGAAACTATCCATCAGATTTGTGTGGACCAATGCAAACGCCATATTTAGCTGGCAACAAATATTTTTTGACATTCATAGATGATTACACTAGAAATACATGGGTGTATTTCTTGAAACATAAGAGTAAAGTATTTGAGCAGTTCTGCCACCTCAAAGCTCATGTTGAGAAGCAGAGTGGGCACTACATCAAAGTGTTAAGAACTAACAGAGGTGGAGAATACATCTCCAAAGAGTTCCTACGTTTCTCTAGGGAGAATGGCATACATAAAAAGTTTACCACAAGGTACACACCTCAGCAAAATGGTGTTACAGAAAGGAAGAATATGACCACCATGAACATGGTCAGAAGTATGGTCAGAAGTATGTTGAAGGCAAAACATTTTCCAAATGAGTATTGGGCTGAAGCTGCAAATTGTGACATCTTGAATAGATGCCCAACCAAAGCTGTCATGAACAGAGTTCTGGAAGAAGCGTGGAGTGGCATAAAGCAGTTCGTCACCCACATGAATGTTTTCGGATGTGTGGCTTATGCACACATTTTAGATCAACTAAGGAAGAAGCTTGACAGTAAGGGGGAGAAATGTATCTTTGTTGGATACAGTGATGAGTCCAAGGCATATAAAATCTATAATCCATCCACCAAGAAAGCTATAATCAGTAGAGATGTGTAGTTTATTGAAGAAGAAGCTTGGGATGGAAGTTTAGAGAAAACAGTGAATGTGAAGACATGTGTGTCTCACGAAGAATAAGAGTAAGGGACAACATAAAATAATCCTTCCTTGGTGGCTCCTCCTCCACCACCGCAAACACAACAAACCACACCACAAGTTGGAAATAGAACAACCTTGAGAAATCAAGGAAGTGCTTCTTCAAGCACACCACAGGGAACTGAAACTCCATCAAGTTCAAGTGAAACTCCAAGTACACCAAGAAGACCGAGATTCAGAAATCTAAGTGAGATTTATCAACAAGGAGAGGTAAATGATAATGTCAGTCTGAACTCTTTATTTGCTTTTTATTTTCATGTTGATGACCCAATTCATTTTGAAGATGACGTAAAAGAAGAAAAATGGATTGAAGCAATGAATGAAGAAATTGGTGCAATAGAAAAGAGTAATACATGGAATTTAGTGGACCTCCCTAAAGGTAAAGAATTCATTGGAGTAAAATGGGTCTATAATACCAAGATCAATGTTGAAGGCAAGATTGAAAGGCACAAGGCCAAACTTGTTGTCAAAGGCTACAAGCAGCAACAAGGAAGAGATTATGTAGAAACCTTTACACCAGTTGCAAGGATGGAAACAATGAGAACAGTGTTGTCCATAGCAACACAAAATAGATGGAAAGTTTCTCAAATGGAATTTAAATCTGCATTCCTGAATGGAGTGTTTAAAGAGGAGGTATATGTTGAACAACCTCCAGGCTATGAGATTTAAGGCCAAGAGCACAAAGTATGTAAGCTGAAGAAAGCTCTTTATGGACTGAAGCAAGCTCCAAGAGCATGGTAGAGCAGAGTAGATGCTTACCTGATTGAAAATGGATTTGAAAAATGTGATGGAGAACCTACACTCTACATAAAAGAAAATGATAGTAAGATTATTATTGTTGTTTTATATGTAGATGATTTAATATTTACTGGCAATGAAGTTTTTGTCATTGTTTATTTTAAAGCAGTCATGAAGAGTGAATTTGAAATGACTGATTTGGGTTTCTTGAGATATTTCCTTGGAATAGAGGTAGAAAAAAGTGAAAATGGGATTTTTATCTCCCAAACAAATTATGTTGAAGAAGTGTTGAAAAGGTTCAACATGCAGAACAACAAGGCAACTGTAACTCCAACTGTCATGAGGTTAAAATTGAGCAAAGAAGATAGCAGCAAAGATTTTAATCCAAAATTGTATAAGAGCATAGTTGGTGACCTCATGTATTTGACTGCAATTAGGCCGGATATAATGCATGCTGTAAGTTTAATCTCCAAATTTATGGAAAGGCCGAAAGAGACTCATTGGCAAGCAGCCAAGAGGATTCTAAGGTATGTGAATGGAATGAAGGGTTATGGTATTTTCTACTCATCTGAAAATTTTAAGATGACTGGTTACACTGACAGTGATTAGGCTAGAAGTGTAGATGATAGGAAGAGCACATCTGGATATGTGTTTCATTTGGGATCGGGAGTCGTTTCATGGGCTTCCAAGAAAAAACCAATAGGTGCTTTATCAACAGCAGAGGCAGAATATGTGGCATCAACAGTAGTAGCATGCCAAGCAGTATGGATGAGAAGAATGCTCAAAGATTTATGTCATGAGCAAGACAAAGGAATGACAATTTATTGTGATAACAACTCGGCGATAGCTTTATCAAATAATTCTGTCTTCCATAAGAGAACAAAGCATATTGATGCTAAATTTCATTTTATACGAGAACTAGTTAATAATGGTGAAATTATTTGCAGCACTGTAGGACAGAGGAACAATTCGTTGATATTTTGAGAAAGCCATTAACGCAGAAGAGTTTTAACTATTTTAGAAAATTCCTGGGTATGAAAGAAAACCCAGCAGTTTAAATTAAGGGGGAGTGTTGGAATTTAATTCCAACTGCCATGCAAAGCAGCAGGATGACGAGTTTAATGTCTGATGGGATCGAAAGATAGAAAATTAAATTTTGATGGGAGTTTGAAGAACGGTGGCAACAAACTCCAGTTCAGATTTTCACGCAACCACTGCATACTTATCTTTAGCACCCACCGCTTTCATTTTTCTGCCAACCACATTGAATGCACAACCAGAAAAGCTCCATTCTGGAGGGGCAGTAGACTCGAGAAGCAAGGGGGAAGGAGAACCCCCGGAATGGGCGACGTCATCCATCTATGGACCCACCTCTTCACAAATCAAAGTAATTCCGGGAGGTAGAGAGAACTCAAGAGAAGGATTTTGAAGCACCTCCAGAAAGCATGAAAAGAATAAGGTTTTTAAACCTTAGTATAAATTTCAACATTTTAATTTAATTTTATGTTGTCGTATATGTTTTATTTTACCATGGGTTAATTTTATTTTAACGTTGTACATTTAGATTTTTAACATTGGTTAAATGTGTTTTGATATATTTTATAAATATGGAATATATATATATATGTAATGTCTTATATGTCATGAGCAAGTGTGAGTCACTGTGTATTGTATTTTTGAGAGCCCGAAGGCACAAAAATAGAGAAAACAGAGAGACAGAGGAAGTTTGTTGAAGCGATGTGTCTGCAGCAGCCAGTGAATTTTTTGTGTGAATCCATAACACCAGAAGTTCTGAAGACAGTCATTTTGTAACAGTTTTTTTAAGTTTAATAGAAATAGATTTTTAACTCCATCCACCTCTCTATGTGTGAATTTTTATAATCTCTGTGTTGTAGAAGAGGAATTATATTTTCCTCTCTTTTGTTCGGAATTGTTCAGAAATTCCAACAGTAGGTGCGTGTTGAGAGAATATCTCAACCTCCCTATTCATATTTAGAAGTGGTTGGATCTCACCAACATCATAAGTATTGTGATGTATTCATGTGATGACATTATGTAATACAAATTATTTGTTTTGCGTGTGCACACCTCTATTTTTATCATGATATCAGAGAAAGTATGAGCTTGTCTCCCTTACGGGAGGGTTCAGGAGGATGAAAGAGATATGAGATTCAATGTTATTTTCTTTTTACGTAGATAGTGTGTAACTGTTTATATTTCGTATCCGTGAATTTTGTTGCTCGTGTACTTGTGTGTTTGATTTGACTCTCTTGTAGATAGCGATGAACTAAGAATGCCACATAGCAAAGCCAACGTGTAATGTAGAAACACATCACTCTTCTCTCGCCGCGACAACAGATTATTTATTGGATCGGACTTGGTTGTTTGAAACATCAACAACCCCATTGTTCCTCACCTTGCAAGAAATTGGAAAGGGAATATGATTGAGGAATTGAATGATAGTTCATATTTCTTCATGGCCATTTGAACTTGCAACTTCTCCTTTGTCCGTTTTTCTACCTCAAGCCACAGATCGTGTACTCGAAATTCAATGTCATATTGTCTAGGGATATGTGGGGAACAATTGTGGACTTTAATAGAATGACTTCAAGAAAATGACTTATTGATCTATACACATTTGTTAACAGGGTATATTGGTTTAGTTTCTTTCTTGGAAACAATCTTATGACTTGGTGAACAAATCCAGTGGGATTCAACACATTCTATTTTTCATTCCCATTAGAAATTTCTTAAGAGAAGCATGAGGGACTGTACCGAAAGCCTATGTGCACAATTCCGATGTGGTATTAAATATTCTAAGGGTATGTCACCAAGTCGTAGGAAACTAATGAGAAAATTTATTAGCAGTGGATTTATTTCAGAGAATATTACAGAAATCCATGATCCTGTCATTCTAGACACTCATACTGCTATGAGGATGATTCTTCAACGAAAGTCTTGCGATGTTAGCAGAAATCTTGAGCTCTACAACAATTGCAACATGTTTTAGTGGGTTGCCAGATGCACCACACTATTCATCTACAATGAGAAACAAGTTTTTAGAGTAGCTCAAGGCAAAGTTGTAATTGTTGTAGTATTATTTTGGCAATAGGTGAAAAGAGTGGGTGTGTGAAGTCGGTGACAAATAATTTATTTACAATTTCTGTTTATGCAGATTTCAGTTATATTTTTTTTTGTAAAAGGTGCAAAATCAATTATTGAATAGTGAAATATAATTACATTAGTCGTTCATGAAGTTCTTCGGTGCTCAGAGAACAAATGGCTAATTTTATTTTGTGAATTTGTTATAAGTTGATGGGCTTGTTGTGCTTCAGGCTTCAAGAGCATCAACTACAGGTTACAGTCTGAGATACATTTGTGTTAAGCAAGTCGAGTTGTTAGATCAACTCTTGAACACATTCAGTATTCAGACCATTTTCCTAGCCATTGATGGATAGCCGAAAGAGAAATATTCAACATACTGTGATTGGTCCATAGGATGGTTCATCACTTGTCATCTCTTATAGCAAAAGCACTCATGAACCGAGTTGTCAATATTGTTGATGTTGCGAAGTTCATTATTGATGGTCAGAAGCAGGTGTACATTAAAATGAGTCTTAAGGTAAGCTCAAAGATGTGGAGAGAGAAAGAGCAAAGTCCAGACGACTATAAAGTGGGTATAGTTTCCGATAACAAAGAGTGAGATGAAGATCATTTTTTTATAATATGTGTTATAATATGTATGTAATAATTAAGGGGTAGTGTTCGAAAATAATTCATCCATACTCATATTAGAATTAGTTGCAGATTTGTAGGTGGATGTTGAGATAATATCTCAACATCTCTATTCATATTTAGAAGTGATTAGATTTCACCAGCACCATAAATATTGTGATATATTTGTGTGATGAAATATTATGAAATACAAATTATTTGTTCCATATGTACCCACCTCTGTTTTTATCACTTTGAAATTTTCTATGAGGTGAAAGAACTCGTCAAGTTTCCAAAAAAATGTCTCAAGTTTTGCTAAAGTGTTTTAAATATACAAAATTTGAACTTTGAAGTTCTTTGCTCTTATAGGGATAAACTTCTTTGAAATTTGTTAAAAAAACGTCTCAGATTTTACTAAGGTGATTTAAATATGAAAAATTTGAACTTTGAAGTTCTTTTCTCTTATCAAAATAAACTTCTTTCTTTGAAATTTGTTACAAGGTGAAAGAACTCGTAGAGTTCCCACAAATTCCGCTCAAAAAAGAGACTTGCTCCAGCGTCACTCTCCTCATTTTAAATATCAAAACAAAAGACAAAAGAATTTGTAATTAATATCCTTCCTTTCCTCCAATTAGCACCTCATTATGTATGGAATAATGTTGATATGCAATTGGTATAGTTTGTTTTTTTCAATTAGCACGGAATTAGGGAGGAATGTTGAGAATTGTATGTATGGTTTATTTTTTATTCTCTGCTTTGAAGAAAATAAAATTGATATTACTAGAATCTTCATATAAAATAACAAGATCGGCTACGGGGCAGCAAGTCCCTGCCCCCAGGAAATTCTAGGAATAGTTTTTTTTATTGGCAAATTCCAGGAAATAAAATAAAATTAAACAAGAAACTAATATAGTCTAAAAATACGCATCTCTCCGGAAAACACCAATGAATTAAACTATATGGGCTATCACCTTGTTAATGCCTATGTCAAGTGTGACAGTGTTGAGGATGTGTGTCAAGTGTTTGAAATCATGCGTGAATGCATATGCCAAGTGTGACAGCATTGAAGATGCTTGCCAAGTGTTTGATGAATTGACTCGCCCGCAGAGGCAAAGGCATGGCTAAAGGTAGCTACATTCCTTCCAGATTGAGATCCAGCTCTTTCTATTGTTTCTGACCCAGATATGGATCTACCCATAAAGTTGGGTAGAAGAATACCATTGTTAGTTGTACGAAAGCGAACATTTACATTATTATAAACTATACTATGACACTGTATCAATAATAAATAGACAATGAAGGCAATAAGGCATCTGCTCATGCATGAATGGTGTATTGTATGTTCACTGCAAAAGTTACTCCGATGCAATTTTCACATGAATGGTCTTATATATTATTCCATGCCACAAGGTATTTCATATACTGGTAATGTCAGTGGTTTTAGATATTTAGTTTCAGCAGGTATTTTGGGAAGTTGTTAGATGATTGAGTATGTGTATTTAATTTGTATTAATATATATGCAATGAGATTAAGACTGGCAGGTGTTTTGGGCAGTTATTAGATGAATTGAGTGATTCAGTTCCTTTTGACCGTAAGCGTGACGCAGTTTCTGATTTTAGTGATCGAGATAGAGGAGCATATCTACATGCATCGACCAATTATGTTTATTCTGTTCAAGCAGCAACAGTAGTTGCTTAAGCTATTGATGGAGCAGAAGTTGATATGGGTGATTATGGGCGGACTATATCGGCCGTGGCACCTTCCGTCTTTAGATCAGAACAATATTTTTTCCAATCCTTCTTCTGATCAGTGCTTTGGAGCTTGCATGCATTTTACGCGTGTCTGTTAAGTGCTCCAAACCAATTCGTGTCCCCTCTCCCGTTTTCAAAAGTCGAGTAGTAGGGCAACTGGCGAATGGGATCTGGGGCATGAACAAATGCCATGAGCTCTGAATCTTCACCTGCGCTTGGAACTAGATCTGCCCCTGCTTCTTTCATCTTTGGTGCATCTGCCTTAGCCATTAGTTTCTTGATTAATAATTTATTTCCATCTTTCTCCAGTCCAGCCACTATACTCAGAATTCACCATTCGTCATATATTTGTGGTCTAGGACTGCACAAAATCTTGGTTTATCATTGGCATTCAAAGCCAAGCCATCCTTCGAGAGAAGTCAAGTTTGCATGAGCCGAAAATATGCACTGCAGAAGCGTTTAGAAACCAGTTAAGACTGGGAGCAAGGTAATTCAGTAGTTTTTTAGTTGGGCATTCTTGATTTTGGTTGTGGGATCTGTCAGTATTAGGTTATAAATTCCTAGGAAGAAATTAATGCGTTGTGGAAAGATATCAGTGGAAGGGAAAGAAAAATAAATCGTGGTCTTGCCAAGGTCTAGATACCGACACAGACATGGGAGGAAAGAGAATCCGTATTCCACCAGTGGTCTTGACAAGTATGAGAACGTCTATGCCGAGCTCTCTGCCAAAGAGAATATATTGCGAAGAACACTGGTGTGCCCCCAGCCTTGGTGAGGTTCACATATTCCAAGAACCGATGGGTTCTAGTCATGGAGCCAGAGAGGTAATCATGAACAAAAACAGTGGCGCGAATGTTGCTGGGGTTTCGCTCCCGGGATATGTAGAGAAAAATAATAGGGAGGAAGGCTGGGAATTGAAGAGAAAATATGCAGAGAATGATACTAATGGAGAGTTTTAGAATATTTGGATTTCTGTGTTAGATGATAGGAAACATAGCTTGGTCATGCAAAACTAGGAAGTATTGTGAGTGCACCCAACAGCCCTTTTAAGAGCCAATGGTCATACCACTAAGTTCTCGTCTATGAATTCTATAAGGACTAATGCCAAAAATCATGGATCTTCAGCCAAAGCATCTGCATTATGAGTCTAAAGATAACAAATCGATAAGGGTCTTGTCCATGGACAATCGGCTCACCAGACCTAGGAAACTACATGAGTCATATAGCTTCTACGGTAGGAGGAAGAGTCTGACCATGGCTTACAATGCTGATTTGAATACGACTGTTCTGATCATCACCCTATTCTGTCTGGGATTCTACGGCCGGCTCTCTACAATTTTGTTCACATGTGCATGGATGGCTCTCCAGGAAGAGTCAAAGAACCAACCAGTTGCCGCAGTGCAGGTAAGAGCGCTCCCTCCATAGAACTAGCATCTCTTGGTTAAAGCATTAGAGCTTCCTTCCTAGGTTATCATGAATGTTTGCAGCCATCCCTAAACCTCATCTCTTGCGAATTGTAAAGAGTGCAAGGTGACCAGCCCCAACATTCTGATTATCTTTCCCTGCCCCCTCTTGCCTTTGCCAAGAAGAGTCAAAGGACCAGCTAAATGCCTCAGTGCATAAATGCCTGTTTGGTATCTGGATTCACACATCATAAATATTGCTCTTAAATGCTGCTTGAACTCAAAACCTTTGTTTTAATGGAGTTAAACACAGTAACTAATTTATAGCACGTATAAAACTGGATTTACATTGTGCATTGTACTTCTCTTAAATATTTAGAATGTTTTTCAATATGAAATCACTGCAGTTTCGTATAATATAAATAGTTAAGTAGAACGAAAACATATATCTAATAATACTATATGCCCAAACATGTACGTGAAAGTCACTAATTAAATTCATCTATTTGCATTTATTAGAAACTGAAGGATTTGGATTTAGGATTTGTCTGCTCGATTTTCATTTTGAGCTAGCAAAGCTCCTAGTCCAAACCTAACTCCATGCTTATTAGGCACCTTAGTTCTCGCTTTGGCTTGAGAGGTATGCACCAGCTGCTTATGATTTTGCTAATATCAGTCATGACTAATTACCCGGGGCATACTCTAAGTTAGCTTCCCTCAAAGAAACAGGGGTGAACGCTCAAAGCTAATTTCTTAGTCTTTGTGCCTTGGCGTGAAGGTGGGTCGGGCCCTAACCATACATGGGTGAGCTCATTGAAATATGAGAATCGTAATTGAGGATGCATAAATGCTTGTATACCTGTTTGATGACGGTCAGAGCCTAGCCAGCCTTACCACGCCTTGCTTTGAACTTCTTGTAGCACCACCAGCTTCAGTAACGTAACAAATCTAGAACCAGATACACAGACAGTGATTTTGACAAAAGCACTACTTTCAGAGGCCACAGAAGTGACGGTACCGGGACATCTTATAAAAAAATAGCGCGATGGTGAGCATCACGGTGTATGGCACCTGTTAGCAGAATACTAGAAGTGGTGGCAAGTGTTAGTGCCAACGTAAGTGGTGGCAGGCATGGTTACAGGCATAAGCAGTGGATGAAGCGGTGGAAATGCTTTTTATTAGCTTCATCTAATGTTATTTTCGAAACCATAGTTTTTAGAAATTTTGAGTTTTTAGACATTTTAACACTTAATGTTTAGGATTAATGCTAGCATTAATTCTTTTGAACTTGAAAATTTCAGGTTTTGTGATGCATATAGTAACTTTGGCCTCATACTTGCCTCGGTATGTGGCCAAATAGGATGACAATTACACTCATTCGTTAATAAGAAAAATTCTTATCTTTGATTGGGGCGAAGAAAATGTTGTCAGAAAAATATGTAAGAAAGCATAGACTAAATTTTTTAAAATGCATCGATTTAAGTTCAGGACTAATACGTACATCTATTTTGATTACTATAGTCCCTGCCATGCCGCAAGCGGCAGGGACTAAAAAAAGTGTTTTTACTAACCCTTACCACAATGCAAAGGATAGTTTATGTCATTCCAATATGTCTGCTTTATTTTTTATTCTCCTCTTTGAAGAAAATAAAATTGATATTAGTAGCGTCTTCATATAGAATAAAAAAGTATTTTTACTAACCCTTACCACAATGCAAAGGATAGTTTATGTCATTCCAATGAGAAGGATAGTTTATGTGATTCAAATTTGAGTGATGAGCTTTTTATTAGTTTTTGTTTAGTTAGATTATAGTATTAGCTTTGTGGAAGTGTGTTGATTTTATATGTTTTTATTTTTTTTTTAATTGGAAAACTGTCGAATATTTCTATTTTATATAAATTCTAAAATAATTTCTTAATTTGTTGAAAATATTACATTTAATTTTTCATTAGATCAACAAGTTTTAATGAAACATAATTTCAGTGATGGAAGGCATTTTATTTTGGTTATCTCTCGTCATAATTAATTTAAAAATAAAAGAAAAAACTAATTTTTTGAATAGCTATTCTTTCAATGAATACACTGTTATTCCTTACTCTGCTATGTGTGACACTGCTAACCATGTGATACTTGACACAGTTACTATTCTTCGCAATATTACAAGACAAAGGTAGGGAATGATGAGAAATACAAAAATTTTAAAAATGAGAAAATGAACACATTTATGCGTAGGAAACTTGATATTGATCACCACTATTTTTCATTCCACACAAATAAATTTAAAATGTTTCACCATATCACATCACATCATTTGACAGTTTTACCATTCCCATGTCGGATGCAATTTTTTTGTTTCACATAGATTAGCAAATACGAATTATATTGTGTGATTGTTGCGTGTATATTTATAATGAATTCAATATGGAATCGATGATGCAAATTATTTCTTCTTAATATTGAATAAAACATCGATCCTGTCTCATCCAACATTGAACGAGGAGGTAGTCTAAGCTATTAGATAAAGCTATGAATTTCATAATTCCAATGTCGAAATAGAACAGTGTGCAGCCATTTAATTATTTTCTAAGTATTAACTCAAATATATGATAGCTTTAAAATAATTAAACTAATTAATTTCTTTGACGAAATTCATAAATCTCCACCTATGCAATCTAGACAAAGCAAACCAAAAAAGCATATATCCTTTGATTATACGCTTAAATTAATGGTAGTGTTCCCTTAAATTAATTGAAGTTATTAAATTAGTGGTATTTTTATGTTCAAAAAGATAAAAGTTTCAAGTTGTGTGGAAGTTCATATTAAAAACAGCGTGCGTAAGTTCTTTGTGTGGAAGTTCGTTACAAAATTAACTTTCACACAACATCATTCTGCACGCATGGCTTGAACTTCCGCACAACATCGTTTGTGGCGAGATACTTAATATATAGTTTGGTTGTCTCACAGATTCATCCATGCCTTGAACCAACTTATCTTTGGAAATATTGAACTAAACAAAAAAAAATAGAGCAATGTCTTTCCCACAACATAGATAATGTACAATTGTTGCGAAATTAACATTCATACACACAGATAAAGAGAGTAAACAGAAGCAGAATGCACAATTGTTGCGGAATTAAAATTCATACACATAGATAGACAGAGTAAACAGGAGTCACACCTGAAATAACATAGCCTGTGAAAATTTAAACAAAAAACTTAAAACTTTGTGGGTGTGATGTGTGATAGTACGATCACATCGCAAAACAAATAACATATGTTGCGGCGGTAGAAGGTTAAGTTTAAAACTTGTGATTCTGAACTTCAGGGCGACTAAAGATTGGTAAGTGCGGCGGAAGAAATACAAAGGAAATGAATGCAAAACAGGGTTTGGTCCATGCGGTAAGGATAAGGTGGGTCCCACTAATATCGCATCGGCAGAGACATAACATATGTTTCGGGCGGCTAAAACAGGTAAGGTTTAAATGTTGCGATGTGTGATATTGCGGGCGATAAAGGTTGGTATGTGAGAAATTCACAATACAAAGGTTTTGTGGAAATACAAAGGATTTATGATGTTGTGCAATGTGGTTAGGTGTACAGTAGGTCCCACGGATATCACATCGGCGTTAGAATAAAATTTGTGGTGAGAGCGTTAAGAGGTAATGGAAGGGAAATGTGATGTGGGAAAAACTTAAGTTAAATGCGGTGGTCCAAAAGAAAATAAAAGCAGAGGATGGCCGCGGTACTCGGTTTGTTGTGGTTGCGTGAAAATGCCTTTGGCTTAATGGATCTGTGTTTTTCCTTCTCTGCAACAAAATTGATCAAAGTGTGGACCGCGCCACTTCCTTATTCATGGCGGTGGTTGGGAGTATAATTCCAACACTCTCCCTTAATCACAACTATCGCCATTAGTCATTCCTAGACAATGTCTGAGATAAATAAAAATTCTCTATCCCAATGGCTTTGTGAAGATATCAACAAACTATTCCTGTGTCGTACAATGTTGCAAAACAATCTCACCATTGTTAATAAATTCTCTTATAAAATGATATTTGGCATCTATGTGTTTTGTTCTCTTGTGGAAAATAGAACTCTTTGACAATGCTATCACTGAGCTACTATCACAATTAATTGTGGTTCTTTTGTCTTGCTCATTACACAAATTTATCAGCATCTTTCTCATTTATATTGTTTGGCATGGTGTTTCTGTTACTGCCACATATTTTGCTTTTGTTGTTGATAATGCAACTATTGGTTTTTTCTTGGAAGCCCATGAAATGGCTCACAATCCCAAATGAAACACATACCCATATGTGTTCTTTCTATCATATACACTTCAAGCCCGATCACTGTCAGTGTAACTGATCAACTTAAAATTATCAGTTGAGGAGTATAGAACATCATACTCCTTTTTTCCATTCACATACCTCATAATTATTTTGGCTCCTTGCAAATGTGTCTCCTTTGGTGTCTCCATGAATTTGGAAATTAAACTTACAACATTCATAATATCAGGCATAGTTGCAGTCAAATACATTAGATTGCCCACTATTCTCTTATACAATGTTGGATCGACATTTTTGCTACAATCTTCTTTGCTTAATTTTAACTCCATGGCGGTTGGAGTTAGTGCTGCTTTTTTGTGCTACATGTTAAATATCTTTAAAACATCTACAACATATTTTGCTTGAGAAATAAAAATTCCCTCTTCATTTTTCTTTACTTCAATTCATAAAAAATATGTAACACCCCTAGTTTGTGTGTTTGAATTTCAAAAACGAGACATTTGAACTTTAATCCTAAGGGGAGTGGACCCCAAAGGATAAGTAATTTATGGATGTAAGTAAATATTTAATTTGAGAAAATGAATAAAATAAATTTGTGCAGATTGACCAAAATGAGAATTATGAGATCAGTTGCTAAATCCATGAGGATGGATAAAGGCAAATATTGTCCCCACAATATTTCAAAAATCCTTGAAAGAAATTATTTCTAATTTAGATTTTTGAGGAAAAATATAAATTCCCCAATGATGAGGAAAGTAGTTGGGAAGAGGTAAAAAGCTAGAAAAGCTAGGAAAAGCATAAAGCAGCTTTAAAAGTCCCTAAATAGGGAAGCCTAGGCAAACAGGAAGAAAAACATCCTGATATTCTGGATGTAGAATTAGAAACAGACTTTGGGGAACAACAGCTTAAATAAGCTACTCCTAAACAGATTAGAGGTTGGTCTGTGGTGGAGGTGATCTCAGCTCGAGGGTGAGTTTTGGAGATAGAGGAACTCTAAGGTTGGGAGGACTGGTCAACTGCAGCAGTGGTATGCTTAATAGTGTGTTAATGAATAATTTTCTTATCACACTTATCTTTGGTGTTCCATGCATTTACAGAAATTCTAGAAGAAGTGCATCCTCTTGAATCTATTTAATTGTAGGAACAGTGGGTTTGGGATATCAACCAGAATATCTAAACCAAAACATGGTTTAAATCTAGAGATACAATTATTATCCAATAACCAAGTTAAATTTAGAAAAAAAAAACCTATTGCTGATAGGAAGAATACATGCACAAATATCTGTGAAGCTATTGTAGAAAAACAAAATTTCAGTTGTAACTGGAAATTAATGGATCTAGACTACTAGGTAATATAAACACTAAATGAAAGCATTTTATTTCAATGAACAAGAATAAGTAAGGTGAAGTACCTCAATAATTACAATTTAGAATGCTGTGAAGTCATTACATACTCTGAAAATTCTTATATTAGAAAGAGGAAAATGAGTGCAAATGTACATCAGTGAAAGCAGTATGGTAAACATCACTGTATGAGAATTTGAAAGTAACTATAACTAGCATCAAACTCTATATACGACAGAATGATCACAAATTGTAGGATAGAAAGATAGATGTCATTGATATTTTATATCAAGTTAGTTATAGCTATATTTATTTTCCATAAACATTTTATAATAAGCAGCTACTCTTAGGATGTACTGCAATAACATAATAGAGTCTTGCTTAAACTATTACTCTGTAATGACCATTCATATGGTAGAAAAACCGATCTCAACAAAAATCAGAAAGAGAGATACTATGGTTCCTTATAGGAAATCCAAGCAGTAGAGGAAAAAAATGTTATTGAACTAATGTACAGTGGAAATCAATTCAAAATCTGAAGGAGTAGAATGACTCATTGCTCACACATAAAGGAGTTGGGGTTATCCACACAAGATAGTATATAACCACAGAATAAATAAATACTAGGCAAAGACCGATAAGTGAATATTAATTTCAAAATAAAAATGTTAGTGTAATAACTGGGTAAACAAGAAAAAAATTTCAGTAAGGAAAATAGAGACACAGAGACCCACACTCGGTCTCGCACGAAGTACCAAATTCATTATCCATAGTTTAACCAAGAGCTGAGAAACCCTATGGGTATATGACAAGCATAGACTCCATAAATATTACAAGTCTGTACATAAATGGACCAATGATCGTGTTGACAGACATAGACATGGGTAGTCAAAAGAAAACAACCCCACTTGTAAATTATAGTATATAATTCATATGAAAAAGCTAAATGAATAGCAGAGCGACGAATCTGGGAGTTGCAAGACAGTGAGTTATTAACCTGAAACCAAACAAGACGAGAACGAGTTATTATAGTTCTGAGCTCTCACGATTTGTGATGGGTTCAAAATCGTAGGATGGAACAACCCGTGTAAATCAAACTCGACTTTGATACCTGTAGCCAGACAATACAGTATAGTCAACCTACTGAAGAGAAACAATGCATATACATCCACAGTAAGCTAAAATAGCACGAGCCGAACAATGAAGTTAAAAATTTTCTTACCTGTGGTAATTTCCAACCTGGTTATAAACTTACACCTGGAAGAAACCAAACAAAGGAAAAGAATGATATATCAATTCCAGTAGAGGAATGCCGAGAGTGTCAATATCCCCTAAATGTTAAGGATGGAAAAACGAATTCAAAACCCGAACACTGTCTCACCATTGAAGAAGATTACGCCATTCTGAAGATGGAAGGGAGGGCTCAGTGGATCATCGAACTAGTAGTACAAAGATGAGATAGTGCCTCGAATATATCTTGGCAGCAAGCCATGGAAATAGCCAGAGACAAGGAAAATGGGTAAACGAGTTAAACGACGCCTTATGAAATAAAACGAAATGGTGAATCTCTGAGATTCAACGTATGAGACAAACCTTTCCACTCTCAGAGCTAACGTTTAATACTACGAACAAAACCAATCTAACTGAGAAATCGTCATAAAGAAGAGAACAGAAAATGCGACATCTACTCGCAGAAAGACGCAAGGATTGCGAGGCAAATCCCATGCACACCAAAATCAACAGAAATCGATTAAATCAGGAGTCGAACAAAATAGCTCGTATAACTAAGAGTATGGAGGAGAAAAAAAAAAAAAACATGGACATTTAGCAACTTAGAGGGGAACTTCGAGCCATAGAAGGAAAACACGCTGGTATCATCGAGGAAGCGAACGTGCCTCAGGGAAAAGGGTCCAGAGCCGAAGTTTGAAGGCAAAATGAACGTGATCGTAAAAGAACCCAAACCATATATACCTCAGCAAAACCCTAAGCAATTACACAGTTCAACCATCCACGTGTAGGATGATAACGCCTGCATCATAGAGGAGTACCAGTACCTTTTGAACATATAAATACACAAGAATGAAATATGTATATCAAATCGTGGATCCATAAGGAAAATATCTGACGAGAATACGATCATACTCATTAACACATCTCAAGTGGTTTACAAAACATCACATTTAAGAAAATGACTTCAAATAAAATCACCACATAGCAAGTGGGTTCTTAAGGAAAATCTCGGAAACAAAAACGAGGAGTATACGGAGTCAAAAGGGTAAATTGCATTTATAACACCATGAATTTCACAGAGCCAAGGTTGGGTTACAGATAGAGACGAGTACAACACTCCATCAATCGATCAAACCAGATCTAGGTGCGACGAGAAAAGCATGAGACGTAAAGCGATGGACCCATACGTCTAGTTACATGTTAACTCCATATAAATGAAAAAGAAACTTAAGTTCGAATGATGTTCTGTTGTAATCACATGTTGTTACGAGGATCAACGACTCTCATGACAAATGTATAGGTATACAATAAAATCCTATGTGGTATTCCGATGTGATATGAATATAGATATTGTTGGAAGGCTTAATTACACAGTTAGGAAATATATTAAGTTGAACAAAAAAAAAGAGAGAGAGAGGTTTACACCCATCAAATGATATTCGTTATTAATATACTGTAACAGTGAATTGCAAATGATTCGTACTCCAATTAAAAGAGGGATGTTAAATAAAAATAAAAAAATTAAACCTCGGATCTACTTGTGATAAAACGAAAAAATGGAAAAAAAAAAAAATGGAAGTAGAGACGTTACAAAATATCTCAACAAACCCAAGTCAGTCATTTCAAATTCACTCTTCATAACTGATTTAAAATTAGCAATGAGAGAAACTTCATTTCATGTGAAAATTAAATCATTTAAATGTAAAACAACAATAAGGATCTTACCGTCATTTTTTTTTAATGTAGAGTTTGGGTTCACCATCACACTTTTCGAACCCATTATCCATCAGGTAAGCATCAATCCTATTGTACCATGCTCTTGGTGCTTGCTTCAGCCCATAAAGAGCTTTCTTCAACTTACATACTTTGTGCTCTTGGCCTTCAATCTCATATCTGGGAGGTTGTTCAACATAGACCTCCTCTTTCAACACTCCATTCAAGAATTTTGACTTTATATCCATGTGGTAGACTTTCCACTTTTGTTGTGCTTCTATGGACAACATTGTCCGCACTGTTTCCATCCTTGCAACTGGTGCAAAGGTTTCCTCATAATCTCTTCCTTGTTGTTGATTGTAGCCTTTGACAACAATTCTTTCTTTATGGCTTTCTATTTTTCCTTCATCATTGCTTTTGGTCTTATAGAGCCATTTTACTCCAATGACTTATTTACCTTGTGGGGGGTCCACTAACTCCCATGTGTCATTCTTTTCTACTGCATCAATCTTTTCATTCATTGCTTCAATCCATTTTTATTATTTTACTGCATCTTCGAAATGGATTGGGTCATCAACATGAAAAAACAAAGAAAATAAAGAATTTAGACCAACATTATTATTAGCTTCATCTTGCTCATAAATTTTAGTCTAATTTCTAAATCTTGGTCATCTTGGTGTGCTTGGAGAAGAAATTCCTTTATTTCTCAAGGCTATTCTATTTCCTACTTGTGGTGTGCTCTGCTAAGCTTGTTTAGGTGGAGGAGGAGCCACCGTCGAGGAACTATTTTCTACAATCAATTCCTCTTTCTCTTCGTAAGACATACATGTCTTCACATTCACCGTCTTCTCTAAAATTCCATCCCAAGCTTCTTCTTCAATAAAATGCACATCTCTGTTGATTATAACTTTCTTGGTTGATGGATTATAGAGTTTTCGGGCCTTGGATTCATCATTGTATCCAACAAAGATACACTTCTCCCCCTTGCTATCCATCATCTTTCTTAGTTGTTTCGAGACATGTGCATATGCCACATATCCAAATACTCTCATGTGAGTGACAAACTGCTTTGTTCCACTCCATGCTTCTTCCAGAACTCTGTTCATAACATCTTTGGTTGGACATCTATTTAAAATATAAGTTTCATAATTTACATCTTCTGCCCAATACTCATTTGGCAAATGATTTTCCTTCAACATACTTCTGACCATGCCCATGATGGTCCTGTTCTTTCTCTTTGCAACACCATTTTATTATCGTGTGTACCTTTTAATAAACTACTCGTGTATGTCTTTCTCCCTACAGAAACGCAGGATGTCTTTGGAGATATAATTTCCTCCTCTATCAGTTCTTAGCACTTTTATGTAGTGCCCACTTTACTTCTCAACAAGAGCTTTGAAGTGGAAGAATTGTTCAAACACTTCACTTTTCAGTTTTAAGAAATAAACCCATGTATTTCTTGTATAATCATCTATAAATGTCAAAACATAGTGACTTCCAGCTAATGATGGTGGTTTCATTGGTCCACAAAAATCTGGGTGGACAATCTCTAAGGGTGCCTTTTCCCTTATTCTCTTTCATGCTAGAAAGGATTATCTGTGTTGTTTGCCCAAGATGCAGCCTTCACATAGGCTGGTTTGTTTCTCTACGAGTGTTAATCCTCTTACCATTAATTTTTTATTAAGAGGTTCAAACCTCCAAAATTGAGATGTCCAAATCTCAAATGTCATAACAAGTTTTCATCTTTCACTTCTTCTTGAAAGACTTCTTGTGTGACTGCTGCTACATTTCCTCCTTCCTTCAAGTATTTTTTGATCTTGAGAGGAAATATCATATTGCTTGTCATTTTCACTTCTGCAATGACCCTCTTACTTGGAGGTATGTCTATGATTGTACACACATCATTCTTAAAAAACACATTGTATCCCTTATTCACGAGCTATCCAATTCTCAGAAGGTTACATTTCAAGCTAGGTACATAATATACATCTGGCACAAACTTCTTCTCTCCCTTCCTTGTGAGTATTGATACTCTTCCTTTCCCCATGACAGAGACTTTACTATCAGTCCCAGTTGTCACTTCAAATTTCACATTCTCATCTAGATTGGCAAACATTTATATGTTTCTAGTCATGTGGTTGCTACAACCCGAGTCTAAGAACCATACATCTTCATGTTTTTCTTGTGCTACATTACATGTTAGAATCACATTACTCTGGTTCTGATTTTCTCTTGTAAAATTTACATTTTGTCTATTACTCATGTCATTTTGTTTCTTTCTACATTCATTGGAATAATGCCCATAATTTTTACAATATTGACATTGGACTTGGGATTTATCATACCTTTGTCCTTACGCTTGATTTTGGCTTGAGCCTTCACTTTGATTCTGATTGTTGCCCCTTCCACTTGTGATTGCAGGGTTGTTTCTTCCACCTCTGTGTGGGCTTCTTCCTCTTCCTCGATAGTTTGATCTTCCTCGATCTCTACCTCAACCAAAATACATTTGTGTCCTGAAATCATGCTCCAAAGAGGAGTTTGTTGTTCTTTTCAGTCTATGTTCATGAGACATCAGGGATGCACAAAGCTCATTCACTGAAAATTGTGAGAGATCCTTTGTCTCTTATATTTCCACTACTATGGCATGAAATCTTGATGGTAGACTTCTCAATATTTTCTCCACTATTCTTATTTCCTCAAGTGTCTCTCCATGAGAGCTTATCTGGGTAACCAACCCAAACACATGTGTGAAGAATGAGTCTATGTTATCAGACTCTTTCATACATAGATTTTCAAAATATCTCCTAAGAATTTATAATTTTTTTGTCTTCACCTTTGCCATGCCTTGATGGTATGTCTTGAGAATATCCCGTGCCTCCTTGAACTTTGTTGCTACTGCAATCCTTGGGAAAATACTCTCATGAACTGCTTGAAAGATATAGAAGAGGGAATTGGAGTCCTTCCTATTGTCTATCAGCAAGGCTCTTTCTGTTGTTGTCAAAGCAATAAGTGTTGTTGCATCTACTGGTTCTGGAAAGCCATTCTCCACCAGCTCCCATATATCTTGTGAAGTAAACAGGGCCCTCATTGTAATGGCCCAATAATCATAGCTTTTACCATTGAACTGTGGTAATTGTGAATTTGTTAGCCTTGTGCATGTTGCTGCAATTTTGACCGTGTAAACACACAATCTCCTTGACTGTGTAAAACATAAGCTTTCTTAGTGCTGGAGAAATCCGCTTCTTAAACTAATCTTACAGCTTCTTCAGTAAAAATAGCGAGCTCATGCATCTTTCACTGAGAGTCTAGACTGGCTCTGATACCATGTTGGAAATATTGAACTAAACAAAAAAACACAAAGAGATGCTTCCCCCAAAACACAAAGAATGCACAATTTTTGCGAAATTAACATTCATACACATAGACAGACAGCGTAAATAGGAGGAAAACTATTATTTTTAGTTTATTCAACTCTTATCTGAGTTTCAATTCATTCTACTCTAAAAACATAATTAAATTACATTTGCTTATATCAAAATGGTCGTAGCCTGTAAAACCTAATTCTATCAATGCAATTCAATGCAGATTCATTTTTGAACGGACGTTCAACAACTTCTCGTCCTTTTGCTGTCAAACAATCCATTTCTTCATTAAACTGGTGCAGAGTCCGTATTTTGGTTTATACATGAAACATGTACAAACGTGTTCAAAAACACGAAAGGGAGGACTTCAAAATTTATATGTTCCGACTTTGAGGCCTCATCGCATCTGTGAAAATTAGCGATGTCAAAATTTAGTTGTTGACGCTATCTATTAAGCTTTACGGGCTGCGATGTGCGATAGTAACGTGGCACATATCGCATCGCACTCTAAGTAACATAGCCTGCGAAACTTTAAACGAAAAACTTAAAACTTTGTGGGTGTGATGTGTGATAGCATGATGATGTCGCAAAACAAATAACACACACTGCGGCGGCGGAAGGTCAAGTTTAAAACTTGCGATTTCAAACTTGCAGGTGGCTAAACATTGGTAAGTGCAGTGGAAGAAATACCAAGAAAATGAACACAAAACAAGGTTTGGTCTATGTGGTAAGGATAAGGTGGTTCTTGTCGATATCGCATCGGCAAAGACATAACATATGTTGTGGGTAGCTTAAATAGGTAAGGTTTAAATGTTGTGATGTGCGTTATTGTGGACGATAAAGCTTGGTACGGGCAAAATGCACAATCCAAAGGTTTTGCGGAAATAAAAATGATTTATGATTGTTTGCAATGCGGTTGGGTGTACAGTAGGTCCCGCCGATATTGCATTGGCAGTAGAATAACATTTGTGGTGAAACCGTTAAGAGGTAAGGTAAGGGAAATGCGATGCGGGAAAAAGGTAAGTTAAATGTGGTGGTTCAAAGGAAATTAAAAGAAGAGGATGGTTGCAGTACTTGGTTCGCTGTGGTTGCGTGAAAATGCCTCCGACTCTATGGTTTTGTGCTTGTCCTTTTCTGCAACAAAATTGATTGAAGTGTGGACTGCACCACTTGCTTATTCATGGTGGTGGTTGGGCGTATATTTCCAACATATGATATGAATGTGAACACTATGACAAACTTTCAAAAAGACAAAGGCCCGCACATCCGCCTAGGTGCGAATAACAGTCATGGAAACAAAACTTTTTGAATTTATTTACTCCCACACCATTTGATATTTAACCGTGTGTATTTTTATGTCCATCGGTTGAATGTGACTCTTTCAACTGTGCAGTTTGTTTGTTGTTCGTTTAGTTTTTTGGTGTTTCTCAAAGGTTTTTATTGTTTTAACGAAGGTTTTGTATTGCGTATTATGGCAACTAATAAATGGTAAGCTGTAGGAAATTAAATTCAGTGGGGCAGTATATTCTTATTGTTATATTTAAATTCGTTTAAATCTAACAGTGGGCATATACTGCCCCACCACATTTAATTTCCTATAGCTTACGATTTATTGGATTCGAATAAATCTTAAGCTATAAAAAATTAAATGCCATGGCACAGTATATGCTCACTTTTAAATTTAAACAAATTGAAATCTAACTGTGAACTGTCCCATAACATTTAATTTGTTAAGAGCTCGAAGTCTGAAAGGGATCTGGTCACCCCTCCTCCCCATGACCATGACAAACCCCATGTCCTGGAAACTAACCCTGTGCGAAGGCACGGAAGCAAGACCCCTAGTTACCTGTGTATTCACTGTGGCAGCCAGACCAGTATTCGCTATCAAAATCTTGACAGGAAACGCTGGCTTAGGCTCCCTAGTTATAGTCATGTCTGCATTTCCAGTATTGACGACTACCTTAGTTATAACAGGTTAACCTCTTATCTCAGTGCTGAAAACATAACTCATCTTTCCTTTTTCTTGCACGATAACCATCATAGCCATACCAAAGATATTAATTACACGAACTTGGTTGAGGTCCCGTCTCGGCGAAGGGTTGAAGGCACCGTGGGGTGCATGTTCTGTTTTAATTACTATTCTCATTTTGTTTCTTCCTGCATGTCAGTGTTAGTCAAAAACTCATCCACAACAATGGGAAAGCGTCAATACAGGGCAGCGAATAAGGGGAAGCAACCGGTTCTGCCTGACCAGGTGCCAAAGAAAAGGGGGCGGAGAACGTATCTCGACCACCTGGAGGAATTGGCTGTCAAATATGTTATGAGCAACCCCTCGGCACCCAGGAATGAAATACGAGGTTGGGAACAGGAAATTCACCAGGAACAAGAGGAAACAGAGACTGAAGCAGAAATTCTGAACTTTATAACAGATCCAGGGCACACAAGAGGCAGGCTCACTTTGTTTAACCAGACAGTCCATACCTATTGGATTGTAAAATGACTGCTCGCAAAAGAAATCCAGAATAACCACCCTGCTCAAGAAAAGACAGAAACAATGCAACCGGATCAATGCAACAAGAGTCTTCTCCTGGAGATTCAGGATAATCAGCAGCACCTAAAGATCACACAATATCAAACTGCAGATAGGGTCAGCAGGTTAGATGAAAAAGTGGGGCGTATGGAGAAAACTCTTCAGCAGATCCTTCAGCAGCTGAACCAAGCAGAAATGCCAGGGTCAACTGTCAAAGACCCTGCCCCTGTCTCATCATCTGAAGTTTAAATGATGTTTGCTTTCATGAGTGTTTGTAAATTTTGTTTTTAAATTACTGATTATGTTTGTAAATATTAAAGTAGAAACTCAGATAGTACAGGCTAGTCATAGACGCAAGAGACAATTCCAATTTTGGGATGCAAACCATGTTTTTAGAAGGCCAATAAACCTGGTTTCCCTCCTGGGCAGGTTGAGGCCAAGAACGACTTTATATTTTGTAACCTGTCTGAAAATATAAATGGAAATGGTATGGACACACCGAATACAAAAAAAAAAAAAAACATTTAATTTCCTATAACTTACAATTTATTGATTTCCGTGTATTATCATCCTAAAGCATTTCCTATAACTTACAATTTATTGATTTCCGCGTATTGTCATCATGAAGCATAGCATTAATAGTTGATCCAATGTTAGCTCACTCGTGGCAGTAGCGAAAAGTGTCCTTCCACTGTTATAGTAAATTGCAGTTATTTATCGTTGCAACATTTTACCCATTTCTCATTGTTCTCCATAGATTGTGAACATATGAGACAAAATGCAAGGTGGGCTCCTCCAATACCTACCGTTCTCTCTGAGAATTTCCCTTGGCTGATGTGTCACCATTGATATGCATTGAAGCGATAGAAGCATACACAATTTGTAGATGGCACCAATATGCACCATTTCCTTAAGAAGGTGAGGAGTTGGAGCCAAATTCCCGGCTCAAAGCATTTATATATCGTCATATCACATACATATACATAATCACGGGTGGGAAGAGGATATTTATGTAAGTTATTACTATGTTGTGTATCTGCTAACTAATTTAACGAGCAAGGGATTTACCTAAGATACAAATAATCAGTATGGTAAACATCACACTGGGATGAGCCACTGCAAGGCCCTTTCATAGGCTTGGGTAATGAAAGCAAGATCTACTGCACACGCTATATGGAAACAAAGATTCTCTCGTCTCTTAATCTTAATAGGAACACAAAATATTCAACGACCCTCATAAAACAATACTACAACCTAGATACCCTTTCCTTGATGGGCATCCTTATCTCGGTTGGAGGATCCAAGCATCACCTTAGGTATCCACCTCATGTTCAATATGTTGCACTATATTCTTAGATACCCTTTCCTTGATGGCATCCTTATACCGGTTGGAGGATCCAAGCATCCCATTAGGTATCCATCTCATGTTCAATATGTTGCACTATATTCCTAGATACCCTTTCCTTGATGGGCATCCTTATCTCGGTTGGAGAATCCAAGCATCCCGTTAGGTATCCATCTCATGTTCAATATGTTGCACTATATTTCTCATCCCATATTCTCTTCTTCAACTTGTTGGTTGGTCTCCAGCACTGGTTGCATTCTCTTCGCTTTAAAGATTTACCCATAACCCTTGGAAACTCAAGTGTGTTAACGCAACAATATGGCCTAAGACGAATCTCTCTACAACTACATAGGATACGTTTTCTCTGATACCAATGAGAGACAAGAATTATGTCTCTCTCTCATTTCGTCTTGTCTCTCTCTCATTTCTACGATCTATGTTACTAATAAATTGTTAGGTTTGTTTTATCAAATAGTAATTTTCTATGACTCTGAATATGCCTTTAACTCTGGTGCTCAAATAATTTTTATGAGCCTGAAGACTTTGTGTTGTAGTTGCTTTATGGGTGAGAAACTGATTTTCTCACCAATTATAACATCACTATGAAAGAGAAAATAACAAAGAACACCCCACATGCAAACAAACACGGTAAAATAACAAGGTGAATCTTTAGTGGGAAAACTTCAATATTAGAAAAGAAGGACTATTTGGCATTTGCAAGCCATCCTTAACCCAATGAACTGAACATGCTACGATCGATCAAATCTGTTGGCATCGTTTTCACTGTAAAGAGTACACGGATTACTTACTATAGAGTATTTCTATGATTCCTGTAAGTACATATATTATATTCGTTATTATATTGAATTATTACAATACCGTAGTAGAATTCAAATGCATTCTTGATGGTACGGATATTTCCGCGGAGACAGGATTATGGATGAACTGGATAAGCATTAGGTCGTCGAGCGTTACAAGACTTCACACATTAATCGTCTCCGAAAATTCACAGTTGCTTGCTGGGCCAAAACGAAATTAATGGTGACTGAAAATTCACACCTGCTTGCTTCGTCAACACGAAAAGTAGTCAACTTTTCTCACAAAGTTGTGTGGAACCTGACAATATAAGTGTGCAGAGGTTTGCCAGTTTGTTTGTTTGTGCCGAGCTATGTGGAACTCGAGATGTGGAAGTTTTGTGTGCAAATATTTGAAAGCTTTGCAAAAGAAACCTCCACATACATACATAAGCAAACTAGCAAACTTCCACACATTTATTATTGTAGAAAATTTTCTATAGTTTTAAAATTCAAGATAATAATTTAATAAAATAATATAATAATTATAATTATAATTCAATAAAAATAATATAATAATTCCATTTAGTATAAAAAATGAAAATTTACATTTCTTCTTTTGGAACTTTTTTCTTAGTTTACTGGAAAGTTGTCATTTTTCAGACAAATAATATAAAATAACCTTTTTTTTTTCCAAGGCCATTAAAGAGTGTTCATTCTTTTTATAAACAAATAGTATAATACAAAACCTTATAATTCAACACCCTAGGCATCGCTATTAAATATGAAGGCATTTTTTAAAGCGTTGTGTACCTATTGGAATTATGGAAGGCGTAGAATGGGTTGTATATGGGATTATGGAAGGTATGGAATGGGCTTTATACAGGTAATAGAATTTATATTCTTCTCTCAAAACTATGTGGATTTTGATAATTCAAGTGTTTGAAAGTTTGCTAGTTTGTTTGTGGGGAGTTATGTGGAATTCGAGAATAATGTGTGGAAGTTTTCTAATTTGTTAGTGTGGACATTTGCTTACCTCTACACCTAAGAAAACTAACAAATTTCCACATATTAATTATCTAGTTCCACATAGCTCTAAAACTAAATACAATAATTCAATAAATATTATAATAATTTTGATAATAATTCAATAAAAATAGTATTATATTTCGATTCAAGATATTGGTATAAGAACTTCAAATTTTCACGTCTTCTTTCTTTACCTTTTTTCTCTTTACCTTTTTTCCAGGTTCATTGAGAGTCGTCATTTTTTAAGACACAAATAATATAATAGAATTTTTTTTCAAAGTCATTGAAGGGTGCTCACTTTTTTCATAAACAAGTAATATAATACAAGTCCTTCGAATTCAAATTCAAAACCCTGGCATTGTGGTTAAATATGAAGGCATGGCATTGTGGTTAAATATGAAGGCATTTTTTAAAGCATTGTGTACATATTGGAATTATCAAAGGGGTGGAATGGGATTTATATGGAATTATTGAAGTCATGGAATGGGTTGTATACATGTAATAGGCTTTATAATTTTCTCACAAAGTTATGTGGAAATTGAGAATTAAAATGTGTAGAGGTTTGCTAATTTGTTTGTGCAAAGCTATTTCGAACCAGGGGGAAGTTTGTTAGTTGGTTTGTGTGCATGGATTTGAAAGTTTGGCACAAGAAAATTATAAGTTTGCTAGTTGGCTTGTGTGCATAGATTTGAATGTTCGACACAAGTAAACTATCAAACTTTAGTGATTATCTGGTTTCACATAGTTCTAAAACTCAATTTAATAATTCAATAAATAATATAATAATTTAGAAAATAATCCAATAAAAATAATATAATTAAATAATTCATTAAAAAAATTAAAAATATTGTTTCTGGAAGGAGCTTGACATTGTAGTGTTTTGTAATACAAGCAAATATCCGTTTAAGAAAGCTACGCAGTTTGACAACCATTAAAGCGTTCATGGAATCCAACCATTAAAGCGTTTATGGAATCCAGCTGAAAGTGTGTGTGGAGGTAGCCACAAGTGTAGAGACAGAAATGCAAGCAAAATGGGTACCTGATGCAGGAGCATTAGCTCCGGAAAAACACCTTGTATTTTATTAGGCTAGGGGGTTTCATGTTTTGAAGAAATATTAAATTTCATGTAAATATTAATATTATTTTGAGTGATTAATTATATTTTAATTAATTATTTGTGAGAATTTGTAAATGTTTCCAAATTCCTGGAAACATGAGAGAAATTAGTTTCTAGATTATTTAGAATTAATGATGGAGCCTAAGTTGGAATTAGTTTCTAAGTTTTAGGGATAAAAATCTATCTTTTAGGGATGTTGAGAGATTTAGGGATTTGTTGAGATTTTAAAGGGATAGAACTCAATTTAATGCATTTTTAATTTGTATAAATTAGAAGGCCTCAAAGGCAAATGAGACTGGAATAGTGAGAGTGATTGAGAGCAGGCTTGAACAGCCAAGGCTGTAAGTCTCTGGCAAATTGTAAGGGCCTAAATGTTGAATATCTGGCCAGGAAGAAAAGTTTGTAAGTATTTTGTTTATTAATATGATAAGTGTGGTTTTTAGAGCTTTATTGGTGGATTTTGGGTGTTTAATTTCTGTAATTGGGATTGAATCAAAATTCGGTGCAAATTGATATTTTAATGCCAGTTTTGATGCAGTCGATTTTACTGTCTGTATAGCACATTCACAGATTGTATATGAATAACTACAGCATTGAAGGATGTATACTCGAAGGCAACATGGTATGATGAGCGTTGTTCTCATTTAGTATTAATAGCTCGACAATGTATATGAAAATCGATACAAGAGTTTTAATCGATTAAATACAATGTTAGCTTGTGAGGAGGTTTTAACTGTTATTGGGAAGTGCTTCAGATATTAGGGATAATATGATGCTGTTGTAAAATCGATTTAAAGGGTGAAAACTGGAGACGGGATTTCAAATCTAAAGCGTTTTGTGCAATAGTCGAGATCTATGAACAGTGGTAAAGAGAGCTGAAATCGAATTATAATCTCAAGTGCAGATCAGGTAAGAAGGGGTTAAACGTTTGAACTGCAGGGAAAAATTGGTTTAAAAAGCAGCTTGTAATGTTTTCTCTTAGCCGGATTCGAGTTCTGAAAAGCTGTATGAATGGTTGTTTTGAGGTAAACCCTGTATAGTAAATCCGATCTTTTTTAAAGTGCTGTTTCATTTGAAACGCTGTTTCATTGAAGCTTGAAGCGTTGTTTTGTTGACATAGAATTATAAATGCAGAACCATTTGAATAGAATAAAAAACACAGCGCTGGAAAAATGGAATTGATTTGTGTTGCGTGGGTTTGTATTGAATGGTATCAGTGTCATGAAGGCGCTGAGCTGGTTTGAATATGTGTGATCAGTTACTTTTAAATGTAAACTGACTGCGCGATGATGTAGAATGATGTCAGTCGACATCATATGGGTCGTAGTTGTGACTTGCGCGCAGAGGGGTTTGTAGCTATGAAATGTGGCAGAGCGTTTGAAGGTTTGAGGAGGCAACGACACTTGGTGGTATGTAATCAAATAAATTCGATTGGACAACACTGAAAATGGAGTGATCGGCATACAGTGTTTAGAACATCATTGGAAGACTTTTGGCAAATGAATTCAGTAGTGCTGGAAGGCAAGGTAAGTCGTTTCACGCTGACATGGTAATTTATTAAAATGCTGTGAAAATTCCATTCATTGAGGCTGAAATGCAATATGCGTTGGGGTTTGAGCTTTTAAGTTAGAAATCTATGGTGTTATATAAGCTTCATTAGCTCAAAAGGTTTTAAGTGACATCTATTTTTTGGAGCCAAGGTCACCGTATTGCTATCTTCAATTTCCGAGGTTTCTTCCAACACAAGAAGGCATCGTCTGAGATTTTGGCCGAATAGAGATCTGTAATGATTTGTATCTTTGTGATTTGTGTATTTTGGAGAAATTTGTTTTGAAAATGATTTTCAACATAGACCTCTAAAAATTGGTGAACATACCTTGAATATGGGATATAATGAAAAGGCAAGGGCGCATAAGTGAATGAAATTGTGATGGTGTATGAGAGTGCTGAATGTATGATTTCATATCATGATTAGGCATGAAGGAACCTAAATGTTCAGAATTTGGGAAATTGGCTTTAATCTATATGTAAAGGCTTATATTTTGAAGCAAGCCTTGGGGGAAAAGTTGTTGAATTTTAAAAGGGAAAGAAGAAACTTGAAGGTTGAGAATGGTTTCATAACTTGAAAGTGATAATCATCTTGAAAACAAATTTTTAAGTTTCCACTTGTATTATTGAGAATGGGCAATGATTAGATGATGGCATTTTATGAAAGAATGAAATCAAATATGAATGATTTTCAAACCACATGTTGAGAAGCTTTCGCAATTGGGAAAATGTGAAACTGCCCAGATGGGATCTTAATTGGGCAGTGATTGCAATGCATGTTTAATTGCATGTGGGGAAAGATTCTGGGTTTGCAGGCTAGCCCTGCCTGCGTCAGTACCCCACTTAATTAGTCGTATAGAGAGGAATTATGTTGCATTGCAGCTATTAGTCTGGTTGAATTTACTTCTTATGTCCCAATTGTCTTTGTACTTAGTGTGTATTCTTATCACGTTTTTTAAGTCTTACTCAATAATAAATTTACCTACCTTACAAGGTAATATAGGATTTGTATTGAATTTACTGTTAAGCTCCCTCTCCCAACATGCGATTTCTGGAAACTGATCTGCAGTTGTTTCCTTAAATTATGGAAACCAACTACAGTTATTTCCTTAAATTAGGAAATCAACTAAAGTTAATTAATTTCTTTTTGGGAGCTTCTGAAGTGATCCTTTACTCCCATAGCAGTTATCTAGTCCATTACTCCCATTACAGTTATCTACCATGATTTGTGGAACACTTAACGAATAGCCAACAAAAGCTTGATGGAAGCTTGGCTATAAATTCTTCTGTTTGGTCCCCAAGCTCACTAACTTAATCCCCTTCAGCCTTACACCATCAAGTCAGAGTGAGGAGAGCTTAGAAGTGCCTTCATATTTTCTTTAGTGTTGGTGTTGAGGACGCAGTGATGTGTAGTGGCTACGTTAAGGAGGCTTCATTGTAGAAAAGTGAACATGGAGAAGAACTCTTGAGGCTCTTGCTGCTGCGTTATAGTTTTATTAAAGTCTGTTTCATTTCCTTGAAGAATCTACCATAAACCATTCGTTGGAGCACTTCTTGGAGCGTTGATCTTTGTGCAGATTTCATCTCTACAAAATTAATTTTTCTACATAGTATAATTCATCAATGGCTGGAGGTATTATTTAATGGGCAATTTTAAGTTTTAATTTTTAATTTTCGATTCCTTTGAAGTATTTATTCTGCATTTTGAATCGTTATTTTTGCTAACATTTGGTATCGAAGCAAGGTTTTATATCTGCCTTGGTGATTATAGACATATTTTGAGAATTTTCTGAATTAAATTATTTGGAAATATGTCTAATTTTTTTTCTCAATTTTATGATTATAATATTTATTTAATGCAATTTGAATAATTGTTGTGCAATTTAATTTGCATGAATTAATTATTATTGCTCTAGTTAAAATATGCTATTTTGGATGAGTAAACAAGACCCATCGTTAAAAGTTATGCATGAATATTGTAATTTTATTTATGCAAATTATCATTATTCTCATGTCAAGTTTATTTTATTTTATTTTATTTCATTTTATGTAAATAATGTCTAGTGATCCATATAATTTTAATTGATTAAGAGAATAGCCACAACATCTCTAATTAAATAAAATTATATATATTATGATTGATTAGGATCACATAAAGAGTATTTAGACATTAATTGTAATTAATTATACTAAATATAATAAATTTTATTCCATAGGAACTTTTGTTATATTTATATGATTAATTAGGATAAAATATTCATAACTTACCCATAGGAATTATGAATTAATAGTTTTATCATAAAGTTCAAAACTAAGATAGAATTTATAACAAATTATAATCATAATATACCCTTAGAACTATGAATTAAGTGAATAATTTGATAAATTCTATCATAAAGAATAAATAAATTTTCTTGAAATAAAAATTTAGTCCACAGACAATTTTTATGTCATTAGATTCATTTTTAAGCGTGATTTACATTGGTAAAGCATGAAATTTTATTTAGGCCTCAATTTTAACATAAACATGTGATCTTTAATTTTATGCAGTTGTACAAGCTGCAAATTTCTCTGAAATTCGTACTGATATCCCTGAACTTAAGGGAGATAACTATAAGGTTTGGAAGGAGAGATTTATCCTTCATTTGGGGTGGATGGACATAGACTATGCTATTAGGAAAGATGAACCACTGGCACTGAATAATACCAGCACTGCAACGGACATCACACTTTATGAACGATGGGAACGATCTAATCGCCTAGGCATGATGTTCCTTAAGACTAAAATTTCAGGTGGTATTCGTGGTTCCGTTGAACAACATGAAAAGGTTCGAGACTTGCTGAAAGCCATTGATGATCAGTTCGTCACTTCAGACAAGGCACTAGACTTAGTCTAGAAAGCACCCTAATCGTGAAGTTATCATCCCTAAGGCTCACCAGTGTGAAAGGTGTGCGCGAGCACATCATGCAAATGAGGGACACTATGGCTCAATTGAAGAAACTCGAGGTTGAAATATCGAAGTCTTTCCTGGTGCACTACATCCTGAACACTCTTCCACATCAATACGGACCCTTCAAAATCTCATACAACACACATAAGGATAAATGGTCAATTAATGAACTCATGACCATGTGTGTTCAAGAGGAAGAAAGACTGGTGATGGAAATGGGAGAAAGTGCAATGCTGACAATGCAAGGAAAGGGAAAATCTCAAGCCAATCGGAAAGGGAAAGGTATAGTACCTCCCCAAGCTGATATCAAGAAGGATTCCAAGTGTTTCTTCTGTAAAAAGAAGGGACAAATGAAGAAGGAATGCGCCAAATTTCAGAAATGGCTTGCGGACAAAGGTAATCCAATCTCGTTTGTTTGTTATGAATCTAATATGGTTAAGGTCAATATTAACACTTGGTGGATTGATTCTGGATCAACAATTCACATTTTGAATTCCTTGCAGGGTTTGAAAAACCTAAGGAAGCCAGTGGGAAGTGAGAAAAACATCTTATCAGGAAACAATATGGGCTCGCATGTGGAAGCTATAGGAACATGCTATTTAACTTTAAGTAGTGGCTTTGTTTTAGAATTAGAAAAGACCTTTTATGTTCCAAGTTTTTCTAGAAACTTGATTTCAGTTTCAAGGCTTATACCTTTTGGATATTCCTTTAACTTTTCTCAAACATCCTTTAATTTATTTGATAAATATGATTGTGTTGGGAATGCTATTTTGTCTAATGGTCTTTATTGCATTAATTTACAAAACAATGTCACTTATGATTCAATGCATGTTCACACTGGCACTAAAAGATGTGTTATTAATGAAAATTCCTCTAAATTATGGCACCGAAGACTAGGTCATATCTCCATAGAAAGAATTAAAACATTGATAAATGAAGGGGTACTTAATACTCTGGATTTTACTAATTTTGAGACTTGTGTGGACTGCATAAAGGGAAAGCAGACCAACAAGTCAAAGAAAGGTGCCAATAGAAGTTAAAACATATTAGAGATCATATATACTGATATACGTAGTCATACATGGACTCACATGGTCAGAGATACTTCATCTCTTTTATAGATGATTACTCATGATATATGTATATCTACATGCTTCATAAAAAGAGCGAAGCATTAGATGCCTTTAAGATCTTTAAGGCTGAAGTAGAGAATCAATGCGGCAAGAAAATTAAGATCATGAGATCAGATAGAGGTGGAGAATGTTATGGTAGATACACAGAAGATGGACAAGCACCTCGGCCATTCACAAAATTTCTTCAAAAGCATGGGATTATTGCCCAATACACCATGCCTGGTTCACCTGACCAGAATGGTGTAGCAGAAAGAAGAAACCGAACATTATTGGACATGGTGCGGAGTATGCTTAGCAGCTCCAATATTCCTAAATACTTGTGGATTGAAGCACTTCAGACGACAGTGTATATATTAAACCGAGTTCCAACCAAGGCTGTTCCTAAAACGCCATTTGAATTATGGAAAGGCTGGAAACCGAGTTTGCGACATATGCACGTTTGGGGATGCCCGTCTAAAGTGAGAATATATAATCCACAAGAGAAGAAGCTGCACCCAAGGACCATTAGTGGGTATTTCATTGGATATGATGAAAGGTCTAAAGGTTACAGATTTTATTTTCCATCTCACAGCACTAGGATTGTGGAATCAAGAAATGCAAAGTTTCTTGAAAATGACTTGATCAGTGGGAGCGATCAAACCAGGAACATAGTTTCTGAGAAGGATCATTCAGAATCTCAACCTTCCACCTCAAGTGATAGATTGGTTATTGTTCACAACACCCCTCAAGTACAAACTGGTGTTGAACAACCAATTGTTGAAGTTCCACAAGCTGCTGATGACATTCCAATAGATCAGAGAGTTCAAGAATTGCCAAGAATTTTTGAACAACAAGTTGAACCACATACTTCTCAGGAATATGGTGGTACAACATTAAGAAGATCTACTAAACCAAAGAGATCAGAAATACCTGATTATTATATTGTGTATCTGCAAGAATCTGACTACAATATTGCAGCCGAAAATGATCCCAAGTCTTTTTCACAAGCCATGAGTTGCAAAGAATCAAAATAATGGTACGATGCCATGAAGGAAGAGATGAATTCTATGAAGAGTAATGAAGTCTTGGATCTTGTTGAGTTGCCTAATGGTGCAAAAGCGATTGGATGTAAATGGGTCTTTAAGACAAAGAAAGACTCATTGGGCAACATTGAGAGATACAAGGCAAGACTCGTTGCAAAGGGATTCACTCAAAAAGAAGGAATCGATTACATGAAGACTTTCTCTCCTGTATCTAAGAAAGATTCCTTGCGCGTTATTATGGCATTAGTAGCCCATTTTGACTTGGAGTTGCACCAAATGGATGTGAAAACGACATTTCTCAATGGAGATATAGAGGAGGAGGTTTACATGAAACAACCTGAAGGATTCTCCCCTAGTGATGGTGAGCAATTGGTTTGCAAGCTCAAGAAATCATTATACGGATTAAAACAAGCATCCCGCCAATGGTATTTGAAATTTCATAATGTAATTTCTTCTTTCGGTTTTGTAGAAAACATTATGGATGAATGTATATACCTGAAATTCAGTGGGAGTAAAATCTGTTTTCTTGTTTTATATGTGGATGAAATTTTTCTAGCAACCAATGACAAGGGTTTACTGCATGAGGTGAAACAATTCCTCTCTAAAAATTCCGATATGAAGGATATGGGTGAGGCATCTTATGTCATTGGCATTAAGATCCATAGAGACAGATTTCGAGGCATCTTGGGTCTGTCTCAGGAAACCAATATTAATAAAATCTTAGAGAGATTTTGGATGAAGGATTGTTCACCAAGTGTTGCTCCCATTGTGAAAGGTGATAGGTTCAATTTGAACCAATGCCCGAAGAAGGACTTTGAAAGGGAACAAATGAAGAACATTCCATATGCTTCTGCTGTTGGAAGCCTAATGTATGCTCTCAAGTCTGCACAAGACCTGACATTGCATTTGTTGTGGGAATGTTGGGACGATATCAAAGTGATCCAGGTTTAGACCACTGGAGAGCTGCAAAGAAGGTAATGAGGTACCTTCAAGGAACCAAAAACTACATGCTTATGTATAGACAGAAGGACAATTTGGAAGTAATTGGCTACTCAGATTCTGACTTTGCTGGATGTGTTGATTCACAGAAATCAACATCAGGATACATTTTTATGATGGCCGGTGGAGCTGTATCATGGAGGAGTGCCAAGCAGACCTTGATTGCCACTTCCACTATGGAAGCCGAGTTCATCTCCTATTTTTAGGCTACTTTACAAGGTGTATGGATTAAGAGTTTCATTTCTGGGCTTAGAATTATGGATTCTATTTCTAAGCCATTAAGAATGTATTGTGACAATTCAGCCACTGTTTTTATGGCTAGGAACAACAAAACTGGGAGTCGAAATAAACACATCGACATTGAGTATTTAGCCATAAGGGAATGTGTTAAAGAAAAGAAAGTGGTCATTGAGCACGTTAGCACTAAGTTGATGATCGTTGATCCTTTGACTAAGGGCATGCCACTGTTTAAATTCAAGGATCATGTAATGAATATGGGACTTGCTTCCATTATGTAGTTTCTCATTGTATAAACAATGTTATTTTAATGAAATTCTTAATTATTGTGATGTTTTTCTCATATTTATGTGCACCTTAATTTGATTTGAGAGAATTCATCTATGTAGGACCAAGAATGAACATAGGGTTTATTCATCAAGAAATTGATGCCACATAAATTTTAATAGAAATAAATACATAGTAATACATGGAAGATAATACTCATCATTAGAGGACTTATCGCCATGATTCATGTATCTATTACTTAATACAGATTTTCAATGGGTTTTAAGTTGAGACATTAAGATTGGAAGTATGGACCAAGTGGGAGAATGTTAAGCTCCCTCTCCCAATGTGCAATTTTTGGAAACTGATCTGCAGTTGTTTCCTTAAATTATGGAAACCAACTGCAGTTATTTCCTGAAATTAGGAAATCAACTGAAGTTAATTAATTTCTTTTTGGGAGCTTCTGAAGTGATCCGTTACTCCGATTGCAGTTATCTAGTCCGTTACTCCCATTACAGTTATCTACCATGATTTGTGGAACACTTAACGAATAGCCAACAGAAGCTTGATGGAAGCTTGGCTATAAATTCTTCTGTTTGGTCCCCAAGCTCACTAACTTAATCCCCTTCAGCCTTACACCATCAAGTCAGAGTGAGAAGAAATTGGAAGTGCCTTCAGATTTTCTTTAGTGTTGGTGTTGAGGACGCAGTGCTGTGTAGTGGCTACGTTAAGGAGGCTTCGTTGCTGAAAAATGAACGTGGAGAAGAACTCTCAAGGCTCTAGCTACCGTGTTATAGTTTTATTAAAGTCTATTTCGTTTCCTTGAAGAATCTGCAATAAACCATTCGTTGGAGCACTTCTTGGAGCGTTGATCTTTGTGCAGATTTCATCTCTGCAAAATTACTTTTTCTACATAGTATAATTCATCATTTCTGGAGGTATTATTTAATGAGAAATTTTAAGTTTTAAGTTTTAATTTTCGATTCCTTTTAAGTATTTATTCCGCATTTTGAATCGTTATTTTTGCTAACATTTACTTGTATTTGTACTTAGTTATTTTAAAGGATATAAAATTTCCATTAAATTTACTTCTTTTTGCACTTGGTTGTGTGGATAAGCTTGCTCTATTTTATAATAAAGTTTTTAGAATTTCTATTCAATAAAATATATAAAATTATAGATGGTCTAGATTCTGTTATGTGAACCTATTCTTAATGGTATACATAATTCCATGAATCAAGAGTTTTTTTTAACAAATTTTCAGTTTCTTAATATTTTAATTACTATAGTGATTTATAAATGAGAAATAAATATTTTAATTACTATACTCATTCATCAACAATTTATATAATTATGCGAATTTTATTCTTATACGGTTCTTCAAAAATTTCTCAATTTTAAATGTACCTTAAAGGGAAATATGAGAAAAAATGCAGTAGCAATGCTAGCCCTCATCATCCTAGGCTCTTTGCTTGGGAATATGTTGCATCTTATTTTGATTTAGCCTTTCCATAAATTCCGAGGAGTTCGGGGAACATCCTTATTTTTCTGATTCGGAAATTGGAGTCAACGATCTAAAATGGCTTCCATACACTGAAAGTTCAGGAAAAGGAAATTGCATTATCTGTATTGTCTTTAGGTTCATCAGCATTAGGCACTACTCTTCTGCCATTACTTTTTTTCAAGTATAGTTTTAAAAGACAAACAAGTGGATAATTGCAAACTCATTGTTGTACTATATTAAAGGCCTTCGAAAGTATATCTGTTGTTGCCTTGACGATATTGATTCGCGTCCCAATAGGGTGGAAGGTTATGTGGGGTCGGACTCAGCGTCACGGGCACTGTTGACACGCCTGTTGACAATGCATGGTTCTCTCGACATCGACTTTTGGTGATTTTACTTTAGGATGCACTTGGTTGGTCTTCAAAGCTTATTTGTTACGTGCAATCTATGGTTTACGGGGTAGGACTTGGATCAGTCGCTCTATCCCTTTTTGTTGGTGGCGCGAAGTGAAGGCAAAAGGATTCACCGTGGAATCGTCTGCAGGTTGCCTTTTTTAAGTTTGGTATTGAAGAACTAGGGAGATGGAGCTTTAAGATCTTGCATTCATATCGTGTTGTTACATTTGTCTATGGTTTATTTGGGCATTGTTATGTAGCCTTGTGTTTTTGGTCGGAGTCTTTAGTTTTGTTGTTCTAATTTGTGGGTAACTTGCACTTGGTTTTTGTTCTAATTTGTCGGTAACCCGCACTTGGTTTTTTTTTAGCGTTGTTGCTTACTATAGTTTTGGAGCAGATATTTACATCAAGTTTGCTATCTCTTGAAATGTGTGCATATTTGCCTTTAATGTAATATATTTATATTATCTTAATGAAAACCCTAAATGCCAGTAAAAAAAACAGTAGGAAAATAAAACTAAAATTCACAGAAAGGCTTTGCTTGATGCAATATCATATCTTTATTTACTCATGGTGCCCAACCCTAGAGGTATGGTGCCCGTGACGCTGTTGCTTGACAAGTCAAGCAGAGAAATATTCTCTGGCGATATCGATAACCGCTGGAGATTTGAAGTAATTCAGGAAGCTTCGCTACCACTGTCGACACACTCACGGCTAACCACCTCCTCACAATGCGCGTTGAAAGCAGAGGAAAATAAGTACGCCAAAGAGATTTCCTCAATAAAATAGACAAAAATACCAACAAAATAGAAGATTCAAATATTAAAAACACATAACAAGTAGAAATAGAGGTTAATATCTCTACTAATTCATAATTTAATCATCTTAATTATATATTCATAATTATATTTACTTTAAAAAATTATAATTATACATATTTTCACATTCTAAATTAAATTCTAGATAACATACCCACTAAATATTTATAGTAAATCAAAATATTATAAAGCAAACGGAATAATGTGTAACAAACATAATATTTAATGAAGAAACCACTTCGCAAAGTAAAATAAAGGGATTCGTCTAACGAGCCGGAGGAATTGCCCGGACGGTCAAAATTGGCCGGAATCCGGGCCAAAAAAATTTAAAAAATCTTGCAGAAACAGTGTTTGAATCCTGATTTTGACATTGGAAATGGATTCAGCACCATCAAAAACCTGTAGAACACACAAAATATTAAACTTCGATAGTTATAACATGGATTTAGAAAAATTCCTGCAGGATTTTCTGAAAATCTTATCGGAATTTTCATGATTTTCAGGGCGATTCCTCTGGCTAGTTAGACTACGGCAAAATAAAGTGCACCGTATAACGTCTAACATAGCTGTAGCATAACGTAACTCTTGGGTTTTTTCTTTTTTTATATCGTGCTCAACACCAGCATAGCAAATTCTTCCCGACAACCAGGATCGCGACACGATGGACGACCAAAGAATTATGGACACATCCAGGAAACCACTAAAGCCCTCTGTGATAGTTCGTTATAATTATCTTCTTGTGCTCTGTTTAAAGGTTATAAGGATGGGAGGAAATATGGATTCAGTACTTCTAAAAACTTTTAAAGCACTTTTATTGTGTAAAGTTAGCGATTTCAAAAAATTCAGACGAAATCTTAGAAAAATTATACCAAAAATAACCACCTTAAAAAAAATCACACTCAGATGTTTTTTTATCTGCAGCCTGCAGCGTTGAGGAAGCGACCAGACACCCAACAAATTACTTTACGGAATCATTTTAAAAGACAAGCGTTAATACGCTAGGGCCCATCACGCCAGACTTTATGTCAATCAATATAAAATCTGACCAGCAGGGACATAATTTGTCCCATCGCAGGAGGCTTTATGACAGTCTGTTGAATTTTGACCAGGAGGTACTAAATAACTTTCTATAAAATATTTTAGCTCTGTTTTTATTTTAAATATAACATATTTTTGTACTTAGTTACTTTATTATTTTTTTGTATGTATAAATTTTTCAATAAAAATAAATTAAATAATAATAATAATAATAATTAAAAAAAAAAAAATTTATAATATCATTATTTTAAAATTAATTTTATACAAATATTTAAATTTAGATTACTCAAATTTAAATTAATTAAATAATATTTAAAAATTTATGTTTTCTTATATTTTTATTATTTTAAAAAATATATGTTGCAAACTTAAGTGAGGAGTAAGAATATTAATTACAATTTATAAGTACTACAACTAAATTATTTATTAATATATTTTCAACAACATGAAATTCACTTTTTTCTAGTTACAATTATTCATATAAAAAACTATAATATTTATTAATTGATAAAAAAAATTATGTTTAATCAATTCATTATTTAACTTATATTTATAATAAATTTAATAGTTAAATTATAACATTAAACATTTAAATCATATTAAAAATTGAATTTTAAGCTATCAAATTATAAATATAAGAACATTACAATTTCAATTGCAAGTGGGATAGAATCTTTTTTCAAATCTTTACACCAAGTCACTAGAAACATAATGAGAAATTAATCCAATCCATTGTTAATAACCTATTCAAATGTAATTATTCATCAAATTGTTTTTTTGAAGTATCAAATACTTACAATTTTAAAGTTTGCATAACATTACTGATATTAACATAAATTTTAAAATTTCCAGCTTTAAGGCTCGATGGAGATTTAGGCTCAATGGATCCATAAAGCACGATCAAGCTCCTAACTTAAGGTTACATGGGAGTTCGACTAAGTCTTAGTTTTAATGCTCGATCAAGCTTATTTTTTAGCACTGAAGGAGCTCGGTCAAGTGCTTAAAAATGGCTCCATCGAGCACTTAAAATGCTCAATCGGACCATTTTGTTTTCACCTAAATGTGCCCTCTCATTCCAAATAGTGTAACCTAGCTCCATGCTTTGACCCACCCCCCGTAAGTTGGTATTTTTAATTTCTCTATCTATGATGTAGGAATTCTAATGTAAGGGTTTAGTTCTCCCTTAGGGATGACGCATAAATAAGGATAATTTGATATTAGTGGGAGATATGAATTTCTCTTTATCCCAAAGAGAAGTATGGGGGTTGTCTAGTAGGATGAATGCATAGGCAGGGTCTTTTGTCATTGAATGGAGGGGATGGATTTTTTGGATATTTAAACCTCAAAATTTGTTCCTACTTTTTCCAACAACCAATTAGAGGGAAATCCAGTTGGGAAGGGACTTGGCAATTTTTTAATAAAAGAGTCTTTCTTCTTGAAAGCTATGTTCTATCATTCTATAACATGTTGTGATTCAATATCGAATCAAACCTATCATCTTTTTTCTACGGGTTGAGAATATGAGACATTATCCATTTTGATTTAATAGACGTTGGTTGGATGATGAGATATTCAAGGATTTGGTTGGGTCTATAATGGTTCATATTGACAATTCTAGTATTTTTTCTCTAATGGAATAATTCTCTAAAAAATTGGAATTTCTAAAGAGTGTTGTTGGCGAGTGGTTAAAAAAGAAAATGAATGTGGAATTAGATGAATTGGAGTTGATTTAAAAACAAATTTCTATCTTGTTTTCAAAATTGGTTAGATTTAATAGATTATTAAAGAGATAAATTCATAAATTTAGAAGAAAAAAAAGTAGATATCCTCACGGATTAGGAAATTTCTTGGAAGTCTAAGACTAGAGTGAATTGGCGTACCCAATGAGAAATTAATACTAAATTATTTCAACAATTTTCTAATCATAGGCGTGTAGTAAACTATATTTGGTCCACTGAATCATAAGATGGCACTCTATATATGTCTTCATATGGGGATATCATGAAGGAATGATTTTATTTTTTCAAAAATCCATTCAGGGATGGCAATCATTATAATATAGGTGATCAGATGAGAGTAATCCAATCCTTCCCTAGGTTTTTCTGTCATGAAGAATCAAATTGGATAGGTAGGCTTATTCATGAGGAGGCGGTCCTAAATATATTGAAGAGGATTCCAAAGGAAAAGAATCTAGGGCTTGATGGTTGGTCTATGAATTTGTTTTTAGCTTCTTCTTTTTTATATTATGGGAAGGGAGATTGTGGAGGTGGTTGAATAATCTAGGAGGAAGGGGTTCTTTTCTAGTGATCTCAATGCAAATTTCATTGTTTAAATCCAAAAAAAATGGAGGCTAATACTTTCAGTGATTATCAACTAATATCTTTGTGGGACACGTAATATGAATCATTTCAAAGGTGCTAGCTAACAATTTAAATATTGGATTTTCAAATATTATGTATTTGGCCTAATTTGGTCACTTATTCAATAGAATGATCCATGACACTATTGGATTGGATCAGGAAGACATGCACTCCATTAAATGCAGAGATATACCAAATATTGTGATAAATATTGACCTAAGGAATACTTATGATAAAGAATTTTGGTCCTTTATCTCGCTAGGCTTGCTTCATATTAAGTAGAAGTTTTATTTGGTTGCCTGAATTTAATGGGTTGTGTGAGATTAACTAATTATGTTGTTCTCGTTAATGGTGATCCATCAAATTCTTTTAGAACCATGTGTGGCATTCATCAAATTTTTACCTTATCGCCTTTTCTTTTTTTTAAAACATCATTGAAGGATTGAGTAGCTTAACTATGGAGGAAAAATAATAGGGTACAATTAAAGGATTGGACTTTTGTAATGAGATGGTGATAACTCACACTTTATTTATAGATGATAATTTTTTCTTCAACTTGGGGATTATTGAGGAATGGAAAAGCTTCAAAAGTGTTTCACATTGTTTCTATGTGATATCGAGCATGGAGGTCAGTCTTGACAAATCGTCTTATTTCAAAATCAACTTGGATGAATCCTGAGTGAATTTGATCCAAGATTTTTATTTTGGTGAAAATGTGAAGTTGCGTTACGCTTTTTTCCCTTTTTTGAGAAAAAAAAAATCATTTTTTTTCTATTCTTCAACTTTCTGCAAGCCAAAACAATTTTTCTGTTTAGAATTTCATTTTGCCATAAAAATAAAAGCTGTCAAAAATTCAACAATTTTTCTGTTCAGAATATCATCTTGCGATAAAAATAAAAGTTGTCAAAAATTTTATTAGCTTTCTATTACATATTTTTTGGAATTTTTTTATACACATATGATATGTCAACTTAGTGTTCCTTTGAGTGTGTGTTTTTTAACAATCAAAGGATTCATAAGAATTCATGTTAATACACACTGTTGTATTCTTTGAAAATTTGTGTTTTTGAGAAACAAAAGGTATTACAACAATCTAGACAGAGTGTGCATCGGTTTCGTTATATTTACAAAGCCAAATAATGTGTATCATAATTACTAGTATTTTTTGAACTGGTCCAATATGAAAAACATGTATATTTTTAATATGTTTTGCGACGCACGAAATTTATTAACATATAAGTTATAAACTAAAAATCTAAAAATTACCCATTACAGATGACGAACCAATGTAATGCACCATAATTTTTTCAATTTTTTTTACAATGTATTTTGGAAGATAAAAAATAATGATTTCACTGAATCATAATGACCTTCAGAAATTGTTTGCACTCGTTTTATTCCAAAATTAATTAAAATTAGTAAATATTTATGAAATTTCATAAAAGTTATATTTCCTAAAAGTAAAGTGAATTCTAAAATGTTTGTCTTGGTTCCGACAATTAATTCAGAATGTTTCATGGAGTTTAATAAGTCCAAAGTTGAAGATATGTATTTAGAGCTTGGCTCTGCGTAATTGCAGACATGCTAGTACGGTCGAACTCTTAAAAAAAGTTCGGCCGAATTGTTTTTTGCGCCGATGGCCCGTCAAGTCTAACGACATAAAATTTCGGCTGACATTTTTATAAAAGTTTGACCGAACTTTTGCCTGACTCTCCATTGGTCGGAAAATACCACGAAGCCCTTCCAAAAAAAGATTTCACGACAATATAAATTGCCGCGAAATAATTCATTATTTTCGCATATTTTTGCACATTTAGTGTGATTTTGCAAAGTTCTTGGTCTGATTTTGCAAAGAATTGTTTTGGGTTATAGGAATTTTCTTAGAGGTACATTCAAAGGACATTTTTGCAAAGGATTGTTTTGGGTTTAAGGAATTTTCTTGGAGGTACATCCAAAGGACATTTTTGCAAAGGATTGTTTTGGGTTTAAGGACTTTTCTTGGAGGCACATTCAAAAGACATTACATTCAAAGGACATTCAAAGGACATTTCTTGGAGGTATGTGATACATTTTTTGGAAGTTTTTTGGGCTTCATTTTTTTTCAAGGTATGGATTTGGGCTTAATTTTCATTGTTTTTAGAGGTTTTGGGCTTAATTTTCAAAGGAGTCTTTCCAGGCTTACTATTCAAACGACATTTTTTGGAGGTATTTTTTAAAGTGATATTTTTTTAGAGGCTTTTTTGAAGTATTTTTTAAGGTAGCATTTTTTAAGAAGTTGGAATTGATTTTCAATGGACATTTTTTGGATGTATTTTTTGAAGTGACAATTTTTTAGATTACGTGTTTTGGGTTGAAGTAAATCTTTTATAATGATTTTTTAAAATGAGTTTATGTCTATCTTTTCAAATGAATTTTTTTTGTAGGACTTGGAAGGAAATATTTTCAGTTTCGTTTCGTTTTTATAAGACATTTTTTCTCGGATTTTTTAAATTAAGTGTTTTGGATTGAAGTATGCATTTTTTGCAAAATTTTTAAAATGAGTTATTTTTAAATTAAATATTTGGTGATGTTTTTTTTAATTGTGCTTTTGTCTAAAATTTTTAGGGAAATTTTTTGAACTTCATACTCTATTATCATGGGAAATCGAAGGAATTGCATGAGAAAATCTGATCGAAAAAGAGACCCTCAGGAATGTAGAGAAGAGACAAGAGAATATCGCAAATCAAATATAGAATCACTCTCAAATATTGAAAGGAAAAATAAACATCAACTAGAAGTTGAAGCGGGTATGTAAATGTAAATATTATGAATTTGATATTTAGAATTTTCCTAGTGTAAAATGTGAAGCTTAATTTTTTTTTGATGAACTAATTTGAAAAATATTTTGCAATGTAAACAGAGAGAGATATTCCTCAAAAAATTCATGATGAGATACAAAATTTTTAAAGAGAAAGTGAAAGAGATATTGAACCAATGATTTAAGATGATGAAAATGTTGAAAGAAATTCAAGTGAAGAAATTGAATCACAGGGTATATATATGTGTGTGTGTGTGTGTGTGTTGAACACAATCACATATTATTGAAAATTATACATATTTATTAATTTAGTTTTTTATTGAATATGTAAACTTATTATGTACTATTCATTTGAATATGTATAGTTGAAATCAATGTCGATGATGAGATGTTAGAAAATGTTGACACTCACACATATGGAGATAAAAGAGCTCACCATGTTATACGATATCGTGTTAAACACATTTTTGATATGTACTTCATAAAGGAAAATGTGACAGTTCAAGCCTAAATGTTGAAAGGTCTCTTATCATTAAGGAGATTAAAAGAAGCTATGACTTTATTGGGTATTCAAAAATTAACAAAAGATAAAAAAATGAAGGAAAATGTGATACAAAATATCAATAGTGCTATAAATTCAATTAGAAGATCTAGAGAGAAAAATGCTTCAGTTGTACGTAGATAAATACATATGGAAGTGGTTCCATCAAGTACTAAAGAGAATCGCTTGGTAAAATTTATGGCGCAAGCGTTAGGAACCTCATGAAAACTTTGCACAAACATCGGAAATTTCGGTTGCAAATAGATGTAAATGATGAAATCGCTTGTTGGAGAGCTATTTGTAGGCAACCATACAAATATAGACTTGGAGAAACTGTTAAAAAAACAATATATGAATATTGGAAGGAAAATTCATGTGTTTGGCCAAATGCAAGGGATGTGATGCGAAGAAGAATAGCACGAAATCAGTATGAACAACATGAAAAACACTTCTTGGAAACCAATCAGATAGAGTTGTTCAACAATTTCAATGAAGAGAATCATGAAATTGATGTCTCAATCAGTGCTTTTATTCAACAAAAACCATGGTATGTAAAACCTATCACCATACGCGACACTTGTTGTTCTCGTTATCATGTGGAATTTGAGTTATTTTATGACACATTCCTTAATTTTGGTAGAACATTTTGGAAAGATTCACCTCCTGCTTCCACTATCTGTGATTTTATATCTCAAATTCTATGTGAAAGAGAGAGCGATGAATTATTTTATGAAAATAAATGCGTTGGTGGTAAAAAATGTGATGATTGTGGAAATTTGATTAAATTTCAAAACAAATATCGTATTGATATAATTGATCAATCATTGTCCAACATGAAATTGAAATGGAAGAGATATGAATATATCCATACATCCATTCAAGGTTCAAATAGTACTAAAAGAATTGAATTACAAGAAGAACAAATTTTTGTGATAGATTTTTTGAGAAAGTTTGAGGCAGAAATTTATAAATACACCAAGAATTCCCATAGATCTCAATGGAAAGACTTGAAATTCAAAAAATCCCATGAAGTTTTTCCACTAGGGACCATTTTGTCAGTAATTGATTTTGCAGAAAACTACACATTTGTTCCACAAAAATAAATTCAAAGTGAATAATATCATATTGACCAAGTCTCCATGCTCATCCATAATCTACATAGACATCCTAAACAAAACTTCGATCATATAGAAAGAACTAGTGAAAATCGACATGTTATTAAATAATATCACTTTTATATTAGTGACGATCGTACACATGATACATATTTTGTACAACACTATTTTGAAAAGATATATTACTCCTTGAAAAGTAGTGGAATAAAATTAAATGAACATTGGATATGGTCAGATGGATGTGCAAGTCAATTCAAATCTTCACGATCATTCTTTTGGTTGTGTTGTCTTCATAAGAAAACCTTCAATAAACATTGTTGGAATTTCTTTGAGATTGGCCATGGAAAAAGAGAAAATGATGGTATAGTAGCATGCATAAAATGAACACTTCAAAGATATCAAATGAACTCCTCTGTAAACCGACTCGTGGATGCTAAAGAAGTTGTTCAATGGTGCATCGCTGCTCTAAGCTGTGAGACCAACTGATCAAGGGAAGTGCGGAGGTACATTAAATTTAATTTTTATTGGATATCTAATTTTAAACAGTGTACATTTATCACAATGATTATCTTTGATGGTATTTTGATATCATATTTACATTATTCTTTGAATTTTCCATATTTAGGTTTTTTTGGAATATTGGGATCGAAGATGTAGATAGATCAACTGAAATGATGTTGAAACAATAAAAGGGACTCGGAAATTGCATTCAATTAAAACAAAGTTGTCCACAAATGTGTTTGCATTAGATAAAAGAAAATATTCTTGTTTTTGTCATGTTTGCATAGACAACACAGAATCCAATGATGTTTGTGAAAACAAAATGTATGTAAAAGATTGGAAACATACAGATATGAATACAAAGGGGAAAATGTTCATTGCAATGTTTGAAGAAATGCAATCAGAGGTGACTACAATATCATATGATGGTGATCGAGTTTCTGATCTTGTTAGAGAAGGTAACATTTGAATTTCTTTCAAAAGATAGAGATCTAGAAATAAATTTAAACACATAAGTTTGTTAAGTTTGTCTTATTGTGCAGGAGATGTTTTTTTTGTAATTTCCCCTACTGACAATGATGAAAATGTGAAGCATTATTTAATGCATCACACTGAACGAAAAATGAAATTATTAGAAAAATATAATGATCAAGGGTTTCTATATGAAAGAGTCCATCTATTATACTGAAAGGTTATTTTTTCAGAAAAATTAATCAAAGTGGGGATTTTGTTTCTTGATGTCATAAGTTGTCAATATAGTCACTTGGTGTGTGCATCATGCATAAATCTGATAGAGGTTCAATAAAAGAAAAAGAAAAAAATTAAGAAATGGAAAAATGTGAAAATCCGATCATGAATGGATCATTTAAAATGGCATTCCATTGAATTTTTTTTTATTGAACTTTATATCAATTTCTTCTCTTTGGATTCATGTTTTAAAACTTCCAGAACTCAACTAAAAATTGAGTTGCCTTGTTATGTTATCTATGCAAGTATTTGCACATGTACATTGTTTTGGTACATGCACACACTAGTATCAACTGAAAGTAGCTTTTCTATATATGCTTTGATGAAAAATGTTGCATATATATATATATATATATATATATATATATATATATATATATATATATATATATATATATATATATATATATATATATATATATATATATATCTCGTGTGTGTGTTTTAGAATGTACCCACCAGCAGCTTTTCTATGTGCATTGATGAAAAATGTTGCAAGTATTGGATATATATGTTCTAGAAGTATTGGATATGTGTGTGTGTGTGTGTGTGTGTGTGTGTGTGTTCTAGAATGAAATTAAAACTGAAAGTAGCTTTTCTATGTGTATTAATGAAAAATGTTGCAAGTACTAGATATATATGTTCTAGAATGCAATTAACTGAAAGTAGTTTTTCTATGTTCATTGATGAAAAATGTTGCACGTACTAGATATGTACATGTTCTAGGAAATTAACTGAAAGTATCTTTTCTATGTGCATTGATGAAAGATGTTGCACGTATTGATATATATATATATATATATATATATATATATATATATATATATATATATATATATATATATATATATATATATATGTTTTAGAATGAAATTAACTATTCAAGTTGTTTTACTATGTGCATTGATGAAAAAATTTTCATGTATTGAATATATATGTTCTAGAATGTAAATAACTGAAAGTAGCTAAATTCTATTGGAATTGATGAAATAATGTTGAAGTACTGGATATATATGTTCTAGAAAGTAATTAACTATTCAAGTAGCTTTTCTATGTGCATTGATGATAAATGTTGCACGTACTGGATATATATGTTCTAGAATGGAATTAACTGAAAGTATCTTTTCTATACATGCATTGATGAAAAATGTTGCGCGTACTGGATACATATACATTATAGAATGTATTTTTTTAATTTTATGATTGTTTGGCACATCTAATAGGACATAGATTCTTATGATTGTTTATATATATATATATATATATATATATATATATATATATATATATATATATATATATATATATATATATATATATATATATATAGTACTTCAATCGTTTCAACATATATATTTAAACATGTGTAAAATCATTTCTACATGTACATATATTCATGTGATTTTTTTTTTTTTTTGGAAAATGACAACTTGAATTTTAAAAACAAAACATAATATCATAATCACACGTCAAATGTAGTTCAACCATCCAAAACATGAGTTTTAAAAACTTTTTGATTATATCACAACATTACTTCACATGCCATGCCAATTGTAGTTCAACTACCCAATAAAAACATTTGACATTATATCACATGTCAAATGTAGGTCAACCATCCAAAACTTAACTTTTAATTTAACAAAACATTATAGATCACAACATTACTTCACATGCCAAATGTAGTTCTAAAAAAAAACATTAATATAGATCACAACATTACTTCACATGCCAAATGTAGTTCAACCATCCAAAACTTGAATTTTTCAAAAGCAAAACATTAATATAGATCACAACATACTTCACATGCCAAATGTAGTTCTTAACCATCCAAAACTTAAGGTTAAAAAAAAAAAAACAAATTATAACAAAACATTACTTCACATGCCAAATGTAGTTCAACCATCCAAAACTGGAGTTATAAAAACAAAACATTATAGATCACAAGTATCAAATTTTTTTAAAAGCAAAACATTATAGATCACAATTATCAAAACTTCAGTTTTAAAAACAAAATATTATAGATCACAAGTATCAAGTATCAAGTAACATTACTTCAGATGCCAAATGTAGTTCAACCATCCAAAACTTAAGTTTTAAAAACATTCATTAGGGGAATTTTGAGGTCTAAAATGGGCCTCCTAAGGAAATTATAAAATCATAGTGGAAATAATAAAATAATATTTGATTACATCATAAACTTTTAGAAGGAAAAAAGAAAAAGAAAATAAAATTTCAACTCATATTTTCAACTTATCTCCCTATGGTTTTACTCAAATTTCGAGCAAAAACACTCCTTGGATGAAAAATTTGATTCCTCATTCAAGGAGTACCCATGTTGCATACTTTCAACAAACCCTGCTACACGAAAAATGAGAAATACATGAAAAACGTAATTGCAATCACTTTTTTTCATGTATTTCTCATTTTTCATATAGCAGGGTCTATCGAAAGTAAGTAACATGGGTACTCCTTGGATGAAGAATTAAATTTTGCATCCAATAAGTACTCCCACTCGAAATTTGAGTAAACCCTTAGGGATATAAGTTAAAAATATGAGTTGAAAAAATAGTTTTATTATTTTATTATTTTATTATTTTTTTTACTTTTTTACTCCAAAAATGCTGAATCATCCCCCATGGTTGACATCATCATCTTGAATCTTCTTGGTTCTTATAAAGTTTATTTTGGTTGTACATTTTTCTTAGGAAGCCCATTTTAGACCTCAAAATTCCCCTAATGATATATCACATTCACATGTACCAAATGTAGTTCACATAAAATATGTCCAAGATTTGTATATCTCACAAGTATCAAGTATCAAGTTATATATGAATGCATCTAGATAAGACTATATATAAAAAATTAAATTTAAGACTATATCTATTGAAAATATAATGTTGCACATGTGCATGTGCATCATCCATCAAATACAGATGGATGAAGTGTCTTTCTCAGCAAAGTCACAATCCTGGAGCTATCATACGAAGCATGGGAAACCTGTACACAATGTGTACAAACATTAAAATTTGATGTTTTAAAATTGAGTGAGAATATATAAAACTTCGTGTAAAAAACAAAATTTAAAAAAAAATCATGCAATACTTCATGAGGTTCCCTCTCTATTTATTGCCCATCCACTACAACTTCAAAGAACATTCCACCGAATTGTACAATATATATATATATATATATATATATATATATATATATATATATATATTTATATATTTATATATTTAAAAAATGCAAATGAAAATGCATATATATAAACTTATTTTCAGTAATATTAAAAAAAAGTTAGACAACTTGTTCAAATGGTTGAAATGGTGTGGATGTTCCTATCTCCATCGCTAGAGTCTGTGGAGAAACGAAATCCTCTATAGAAACCTAAAATTCAAAAAACTTAAAAGTATAAAATAACTCAAGATCAAGATCTCAATTTATAATAAAACTTTTAAACTTCAATTTATAATTATAGCTTAAAAACATATATTTAAGTGAAAAATTGAATACTTCTGCTGGTGGATTTGGCACATCTGCTAAGAGAGACTCCGAAAGAAAGTCTCCAAAAACCTAAAATTTAAAAAATTTAAAATAACTCAAAATCTCTAAATCTCAATTTATAATAAAACTTTTAAACTTCAATTTATAACTTATAACTTAAAAACATATATATTTTTAAATGAAAATTTGAATACTTGTGCTGGTGGATTTGGCACATCTCCTAAGAGTGGTTCCAAAAAAAAATCCCCAAAAACCTAAAATTCAAAAAAAATAAAATAACTCAAGATACAGATACATCTCTTTTTTAATGGAACTTTTTGAGGTGGAATATATAACTTAAAAAACATAAATTTTAAAAGTGAAAAATTGTCAATACTTCTGATTGTGTATTTGGCACATCTCCTATTGAAGTAGAAGGTACATCTCCCAAAGAAGAAGAAGGTATCGCCATCCCAAAAACATCAGGCAGAATCAGAATCTCTTAAAACATGTTATTATATATATGTACATGTACATGTGTGCACAATTTTTTATTTTAAAAATATCTCATCATGTTTCGATATATATAATAATAGATAAAAAATAATTGTACATGATCATGTTCACTTAAAAAACACTAACATTTGCCAACATATCTTGATGGTGAGAAGCATCTTGATTGTATGATTGATGGTAAGACCCATCTTGATTGTTTGAACCAGAGGCTCCGACCATGATACTAACATTTTCTTCATTCATCAAATGTGACAACTGCAAATGGTGTTAACATATAATGATACAATTTTTTTAGATTAATATATACAAAAAATGTATGTATATATGCATTTATTACAAATTGTACATGTGTTAAAATAATTGAACTCTAACCATTAACACATATTGTTCCCATGCCCTCTTCCTCATGAACAATTAGGTACTGCCAACCATTGCGACGATTCTTTGCATATGTTTTGAGATTTTCAACACTCATGTTGTAAATCTCTTCATCTGTCTAATACACAAAATTAGCGTGTGCATTCTCACGTGTTCTTTGTCAATTTAGACAAACATCGACTCCACCCAATCCACTGTGAACATTGTCAATGATGGCATCTCTTGCTTCTCGACTAATTTGAGAAGTGGCTTCCATCTTTGATCACAAAGTTTCGACACGAAAAGTTTGATTAACCAGTGGTGGCTTAGGGCAAGGCTCCATTGTTGTTATAACTCCTTCTCTCGACAATGTTCCATATAAGCATGGGAAATCAAGTAATATTAAAATGCATTTCTAATAATTTTAAGAAATTAATGCTTATGGTGTATTTTAATATTGATTTATTACTATGCCCTAGTTGTAATTTATGCAATTAGATTGTATTCAATCCTTACAAAGAAATTGAAGAGAGGATAGTTCGGAACTAGGGCTCAATATATTATAAGCATTCATGCCTTGAATGATGATATAGAATGCATATAAAACAAATGAGATTTGGGTAAAGCACGAAGTGGCAATCCTGTTGTACAAAATAAATGGCATTAAGTTTGACATAAGATATTGTCTTTTACCAGTGTTTTATGATAGATTAGTGCAACTTAAAAGCTATAAGATGTTATAACTTTAATATATCTAAATTTTACCTGAAGAGATAGTTAGAAATACATAGATTTTACAAACAATCATTTTGCAAATAAATCTGAATGTTGAATTAACACACAAGTATGCCTCAAATAAAGCATCTATAAAACCTTTTTCCCAAAATACATTCATGAGTTTGAAATTTTGAATATTTATCCATGATCTTTAGACTGTAGGAGTATATATATTTTATATACCAGATTGCTTAAATTAAAGATTAGCTTACCGTATGAATTACAGTGCATAGATAGAAACATAGATGGTTTCCAACAAAAGGCACCCAAAAAGGCAGCGAAATTCAGAGGAGACACTTATTTTGCTTCTTCGGTGCTCGTCTTTGATGACGAGCATCATCATCACTTCCACATTCATCCTCATGCACCTCAAGAGTTTCAGGTACCACTCTGCCCCTGCAAATAGATCAACGAAGTGAAAATTATAATTAAAACATTCTATATTTTTACAAAGAGTTAAAATGCACATTCACAAGAACAACACCAAGCCTTCTCCATTAAGCATTTCCATGCTAGTGAAAAATTTCTATATAGGTCATAAAACACTATTATCAGAAGTCAATCCTATATAGAGATGATAAACACTGAAGCCAACTAAACATCTCCGTATATTGGAACTACCCATCATCAAAAGTAAGTAAGACAATCTTCAAATTTATGATTAACTTACAAGCATGATATGTCATGGAGGCAAATTTTCTTAATAGAAGGTGCCTAGCCACTCGAAGGATCACAAAAACTAAAGTAGAATATCAGACTAAATAATTATTTCAACAGTTTGTCATTGAAAAAGATTTTATTTAACTTCCACATTATTGTCTAATAAAGTCTATTATTTAACAACAGAGTAGTATTAATATGTAAATATCACATTATATAATACTATTCTACTAACATCTAATTCTATTTCGTATTATGATGATACTATCGAGTCTCATAGCCCGCCAACAATTCCAACCCACCTTCTTGTCTAAATTTTAGGGGATGCCAACTTTCACAGGAAAAACAGAGTCTTTACAAACAATATTGAAATATCACTGGAACATCACACAAGAGCCTTGACACTTGTGTGCATAATCAATAATGTTAAAAGAAATAATATTCCCAAGAAAAACCAATTCAGAGCCCCTGCATCCCAATCTAATCTTAAGACAATTTTCACAATTTAAAAATATGTGAAGGTTCAATGCTAGTTATAAAACGTATTTGAGTGAAATATTGTTTCCAAATCAAAGTGTCCATCAGGAAACCTCTCTCTATATTCCTCTAGTTCCCATAGCTTCCTCCACTCTAGATATCCTCCACATATCAATGTGTCAAACTGTGATTTTATTGGCATAGAATTGGAGTTGCTTTGTAACCAGTCAGCAATAATTGCTACCAAAGAAATACAAGCACTCTCCCCCGCAGCACGTTCACTTCGTTGGTTAATTGAAGCAAAAAATACTTCAGTTGCTAGCTTCATTTGTCCATCTCTGCTAACTAGTACTTTATGTTCCCAACTGCTAATGGTAAAGTTTTCATCTCCAAAGTCTACATAGACATGTTCAAAGCTACATTGGAATCAATCTCATTGACCTGCAATAGATAAACATATATTGATATCAATATCTACTAGATATTGCAAGAGATAGTTAAACAAAAATGAAGCAACAAACAATAGGGTTCTATAGTTTCTAAATTGATGTTGAAGTAAATTCAATACTTGAAAATAATCCATATCTAGAAGCATCGAACTGTAATCAAAGTATTCAATCCAAAAAAAATATCTCAAACACTCACAAGTCGTGCCAAACAAAGTAAATGAAGTACTCGAAAATGCCGAAAACAGTACAAGCATCCATTAGTATTACACTAGTACTTTTCTCTATGGTATGAATAATGTGAGATTGTTATAAGGGAAGAAAACATCAAGATATGAGTTGTATATCACTAGGTAAGGCCACATGGTGAAGCCTGATTAAAAGGAACCCAAGTCACCAATCATCTCCACTGGATCAAAAATAAACATAAATTCATAAAAACAAACAAAATGTTTGATCTGTTTTTACTTAAAAATGCGAAGATACCAAATTGTAATCACAACCATTCAGGCCAAACACATTACCATACATGATACACAATCGTTGATTGTAGCACCAAAATAATGCAATCAAATATGCCGAAAATAGTACAATCATGCACCAATATTGCACCAGAACTGTTACCTTTCCTATATTAAATTTATGTATTGTGCAGAGTGATATGTTCAGGAGTAGAAAAAACGATAAGAGATAGGAATATGTACCATCACTTGTGGGGGGATAGCTATGTAGGAAATCTTGATTTTCTGCGATCAAAATCAATATTATCTCCACCCTCTTCTCTACATACCTTATTCCACAATGGTATATGGAGGAGCTAGTTTAAACCAAGAAGGATCATCCACACGTATAGTTTTCCATAGATGAAGATCATCTTTCACGGCAGCATGTAGAGACTTGAAAACTTTTTCAATGGATAGAAGATCTTGCAGGCCCAAATACCAAAGGGAAAAATGGAGCCCATCATGGGATAGTGAAATAAGTTCTCGTTTTGAGCCAGCCTGAAATCTATTTAATAGAACTCTCCCAGATTCAAAGTGGCATTCCATCATAACAGAAACTTCTAACAAACATGATGAATATTTTTTCACAACATTAAATGGGAAAGTAACTGAACCAAATTTTACTCCACAATTTCCTTCAAATTCATTGAAATCTATTTGGTTATATTGTAATGAGTCTCCCAAAACCATTAACAACCAAATTCCAATAGGCATGCCTATTACAAAATTAAGAGGACACTCATAAATATTTTCTGGAACAAGAAAAACTGCTCTAATTTCTTTAAGTTATTCAATGAGAGGTATGGGTTCAATGAAAAATTGTTTAGGTAATTCCTGCACAAGTTTCAAGGGACATGATATATTTGGATTGTCATCACAATGTTGCTTCTTAACTCAGCGCTAAAAATTCAAAATGCTCCAATCCAATTCCTTCATAGGGGACCTCAGTAGTAGAAACTATCCACTTCAGTCTTCAATTTGGTAAATATCTGTGAATGTAAATTTAGTCCTTACACAAACAACCTCAACATATAACTGAGCGAATTCAACTCAAATATGTGCAACTCTTGTTCTTCACCTAGACCCAAAAAGTAATTCCCCGTTCATCTTAATGATTTGTCTAATTGTTGCAGAAAGAATTATGGTGAATTTATTCCAGAATGATATGCATTTCAGCAGCTTCCAGGTATCAAGTTGGCCCACAACTTTTCTAAAATTGGAATTGAGTATATATAAAGAGAAGAAAAGTCTATCATAAAGCTAGGCCCTTCAAAATTTCTTTCAATTTGTCCCAAGTCTTCCCTGCCTAGGTAAAACAAATTTCCTAGGTAAAACTATGGAAAAATTGCATGAACATGAATGAAACTAGGTAAGTGTATTACCACAGCAGAGGATACTTATGATGTAACCATGTAGCACAAGGTGAAAGTGACCAAGATTTGATTATTTTACCAACTTGATGTTGGTTCATGAAGAACATTATGCACCACTGAAGCAACCTCCATTGATAATCTAACTTTGTGACGGCTAGAATCATCATTCCAACCAAGGCAACCACATTATTATCAAGGAGAATCACTATGTTGAACATCCAGGAATATCATCACATGAAGGACCACTCTCAACCAAAAATAAGTGTGTTTCTGTAGCCCTTGAGCATCCTACAAGTTACCCCTGAAATATGCATTCACCAATCATGTCAACATTAGGGGTAACAACAACCACCAATGTGACCAAGTGGACAATGAAAAGAACATGACTGCAGGGCTTCTCAACTGGCAAAGACAAAACCCAGTTCCAACCTTGACAAATTGATGATATTTTTCTTCAAATAGGATAAATTATAGTCTCTGCTGAAATATTTATTGACTGGTAGAGACTGGTAGATCATATGTACCAGTTAGAGCCAAGGAGAAAAACCCAATTCAAATGATCGCATGACCAATATACCTCCATGTCAAGCAGGAAATCACCACTTCATAGGGAATCCCAACAACAAGAAACTCTAAAGATGAAGGGAGGAGACTTGGAATTTGAGTTACACACCAATACCAAACAATTTCAAGAAACAAGCTTGGATATTTAATCTGGGCTCCACAAGTATCCAAATCAACCAGTCCCATGGAAGGAACATTGGTCAGCATACCTTGTGCTGCATGCAATACACACAACAAACCTTTACCCTTGTCTTCTGTCAATTAACTATGCTACAGCTAATGCACACAACCACCATTAGCAGACCATTAAATGCTTGGAAAAAACTAGTTAATAATTCCAAAGGGTCAAAGATTATGAAAATACAATGCATCGATTTGAATGTAGAAATTAAGTGAAAACTATACATACAATGAAATCCACTGAATCAATTATGTAGCATCCCTTGCACCACCAAGAAGAAGTAAGAGGGTCCACAACCATCATACACAATCTCCAAGCAAAAATCAAGGTTTGTGCCATTAGCATACTTGTGAATTACCCCTGCAAAACTTGGCATGCAATGAGAATCACAATTTATCACTCATGCCAATATGAAGGTTAAGAAACATCACAATTGGAGTATCTTTCCATGAAAGAAAGAGACAGAGAGATGAATGACCACTCTATCATAGATATAAGAAACAACTTCACAAGGTAATGAAAAAAATCGTTTGGCACACCCCAACAAATGTAAGGGAAACACTCTTCTTATAAGCTATGTGAAAATTAGGAGAATTAGTTGCATCCCCTAGATAAAAATATATATAATCTATTATAATTGTAAAGAAATATAAAAGAAAAGAAAAAAAGTGAAGAGAAAGAGAAGCCAAGTACATGGCTATTAGTTACATCAAATCAGGATGCACTTTTTGAAATGTATTCTGCAGCATCCCATTATGGTGGTAGTAACAGTTATTCATCATCTCTATGATATTGACCCAAAACCAGGTTTAAAAATATTTGAAAACCCCACTAATTGTTTCCTTGTAAGATGAACTCTCGCATAACTCTTAATATGACACCTTTTGTGCATAAATTTATCATTGGTAAGAAATTGTTCCAAGCACTATTTGGACAAGAAAAAAAAATTATTTCAAGAAATATATCAAAAACTAATTATTTCAATTAATATATAAAATGAGAAAGGCAACATACATTTGTGATTTATTTGCAGGAAAACTAATTGAAATACTTCCATGAGTAAGCTCAATCAGTTGCACGATTGTCCACGATATGTTTATCCAAAGTGCAGTCAATGGTCACAAATTTCCAATCTAGTCAAGCCCCTCAAGGTTACCAGCCACCATTGTGTTTGGCAGTTGACGTGCAACAAACATGCCATAGGCAAGAAGAACTGTCAACTTGATCTTAAAATGGGAGAGCAAATATACTCCAAGGACCAAACTCATTCTATCCAAATTTGTCAAGAAATGCAAGAAATCAAGATAGATACTAAAATGAAAAAATTGTTTCAGTGCAAAGGATCCACATGGTTTGAATCCATACAAACAACGCATACAAATATTATGCAAATATTGGTGAATGTGTACACAAACATGTGTTTATGATAATTTCATCCACATTGACTCTAACAAGGCTTAGGGGACACATTATCAAGTAGGATTATATAGAAATACTTGAGGTGCTATGATAATTGCATCCATGTTGACCCTGGCATGACATAGGGAAGCCATTATCAAATAGGAACCCTACATGAGCAATGCCACCTCAACTATTCCTAGATCAAACAGACTGCTAAGTCTATCTTGAACTATTTGTATGTTTATATGAGGTATTTCACATTAAGCAATCCTTGGAAAGGGAGGAGTCTTGCTAGAGTTTGAGATGGGAGCTTCTAGACTAGGGGCATGGTTTTAGTTTTCAGCCACATAAACAAGCCTGACCTTCTGATGTTTACATTGTACATAATAATTATCATGATTTCTAGACTAACAGCACAATATCTTGCAAATAACATTTTCAGTGACTAGTGCTCCTTAACTTGAGCATGCCTGATAAGTTTGAGGCATACGTAATATGTTGCAATATCTCAAAGCTGTTTAGTACAGTCCTTAATAATTTCAGAAGAAATTACACTGGTGATCATGCTTCTTACTATATGTTTTCCTTTATCACACTTAGATATAGACTGGAGACACTCGGTACACTGCCTTCGTGTATCATATAAAATATTTAGTCTATCTGACATTTTGGACATCGATGTGTGTCGATACCATTTCAATACCTTTTCTAAATAAATCCTAGCAGTTGTGTCAAATAGTACAGACTACAAAATGGATTTTGGCTGTTTTCAAAATCCAGAATTAAATGGTTTGCAAAACTCCAAATTTTCCCTATTTTGGTTGGCCTGTATATACTATATTAATAGTCCAATTTCTAAATTGATGACAAAGAGGTAAGCCAACCATGAATTTCTACAATATCTTCATTTTTCCTATAATGCAAATCATAATATTTTCCAATTTCTCTAAATCAAATCATATCATTCTGATAATATATTATGTAATTTCCTTGTAACAGTACTTTTGTTGCCAATAGGAGCTTGAGTACATGGTAAGGTAGAGTATGTTTCACACCCCCCAACAAGGTTAAAATCCCCCATAGACACATTTCACCACTCAGGTGGAGTCTTGCCTCTGTAAACATTCCATCTGAAGTAGTTGAGACCTGATGCAGATCCTAGATGACTTTGCCAGAATATATACCACCCACCTGCTGCTTCTTACTGGAAGGGATCTCCATTGAATGCTGTAATCCCACTATACAACATTACAATATTTCCATATTGAGCATGAACATATTGCCACACATTCATAATTGGAAGCATCTTAAAAAATAGTACCTTTCAAACAAATTGAGTTATATAGAACCTTTCAGACATGTTTTCTATACAAAAATACACATTTAACTTCTTCCTTCCAGAATAGACTTGGATTTTTATTCTTGCATCAATCACAGTATGCACTGGGTAGAGAAAACACAAACCAAGGAACTGTTTAAGGGACCATCAATGGCCATGGTGGAAAAGAACATTTAACGGCATAAACTATAGATCGAGATGGTGCAGAAAACAAATAAATTCACAATATTGCATGTACCCAACAGGATAAGGGCATATAGAATTTGTAGAAATACCTCGATGGTTTCAAACAAAGTGATAACTTCAACATATAACCCATTTTATGTTACTGCCAGAAACAAAATGCACACACAAAATTCCTCATCTCTAGAAAACTCAAGAGTTTCATACCAAGAAATGTGAATGAACCTTTTATAAACAATCTATAGGTCATTGGCTTAGTGTATGGTACAGCACTAGAAAATCGCCACTACATGTTTGAAACTAGCTAAATGGAATAAAAAACAAAGCTACTCCTGTGGCAATGAAAGAGATAAGTAGAAAATCTATTACCAGAAAAATATTTATGGTAACAAGTGCAACACACTACAGGATGTCTTGATCATATAATTATTTTTTGGAATATGGGGTAAAAACACACACATGAATTGAAGAGGTATTATTGGGAATTTTATCAATAACTTCACAAATATAAATTGAAACAAACATAAACCATTTTCAGACAATAAAGCTACATCTTAAAGCAATAGTTACAAATAATTATCACATACATATAAAACAATGTTTTTTTGCAACCAGGAAAGCAACAATTACCAGTCAGGTCTTCCATGTTGGCAGGTTTGACATCAACAATGTTGAAACTCTGACCACATATTTCCAGGTTCCATAAGTTTATTCTTAGGTCATCCACTGATATGAAATTTTCACCATCACTGGATAAAACAAAAAACTATCAGAACGAAAGCTAAACATAAAAAACATTAACCCAAACAAACAATGTGCCTACACAAAACAAATTCACATCCTAGGAGGCACTAGTCACTATATTTCTGCCTACGTATTTTCTTGTGGCAAGACCACCTAGGAGGACCACATGAGATGCTAACGAATTATTTAATACCAAGAACCTATACATAGAACTGGTTCATAGATAGATTTCTTTTAAATTCTATAAAAATGTTTTTAAACAAACAGGAGATCATAAAACATGACTGCAAGGAGATTTTTGTGAAAGGTGTTTCATGTGACACCTTTGACACAGTTCAAAAGCTTTAAAGTTTGCTTGATGTTACTAATAATGATGATGTGTCTCTTGCATGATATGGGACTTCTGAAAATGATGTACCAAACATTAAATATGAATGCATAGGGTGTTTTGAAAAAACTACCAAAGAAATTGATTCCAATCTTAGATTAGTTTTGATGGCAGCAAAGGTCTAGGAAAATATGGGAAAATAATTAGAAAGCCAATGGATCCGGGTACAAGGATAGGAAATGCTGGACTTGGTTTTGTGGTTAAACAAGCAATGGGAACAACTAGTTTGTAAGAGGGGAACCTCATATAGTGAGTGAATCATTAACCTCTATAATAATTACATATAGAGGGGAAAAGATTAACAACAAAAACCTTGTACAAGGAAATAAGTTCAACAAAAAAATTTGTTAAACCACATGAATATGTTTAGCCATAGGAATAGGAACTTCATTACTGAAATAAAGGCACATGAAAGCAAAGTGTCACACCCATGCTATATTACTGGACATATCAATCTTGGAGATGGATCAATTTCATATATGTTTCCTAAGTAGACCAAAATGAACCCCTCACTTGGAAAAAAGACGCCAAGCATCATAGGAAGTCTTGCAATTTTTGCGTTTCAAAATATGTAAAGTAAATCAATTTCCACTACCACTTTTTATTCGTTAAATTTTAGTACCCCTTGTGCTCACTCCAAGATCCGCCCTAACTATCATTCACCCACTAGTGCTTGACGTTGACAGTGTCGTGGTGCCCAAAATGGGAATTGAGTTAACAATGTCATGCAGTTTGGAATAAGAAGCTATATGTATTATGTATATGTAATAGTAATACTGATACCATTTCATATCTAAAAACACTTAATTTTTACACACACACACATAATACATGTAAAGGTTTACAAGGTAAATTTTTAATGCAAAAAGAAATACAAAGTTATCATAAACTTCATTTCAGCTAATGAGTCATGATTTATGTTCTATTAGATGCTTCACAGATTGCTCACATTTTAAACATTGAGATTAATGAGGCTAAGACATGGCAGGGTAGAAGACAATGATAGATCTTATTGACCACCTATTGTGCACTTGATTGGTTGAGGGAAAACCATAGAGAACTCATGATGATGATTAGTTGTGAATAAACCATAAAGAAAACTTAGAACTATGATGATGATTGGTGACCAAAGCCGATCAATCATTGTGATGGTTATTACCCTTCATATTGGCATGAGTGATAAATTGTGATTCTCATCGCATGACAAGTTTTGCAGAGGTAATTCACAAGTATGCTAATGGCACAAACCTTGATTTTTGCTTGGAGATTGTGTATGATGGTTGTGGACTCATGATGATGATTGGTTGTGAATAAACCATAAAGAAAACTTAGAACTATGATGATGATTGGTGACCAAAGCCGGTCAATCATTGTGATGGTTCTTACCCTTCATATTGGCATGAGTGATAAATTGTGATTCTCATCGCATGACAAGTTTTGCAAGGGTAATTCACAAGTATGCGCACAAACCTTGATTTTTGCTTGGAGATTATGTATGATGGTTATGGACCCTCTTACTTCTACTTGGTGGTGCAAGGGATGCTACATAATTTATTCAGTGGATTTCATTGTATGTATAATTTTCCATAGATGAGGATCATCTTTCACTGCAGCATGCAGAGACTTGCAAACTTTTTCAATGGATAGAAGATCTTGCAGGCCCAGATTGGGTGGGAAGATGAAAGATTTTGTTTGCAAATTCATGTTATTCGGTGAGGGAGCATAGTGGAGGAGCAAATCTACCATCTATTTACAATTTATCTTCACTGACTTGTGCAATAAATTACTTTCAAGCAAGTTTTTGGATGACTCTGGAGCTGAAGATTCCTGCCCAACATTCATTTCAAAAAATATGTCCAAAAGCTTCTTCAGAAGAGCACACGTCCCTTTCTACAGCATATATGAAGAGAAACTTGAACCGATCAGATGAAAATTCAATAAAAGAAGCATCCTTCACAACGCTTAGCTCCACTTGCCGCCCGCTACTCTTTTGAAAGAGCCATCCTAACTCATTTAAGAAACTGATTACTTATTCCCTAGCTGTTACTGCACTGTAATATTGAAAATGTTCTTGTGAACGTTCAACTTTTAGGGAGCTTGTTTTGTCATTCGAGAACTCATTTTCAATCTCAGATTCAAGGCTTTGTAGCTCTATATATATGGTAGGGTCCGCAACAATAACAGGAAAACAATTTCCCTTGAAACCATGCTCCACCTACACAATGCCACAAATAGGCCCACTATCAGAGAACTTACACCAACACCATATTAACTGCACACCCAAAACTAATGCTAAAGCCACAGAAAACATGACTAAAAGAGATTCCTCAAGCTCAATCTACCTCTATAAAACAGCGGCCCAAAACATTAGGTGGCCCCCCTGAAAATTTAAACTTCTACACCCTATGATCAGTCGATATGCTTTCTGAAGATTTTTCTTCGGGAAGAACATCAATAGAGGTATACTTTCCTCTGTAAGCACAAATAATTCTGCATCCGGAACACAACAAAAAATATAAGTCTAGCAAATCAATGCAATTCTTATCAATTGCACAACTATAATTCCACAACTTACTTCGTGCCAGTAGTAGCCAAATTATGGCCTCTCAAAGTAATAGTGGTCTCTTGGCCAGCTACAACAGCTACAGGCTGAACAAAATAAATTTATGGAGCATCCCACGACCTCCAAGAGCTGCAGAACCTAACTTTACCTGTAAAAAAAATGGTATATTCAAGTTAAGACACGTTGATGGAAATTACATCAACGAGGATTCAAAATTTACAGGTGACATATATACATTAGCACTAGTTAACTACCATCATTGGAAGAGGCTAATCTATGCTCAGCTTGCACTAATACTCTGCCACATCTCCAGAAATCAGTCCTAGAATGAGTAGTTTCAGGCATTGTGGAAAATATTCTCGTAGCTGTAAGAGTTTCAAAAAACCATTTCTATTCAGCATTTATCAATTAAATTAAAACTATAGATCTCTAAGATAGAGCCCGAAGATTTCCTAATCCTTCAGCTACTTGAAGATCTCCTAATCCTTCTATCTTACAAGTCTTTCTCATGTCACTTAACGAGATTCCATAGTAATTTCGAAGTTCATTATTATAGTTAATGATGGAAAATGGGAATGGCCAAATGGGATTAATATGGACACATACCCGTTCCCAGCTCGCAGATGGCATGGACATAAATATCGAGAGAATCACACATCCAGGCCTTATATAGCTTTCCATGTCAGACGGGTTGTGAGAGAGCCATTCCAGAATCTACATCCATTAAGAAACCACATTTAGTATTACAAGCTTGAAATAACCACAAACTTGGAGAATGTTACCCCAGAAAGCTCACCTGCCCATGCAATGCCACAGGAAAGTTGCTTGGATGCTGCCCAAAAAGCTTGAAAATAATGCGCCCTATTCGCTCCTGCAAGCATATTTGAAAAAAACTTCAAAGATCAACATTGATGAGTCATACGAGACAATTTGAAAACACTCATAATCATTGGTAAGAACAACAATATCTGTGAATCAGAATTGGAGCAAGCAAGAGATCTCTGGTCCCAAAAAAAATCCACCCAAAACCATCCATTGCCCTGTAAATCTAGGGCGTATGCAACCCAAAACCAACATCAGCAGCATAAATCTCCATTGCCCTGTAAATCTGGGGCATATGCAACCCAAAACCAGCATCATCAGCGTAAATCTAGTAACCCAAAACCAACATCATCAGCGTAAATCTGGCAACCCAAAACCCTCCACTGCCCTCATCATCAACATAAATCAGGGGTGAATGCAGATCCAAAACCCTCCAACTTAAAATTGGGGGCAAATACAACCCAATACACAATCACACCATTTAATCAAGGTTACAAATCCAACAGTTTTTGTTTTATCCGCCCTTATTTTTTTGGCTAAACGATAATAATTATTTATTTTTAAAATAATTTTGGGGCTATTTATACAAAACTATACAAAATAGGTTTTATATAAAAAATTCGCCCCTCTAAAATCTAAGACCTCTTAAATTTCGCCCTTGGGCTAAAATTCGCCCCTAAAATTTTCCCTGGTTATACTTACGATGATATACGTATTATCCTTATCTATTCAAGATGAGCTAATTGATTACATAGAGCTTATATCACTAGAGTAATGGTTGTAATTTATTACCTATATACCAATGTGTAATCTAAGTAGATACAACAACTAAGCTAAGCTCAGTATTCCAATATGATATCACCTATCCATGATTATCGTTATTTATATAATAAGCTTGAACACGGTCACCCCGTATTACCCTTATAGCTATGATTTCCATGAGATTGAAAGTAACCTGTAAGTATTACGAGCTTAGTGAGATGTCAGAACACTTACATCATAATCATATGTGAGTATCATGACTCTTCCGATCTGTTTGATTCCCAACTTATACGGTTATTACACTCTTTCCCTAATTAGGATAGTGTTTAGACTAGTACCCTATCTGATCAGTACAAGTTGAATGTAACATGTGAATCAATACCAGTATTACGTAATAGATATGGTGAAACACATATGTCGTATAGATAATATTCCAACAACATTACCTCATAATGACATGATTACAGTAATGGAAGTAATACTATCATTAAGCTATGTATCTGATGTGCTATGTTCTCCATGTATTAAGCTTATACGTATTAATAGGGGTAAATCTTATCCATGCTTAACTCTTGTGTAAGTGATATGATAGCTTACATGGGCTTTGATCCATAGTAATAGCTTAGCAAATAATGAAAAAATTTTAAGTAATAAACAAATCCATTTGAGTACCTACGATGAGCGCCAGCCACGCTAATGCTTCCGACCTCCTTAAAACGAGTTTGATGTAAATGAAAAGAGTTACCCTTTAGAAGGTTTCTCGTACGGCTGCAATATTGAACTTTGACTATTCAGCAATAATGAATAGCCGAGTGGGTACCCCAAAAGAAGACCACCAGCCAGCAAACAATAAGATGCGAGCACAAACAAATATCCATCAACCTATCTTAAGGATATCAATCAACCATCAAGATGGTTGATGGATATTTTTTTGTGCCCGCATCTTATTACTTGTTGGTTGGTGGTCTTCTTTTGGGGTACCTGTTTGGCTACTCATTATTGTTGAATATTCAAAGCTCAATATTGCAGCCGTATGAGAAACCTTCTAAAGGGTAACTCTTTTCCTTATGTACTTCACCCATAAGGAAACCTTCTTTTGTTTGTTGGACCACCAGAGATTGAAAAACCTTACTTAAGGGCAGGCTCCAATAACAACCAATTCTCATATGCCAATATTTTACAACCAAACCAATAAGAGTGATTGTCTCAATCAATAGGTCCAGTTTTTTGTTGACTCCTCCACTTCACTTCTGTGGCAAGAATCTAAATTTTGATGTTATGAATGTAAGACTTATTCTTCAGGCTATGGTTTGAACCAGACCAAAAAAAAAAAAAAAAAAAAATCTTGATTGATGGAGATTGATATCTCTTTCTCTACTTAGTATCTATTGACAATCTTAATTGCTCCTCTTATTCAGTTGTTAATTCAAGACTTTGTCTAACTATATTTGTTTGTGCCCGCATCTTATTGCTTGCTGGCTAGTGGTCTTCTTTTGGGGTACCCATTCGGCTACTCATTATTGCTGAATAGTCAAAGCTCAATATTGCAGCCATACGAGAAACCTTCTAAAGGGTAACTCTTTTCCTTATGTACTTTTTTGGTTGTCCCAGAAGTAACTATTAGTCCACAAATAGCATGCATCCCGGCAGGCAGTATGTCAAGCAGGAAAGACTTATGTCTCTATTCTGATGACACGGATTACTATTATTGTATGATCTGGAGGACATTGACCATCCCTTTCCCCTTCTGTGGCTAGTCATAAAACCCCTTCCAGCGAAAACTTTTCTTGATGTACTTTTTATTGGCTGGCTGGCTGACCTTGCTGGCTTGGCTGACCTTGTTGGCTTGGCTGGCTGGCTTGGCTAGTTGGCCGTTATAATACCCTAAAGGCGAACACTTTTCTTGATGTACTTTTTGTTGGTTGGCTGGCTGACCTTGCTGGCTTGGCTAGCTGGCCGTTATAATACCCTAAATGCGAACACTTTTCTTGATGTACTTTCCTTAGGAAACCTTCTAAAGGGTAACTCTTTTCCTTAGGTACTCTTGGCATTCCCTTTCCCTTGCTTTACCAACTCCACCTGCAAGAACTAGACCTTCAGCTCTAGACAACTTCCTTCATGAAGCGCTTGGGAGGGACTGCTAGAAACAACTCTTCTCTTCAAAGCTGTTGGTATCAGGCGGGAACAGATATTAGATTCAGACTTACTCTTAACTTAAAAACCCACACGTAGAAACAGAACTAAGTATTCACCTATAGGCAGACCTAGGCCCTATATTACGATTCATGGAAGCGCTTAGGTAGGTATGGTATAGCAGCTATAAAACTGAGCGGAATGGCATAGATGGCATGAAAAAACCTCACCCCTATTAATTATGTATGTGGTTACTTCACTACCTGTACACCGGATGAAAGACCTAGATCTATACAACAATATTGAATGAATGAAGCGCTTTAGGATGGATAGTACAGTACAGCTAGAGACCCAAGAAAATTGATGAAATACATGGCAGGCATGATACAACGTTCTTACCTTTCTACCTCACTTATAGAAATTTTTCATAACTATCCGATATCGGATGAATGAAGCACTTAGGAAATACAACTAGAGCGAAGGCATAACATAGCATGAAACAACCCCTTCCTTCTCTTAGAAGTAGCAGCAGATGATGAGATGATCAACCTTACCCCCTCACTTACCCCACTATGCCCCAACCTCTTGCTTCAGCTAGGAAAGAAATACTTAAGGAATGAATGCACTTAGTTATCGAGTCGGGATTGCTTGCGCACGGGACTGGATTTCACAACTTCACACTTACTCTTGATTACTGTCCTCACCCTAGGAAATAGAGCGACGCCCCGGGCACCCATTACCCTTCTATAAGGAACCGATCAAGCAACCTTTATTGATTTATTGAGTGCTGCCTGCCCAACCCGTTTATTAAGTAGGAATAGCAGTAGCATGCAGCATATAATAACTCTTTACTTACGAGCATCCACCTGGTTCTAAACTTGACTTACTGTCGTGCCTTATCAATTATTCCGGGTATCAAGTATTACCACCTATTGGTATGGTCGATCAGTATACGATTCATAAATTTAAACCCATAGGACTGGCTAGGAATAGACTGACCTTTCATGCCTGAACCTCATAGTCACTACTACATTTGGCGGAAATTCCGACACTTGGTTCCGACGCTTTTGACCAAATGTCGGAAATTTCCCCAAATTTTTTCCATCCCGCCCGACCCCGTCGCTATACCGACGTTTATAGAAAAGTGTCGCAATACCGACACTTAGAAAAGTGTCACAATTGCGACGTTTGGAGGAAGACGTCGCAATTGCGACACTATGGCCCAAAGCGTCGCTATTGAGACGACTCCAGTCGTCGCAAGTGCGACACAATGTCTAGGTGTCGGCATTGCGAGGTTTAGGTACCCGTCGCAATAGCGACGCTTTTTCCACCGTCGGTATAACGACACTTATATGCGCGCCACATAAAAATACGAAACTTATATGCGCGCTACATAAAAATTCGAAACTTATATGCACGCGACATAAAAATGATTTTATTGTTTCGTATGCGTCGCAATAGCTACATTAACGTCTGATATGACGCGCGCATTCGCCCTCGCCTGGCACAAAGACCGCCCCCCGCCTTCGTTGGCACGCACCCCCCCCCCCGCATTCGCGCCGCCCGCGGCACGCATTTTTCCTCGCATTCGCCCTCGTTCGCCCCCCGCCCAGGCAGCCGAAACATTCGCTCCCTCACTCTTTGCAAAATGGTAAGTTCTTACTCTGTGCCCTTCCTCCTATAGTAGGGTCGACTTATTTGGGTTTTTTTGTCAATTCCATTGGATTGTGCGTCGTAGGGATTACTCGTAGATGTCAAGAATCAGACTAACACCTCTTCATTATCTTCATCACCCAATACAAGATTTAAATTTTTCCCAAACAAACGCTTATTAATTTGGTAGCCATTATTTCTCCCTACTTTAAAAACCCTACATTTAAATGAAAACAAGAATTGCATTTCAACTACAAAAATCTATTAGTGTTCAAATGTACATGTTTGCTACATTAACGTCTGATATCACGCGCGCATTCACCCTCCGCTCTTGCAGAACAACATTCGCCCTCAGCATTCGTCCCGAGCCTGCGACAATAAAGATTCGCTCCCAGCTCTCATCAGCATTCACCCTAGATTCGCCCTCGTCTCTTTCGTGTATCAAAGATTCACCCCCGCCCTCTTCTTGCACGCATTCGCCCCTCGCCCTTGCGTAACATCATTTTCCCTCAGAATTCGCCCTTAGCTCTTACAGAATAGCATTCGCCCTCAGCTCTTGCAAAAATGGTAAGTTCTTACCGCAGCCCTTCCTCCTATAGTAGGGTTGACTCGTTTGGGTTTTTTTGGTCAACTTGCATTGGATTGTGTTAGGTTGTATGGTTCTCTCTAGATGTCAAGAATCAAGATTCAATACCCTCTATTATCTTCATCACCCAATACAAGATTTAAATTCATTTCTCCTAAAGAAACGCTTATTAATTTGCGTACCATTATTTCTCCTCGTTTTAAAAACCCTACATTTAAATGAAAACAAGCATTTACTCAACCACAAAATCTATTAGTGTTCAAATGCACATGTGTGCATCACTTGTGTAGGGTATTCCTACCACTTCTTGCTACTATCCAAGAATGTGTGCAGTATAGTTCATATTTTTTGTGATTTAGATTGTCTTGAAAAAGGAAAGGTAAATTATTTCCCATGGAAAAAGAAGGTTTTCCCTGTTTATAGGTTGTTTGGACTTACGTGGAAAAATTTATGGTATGCCTTTCATATTATGTAGTTTAAATTTGAATTAAATGTATTATTCTACATGAAAATATAATACCTATGTGATGTCCTTCATCACTAATTAAAATTATAGGGTTTCACTCTCTAGACTCTAACTCATCCGATGCTAAATTAGGTTCTCATTGTGATCACCATTGATTTCCTTTCCTCTCGGATCTTCCTCATACTTTAAAGTCATCAATGATACATATACTATTTCAGGTATCCCAAAGGCTTTATAGTAGAACATATTGTAAGTTTTTTTTGACACTTGAGGATTCTTTAGAACCGCAACGTTGCCTATGCTATCGAGTTATATATCAAGCAACTGTCTTCAATAACCACACTATGAGGTAGGTTCAACGCTTGAATCATGGGGACATAGCATATGAAGTTGTGTGATGAGTCCATATCATGTGTCTATTATGGTGACAAAAGTGAAGACACGTAATGATAGTTATTATGTTAACATTACTAAACATTTTTGAAATTATCCATGCTATCAAGATGTCAAAATTCTAGGCATTAGGTGTCAATACTCGTAGGTAATAGATAATAATAATAATATAAAAAAATCACAACTTTATTCTTGAAATATGATTGTTACACATTGGTAACCTAGTTCATGAGTTACTATCACCCAAATATTGCAAAACAAACTTAAAATATACCCTAAACCAACATGAGAATCCAACTAAGGGTTTCTCGACAAAATCATGGCATAATCTCGGCATTTTGAAACCTGTACTTGAATCCATCATAAGTAATACAATGCAAACTCAAATGGATTTTCAATGCATGTTTGCATGCTACACTTATTCTCCGTCTAGATATCATTTTTTAAATGGAACCATTAGTCAAGCCTACAGTCCTTTTTATGTGAAAAAATTCAGCTCTATTTGAGCTCTTTTTTGCTCCACCACCTCCATAAACCAGTGTTACACGGGGTCTCGCCCCCCCACCTAGGGGTCTAGATTCCTCACCCCCTCGCGCTCCCGGGTCTTGGGGACTTCTAGGGGATGTTTCCCTCACGTCCCCCGCACACCCCTCACGCCCTCATGCCCCCCACACCCTCCCTGACGCCCTCACATCCCCTCACCACCCCTTTTATTTTATGGTTTCGTGTTAAAAGTTGATGTGCCACTTAGCATATTTGAGACCGGAAGATTTCCATTCGTATGGTGACACGGTTGATCTTGATATATTTAAAAAGTAAGTCGGATGCGCAGACAAACCACGCTTTACCTTGAGCATTTATGCTCATTTATCATTTTCATGTTATCATTTGATATTCATATGTTATGTTTTATGTTTCAGACATAACTTATTTGCTTTTAAGTTTTATGTTCCAGACTTGAGTTGTAAACTTCAATTTAAACTTTATTTTGAATCTTGATATAATATGTCATATGATATCTTAAAATTTATTTTCATTGTACATTGTTAATAGTTACATTAATGATTATATAGTTACAAACTTACATGTATGATTGTATGATGTATGTTTTAAGTTTTAACTTTTAACTTTAAATTTGTTTCAATTATATGATTCATCATTCATCGATTTGTAATTTTATCATTTATGATTTATCTTCTTAAGATGCAAGTGTATGATGACCTGGGATATACATTCCTTGCAAAATATAGTTACATTTTAAATATTAAATTTTATAATTTTTATGACCCCCGACGTCCCCCCCATGTTTCCTCGTCCCCCCATGTTTCCCGAAAATTGGAGGGAGCTTTTAGCCAAAGCCGCTCCCCGCGCTCCCCCCGCCCCCCTCGCTTCCCACCTCTCAGACTTGTGAACATTGCCATAAACATATGCAAACATATATCATGATCTTGGAATTCCATTACATATGTATGTGCCAATGTTCTATAATCATGCCCCATCATCAATTTAAGAAATTTCCATTGAATATCAAATTATGGAGGGGGGGAACTTTTTGCTGCAACATTTGGCTCAAAATCAGGGACCATCTCCGTATGAGGTGAATGAGAACTATAGATATTTTAAGAAGTAGATTAGTGCCTTTTCCTCCGGCCATGGAGTCATATACAGTCATCCATCACAAAAATTTGTCTTTGTTCATTCTCACCTTGAAAGTTGCAAAAATTCATGCCCTAATTGAAACGACACTAAATTTGAAAGATATAATAAAATGCAAGCTAGAAGTGCCCTATTAATACAAAGGGAAAACCTTCCTACCTACCCTAACTGAGATAAATTTTGATTGAATAGGAAACATGATATTGCCAATGGAGTTGATCCAACAACTTGTTAAATGTATGGGACTAAATCATGCATTTGATTTCCAGGGAAACATGCGTATGAAGAGAAAAAGTGCAGAATTAATGGAAAATCCATACATGCCACTTATAAAAACTACACCGAAAGGTCAAAAAATACTTAAGGCCTTAACTTAATTTGAATTCAAAAATGACAAAACAGGATTAGTGAAAACACGAGAGTGGTGTGGGTGAACAACATAAATAAAAAGTGAGGATACCTTTCCCCAAGATGCCTTTGTCACCGTTGCATGAAAACATGTTTTCCTTTCCCTTTATACATGCAAGTGAATGCATTATAGGTATGGTGTTTTCCCAGAATAGGAGAAGCCTACTTAAATATATCATTTGTGGATTGAATGTTTGGGTGCCTTAATGTGCAATGACATGTTTCCAGGACTGAATTCAATGCAAGGCATATTCGAAACTCTAACTCTGTCTTCCGGTGTCTTATTAGAAATTATTTCAGTTTTCATTTTGTGTTTTCAAGTTAGATATTGTTTTCAAGTTTTTACATTTATAATTTTACTGCAATGTGGCAGACTGATCAGAGCAGTGCAGGAACAACCCCGAGACGGGATGATCGCGGAAAGAGGCCAGCGGAAGAACATGTAAAGTGCCAGCATTGCTCTATCTTCAGGTATTTTAGTTATTTACATAATTGAAATAATATTAATTTTGTTCAAATATGCAGACACCTAGCCATGGTACGCCCGATGATTCCCTCTTTGAGGAAGAGCTTTCTTCATCCCTATCTCCCAGTGTTCTTGTTGCGAAAAAAGGCACGAGATGCAAGGTCGAAATTTAATACTTTGATAGACGTGCCTCAAACACCTGAAACAGAAGAGAGGATAAAACAACTTATGAGCCAGCTAGAAAGATATCAGGTAATAATAAAAAGTCAAAAGGATATTTTTTTTGTTCTGCATGAGATGAATTGTGATAGTTTGATTTTTAATTTTTACATCGACTAAACTAACAAAAAGTTCTTTTGTATGTAGCGTTTTCTGGCATTTGCTGAACCCGGTGTTGGTGGTAGTGGGACACAAGGGCAAGAGATTTCCCAACAACCCTCTCGTACACCTTCTACTCCTTTAGGTGCTAGCTAAGAAACACACCCTGCCCAAGCAGACACCCAGCCAACCGCTGAACGTGTTGGCAATGATGAGGCTGATATGGCCAACTACATTATTGCGTTTCCTGGAGCTACACGTGTCAGCTCCACAGGGACCATTAATGGCATGTTGTTGGTGAACGATGAGGGTGTCCCTATAAAGCATGTACAACTCCCAGGTAAATTTTAATATTTTAACTATTTCATGTACTTTATCTAAACATATTTATCATGATTTTTATTTTTAAATTAATGATAATATCTTCTTCTTTTTTTGGTTTTATTCTGTGTAGGAAACAATGAGTTCTACGGGATTCTGGAGAGCCATGCGTTGGTAATTTTTGGCCCAACCATACGTACAGGGTGGAATTCCCAGAATTCCAACCTGAAAAAAGAACTTCTAGATTATCTAGAAGCCTTTTTTGGGGTCGGCACATTTGACAGAAAAGCGGTGGCTCAGGTAGCCGGCAAATATTTGAAATATACCAGGGACACCTATAGGACGCAATTGCAATTTAACCCTAGATATGAGCGTCCTCTCGCAGTTTCAGAGAGTGAGTGGGGAGCACTCATCCATGACGGAAAAGAGAAAAGGGCAAAGAAAGAAGGAAAAATGCCAACTGGACCCGCAAGGTAAATTACAACTTTAATTCAATAGCTTTAATTTTCTTTATGTCTAAAATAAAAGTGTGCTACGTCATATCTGACTTCAATCTTTTGATGCTAGGTTGCCTGACACCTCAAAGGCAACCAAAGCTAGGATTGAGAAAAGGGGCCATCACAAGCTCGGCCAGGGTGGCTACTTGAAATTAGCTGCAAGAATTGTAATTAAGTAGCTAAACATCTTATAATTAATTGTATCGCTTTCCAACATTTTTGTAATCCTATCAGATATGATTAAAAATACACAATCATATGTAATGTAGGGTGATGACTTCGGAACATAAACTACAGAGGAAGATAAAAATATCGCTTTCCGTTTTGGCTATCAAGCTGTAGTTGAACGTCGCAGAAGCTTGGGGCAGGTCCCAAGATCTAGAATGCCCGATAAGGTAAAACATTAACCTTTCAATATTTTTGTTTTCGTCCATAAATTTAATGTCTAACAACTTTGTTTAAATCAGGGGAGCAACACTACCGACGAGGTAAATAACCCAATTTTAGAGCCAGATGTAGATGATCCTCTCGTGCAACCTGATCATTGTAGTGGGGACCAGGCCGACAATGCTGCTATCAGTGAGGGCCGTGACGGTAATTAATTTCCACTTATAATTTTTTTCTAATTATACCTTGATGGTTGTCCTTATAACATTTTTTGTTTAAATGACAGAGAATGTTTCCCTTGAGGATCTTACCACTAGAGAGGAAGACATGGCAACAGTCCCAACGGCGACAACTGGTGCACCAGGTAAATAATCTCATTGCAATTTTTTTTATTAATATTACCGAACTAGTTCAATGATATTTAAAAAATGATAATTAAAATTTAATATTATCTGTTTTTGGAGGCGATGCCCCGTCACTGGATGAGACCAGACATCGTGACAACGCAACTAGGTCAGCGGCGACAACTGGTGCACCAGGTAAATAATCTCATTGCAATTTTTTTTATTAATATTACCGAACTAGTTCAATGATATTTAAAAAATAACAATTAAAATTTAATATTATCTGTTTTTGTAGGCGATGCCCCGTCACTGGATGAGCCCAGACATCGTGAATACGCAACTAGGTCAGCAGTGCGGGTTGAAAGGCACGAAACAGGAGCAGAACACGATGATATTGATGATGTAATTAGGAGCTTTAAAAATAGGAAGAAGAAAAAGAAAATTTGACAATGTAAAATATTGTATTATTATAAGACAAACGTTACCATACTTGGAACGTTTTTTGCGTTATATAAAAACTCATTTATCATACTATTTTTATGTCAAGCATTAATTTCAATGTTTCCTTGCGTACTTTTTGTTGAATTGTTTTTTTATTAGTTATTGAATATTTTTTTTTATGCTCATGAAAGTAAAAAATGAAATATAGATGGGGTATTGGGGAAATGAGAGTGATGTGAGGGGGGGGGGGGAGGGGCCATAAGAGCTTCCACCTTCACATGGTTGGCCCTGCTTAGTAGAGAATAATTTATTGGAGCGATTTAATCTTGGAGCAAACCTCCCTCGATCCAGCGTAGAAACAAAAAAGTCACTGTTGACTTAGTTGCTACTCTTTCAGATCGTGGGAGGCTTGTTCCAAGTTCATGCGACTCCAATAAATTGTTATTGAAACGAAGAGGAGCTTATTCAGGTATGTTTTGACATTTTCAACATATGTTCTAACATTATCATAAGAATGCATCTTAGAGTAAAAATACTACATCAATTACTTGTATTTATTGTATAGATAATGATGGATTTTGATTGACTTGGCAGTGCAGGTACAAATCCTCTTGCATCATGAGCAATACAACTTGTCAACTAGGGTCATGTCCAGAATATTTTTTCTTGTGCACTTGACCAGGTTCGTAATGTCACATTTTGTAAGTTCCTTTACAGTTCATAATTCAATATTAAGCTTGTTCATGATTATTATCTAGGTTTTTCGTATGTGTTTTTTCATCTATTTGATTGTAAGCAACTCTGCATGTTTCCTGTTGTTCACTATGATTTCTCCCATTACCACTCCCAGGATGAATCTGAATTTATTGTTACATAGGTTATTTTATTGTTACTATGATTTCTCCATTTACGATTTCATAGGTTACATCATGTAAAGTTGTCAATCTCAGGTTGGTGATGAGCTTTAGTTCTCCAGATTTGGGGCTTTTCTGATATTTTCTCCCTCATGTCATTCCTGCATCACCTTGTTGTTTGATCATGCCAATTTTCTACCACTTGTACCAATTGGCACATGTCAATCTCTGAGTGGTGCCACATTTCACCTATTTTCAGTGAGAGTTTAGGGTTTCTCTAACATAGCTTCAGAAATCCGATTCAGTGCCTGCTCGAATATTGTCACATAATACTCATGGTTTGGATTGATGAGCATGTTCTGAATGGTTGGTTGATTCATAAGAACCACCCATATAGTCATCTTGAGATATTTCGGAAGTTTTCTCGGGTTTCCTTTTTCACCGTTTCTAGTGGGTGGGATGGTGTGGGGTGATCCATCAATACTGGTGCTCTTGTAGTAGGGAATTTGTTTTTTGGGATATAAAGGAGCATTTGATGTAGATATCCCATTGGATGCATTCATATATGGGCACGAGAGGTCAAGAATTTAAATTAAAAATATGCAACCTCTAGCATGGCAACCTGAAGGCCGCGAGAGACACTGGTTAAAGATTGTTTTGTGCTGGTCTTAATATAGTCGTGATTTCTTTCTATTATCTTAATGCAAATATATAGTCCGGTCTCATTAAAATGAGGATTGTGGTTGTATTTCTCTTTGGTTGTTTCTCTCTTAATGCTCCAGAAGTTGCCAAAAGTTGTGATAGTTGTTTAGTTTGCTTGTTACAACTTAAAAGTGGTTTTTAGCAATGGGAGTCATGTTTTTTAAGGTTCATACTAATATGAAGATCTTGTAATTCTATATTCAGCATAAGAGAAGATGGCCTCTGCTTTGGGCGCTATGACAAAAATTGCCACATCTACCTCATTGGGTAACAATGGAAAGGGGAAGAAGTTGGGTGCAATGTTTGATAATTATGGCAGATATTTCAGAAGGTTTCTCGGGTTTCCTTTTTCACCGTTTCTAGTGGGTGGGATGGTGTGGGGTGATCCATCAATACTGGTGCTCTTGTAGTAGGGAATTTGTTTTTGGGGATATAAAGGAGCATTTGATTTAGATATCCCATTGGATGCATTCATAGATGGGCATGAGAGGTCTAGAATTTAAATTAAAAATATGCAACCTCTAGCATGGCAACCTGAAGGCTGCGAGAGACACTGGTTAAAGATTGTTTTGTCGTGGCCTTAATATAGTAATGATTTCTTTCTATTATCTTAATGCAAATATATAGTCCAGTCTCATTAAAATGAGGATTTTGGTTGTATTTCTCTTTGGTTGTTTCTCTCTTAATGCTCCAGAAGTTTCCAAAAGTTGCGATAGTTGTTTAGTTTGCCTGTTACAACTTAAAAGTGGTTTTTAGCAATGGGAGTCATGTTTTTTAAGGTCCATACTAATATGAAGATCTTGTAATTCTATATTCAGCATAAGAGAAGATGGCCTCTACTTTGGGTGGTATGACAACAATTGCCACATCTACCTCATTGGGTAACAATGGAAAGGGGAAGAAGTTGGGTGAAATGTTTGATAATTATGGCAGACAATTGTCTTCTCTTTCAGTTTTTTCACCCATTTCCTTTAATCGCTCAAGCAGAAGAGGGACTCTGAGATTACACGACAGAGAGAAGGTAGTTAATACAAGAGCTATGGAAAGGGAGTTGTATTTCAACAAGGATGGCTCAGTGACAAAAAAATTGCAGGTCAGAGAAAAAATTATGTTTAAAGGAAGGTCACCTGCACGTGAAACTTCACTGCGGTGGATCTTTCCTTGTCCACTTATATTCGATTTTAATGTGTTATTTTAATTTTTCATGGAGGGTTTTTTTGGCATATGGTCTGGCATTCAATTGCACACTTACCGAAAGCATTGTCAATTTGTCTTGCAGGCGGTGTGAACAAACTTGCTGATCTTGTTGGAGTCACCCTTGGGGCGAAGGGAAAAATGTTGTCTTGGAGAGCAAGCATGGTTCTCTGAAAATAGTTAATAATGGTGTGACAGTAGCTAAGGAGGTAATTTGTAGATGTGTGCTCTGGTTTTCTTTTTAACGTTGTATTAGTTCCCCCTCTTAAATGTCTTAGATTTGGTAGGCATAATTTGAAAACTCAAAGGTGAAAGGAAACATATTTGTTACCCAGTGGTCTACTTGGCCTATGGACTAGCCACATTAGAGCAATGCATAAAGCTTTTCACAACAATAAAAGGAAAGGGTTATGGCTGAGTCAAATTTTATTGTTATTGATAGTGTAATGAAATGTATCTCAATGCTATGGTTTTGGCCTTTTTATTGGTTGAATTAGAGGACCCAGTTGAAAATACTGGGGCCAAGTTGGTAAGGCAAGCTGCGGCAAAGACAAATGATTTAGCTGGGGATGGAACCACAACATCTGTTGTTCTTGCACATGTTGGAATATTGAAAAATTCTAGAACAATGAATGGAAAATAAATCTCCCTTCCTCTAACACAGAGAAAATAAAAATTTCTTTGACAGGAGACAGAGTTTCAATACTTTGAAAACAAACTTATATTCCCTTCAATAACTCAAAAAAAAACTATTACACTTCTTCCTCACTGAGAGGGATTACAAAATTATGACTGCTACAAAACGCAGTGCATAAAACCAACTCACTTTCTGTTCAAAACAAACATACTCTGTCTCTAAAACACTCTGTTGTGTTTTTCACTTTCGCACTGCTGTGCATACACACTTAAAAAGTTACACTCGGTCTTTCACTTTTTACACACTGTTGTGTAATAAAAAACTTACGTACTGTCTATAAAAAAAAAACTACCAAGCTTTTTTGTCCTTTTTATTTTTATATGCCGTAACATATAAAACATATTATAATAAACCCTCTTTTAAAAAAAATAAAATTAAAACTAAATTCTATGGCCCACCTTTCATTTCGCATATGATATATATATAACATATGTATATAATAAACTATCAAAACATTAAAGAACCCTTTCCGTCGGACTTCAAAAGTCTAAATAGATTGAATTTCAAACCAAATTCGCGTTCCAAAATGGGATGCTGACGTCTGCCTAATTTTAACTCGAATTCTCAATCCAATGTGCCCTATAAAAAATTCGGGTCCGGTTTTCAGGTTTTCAGATTCCCTTCAATTTCATGCCATCCAATATTAATGCTCCACGTGTCCTCCTTTTGAATTTACAAAACTGTCGGGTAAATTTCTGTTTGTTTAATTTATGGTTGGTGAATTGCGTTAATGTTGGTTGTTGTGTTTAAATACAATCCTGTACAGAAATATGGCTGCGGCCGTCTACAAAAAAAACTTGCAGGAATTTTAAATGCTGAATTAAATTTCTGGATGGCATGCAAGCAACCTCCAAAAAAAAATGTTGCTGCTGCATCCGTCCTTCTGCTGCAGCAGTTGAAGTTAAAATTCAACAGCACAGAGTTTAATAAGTGAGGGTGTAAAGGTAACTTTTTGTCGATGGTACTGGATTAAGATCATCTATTCATTTTTGTAGGGTCTTATGGTGTTTGGTTTTTTAGTTTTGGGTTGGGTTTATTGAGTCTAATATAGTTTTTGAGTGAAAAAATTGCTATCAGGTATTAAAAAATTTTGGTTCTTTTGTCAAAATTTATGAGCTTGTTAGGAAATACAAAACTGACAATGGTTGTATCTTAAATTTGTGGAAAATAATTTGAAATGAAACCTTTTTGTTTAGGTTGTTGCAGCAGGTGCAAACCCTATTCAAATTACTAGGGGCATTGACAAGACAATAAAGGCCCTTGTTTCGGAACTCAAAATTTTGTCAAAGGAGGTAAACGCTTGCCTTTTGAGTAGGCTGGTTTTCCTTTTTGCTGATGGTTTGGTGTATCTAATTGAATTATTTGCCTAAGGTATTTTTGGTTGCAAACTCCTTTTCATTTTTCATACAATATTGGCCTTGTGGAATACATTTGATTGTGTGGTCTTGTTAGATCTACAACATTTGTAGTTGTTTAGTCTTATGGCCGAGGTGCACTTTTGTTATGGAAATAGTTGATGCAATATTGTCATTTAATCCTTACTGCAGGGTAGCATGTTGAGAAGTTTCTTGTGAAACATTTGGTATTCAAAATGACACTTGATCCTATACAAGATCATGCACTTGACTTCAAAATTCATATTCAAAGTGTGCCAGACAATTCTTGCAAAATTTCAAATATTTATGTTGTTTTAAACCATTATCTTTTTCATGTATTGGATGCTGAAAACGTGAAAAAGACTTTGGTATGAAACCAACTAGTGAATAATTTCCAGCAAAACAACCACTTCCAAGACATGATTTAGAAGTAGAACATATGTACTTATGAAGCATAGAAATATATCCTTGATGCATTGTCAATGTTTGGCTAGGGTTATTTTTGGAGAAAATAACTCCTTATTCCCAGAATAGTGATCTTCAATACAAGTAAATGCCAGAGAAGAGAGATCATCGTGTGACGCAACAAAACTGAAATTGGACCCCCAAGGAGAGCTGGTGTGTCTACAATCGCTCTGTCAGCATTTCCCCTTGGTGTACCCCGTTCTTTTCCTCCAGCATGAGTCTTAATTGACTTCTTTCTTCGGGTTTATTTATCAAATTCGTAGAATTTGATAAATAAATACTATCCACTATGGTTGGACTTTAATTTATATTCCCGACTTTATATTATCTCCAATCCTTATAACCAATGTTTAACTTTCAACACTTTGTATTTATACTCCACGTTTCTTTTTAAATAAATAACTTGTAATGAACTTTCGGCTCTATATTTCACCACCCAGCCTTACAAAAATCACGCTCCAGACTTATGCTAATTATCCGCCAATTATTTAATTAAACAATTTCATTATACTCCGCCCCCACCTATATATATCAATAACCAATCAAACACTCGTATCGTACCTGGCTATCCTCCGCACACCTTAGTTAACCTCCGGGCAAGTTCAACGTGCGACCACCGTCCGATGGCCCTTCTCCAAATCAACGACTCTTGGCAATTTCGCTCAGCTTCCAACGTCGGGCTTTAACGTGCGATGGCGCAGGTTAAACTGTGGTTTTCCGGGGGTCACTTTGCCACGTGTCGCATTCCCTATGGAATCGCTCGTGAATAGGAAATACCGCCTACTCCGCAAAAGCGGTGCGATATGGGCAACCCGCTTTTGTGATTCCGCTCGTGGTTTTGGTTGAGGGCTTGACCACGAGTGCAAGTCTGGTTCTGCTATCCTTTTGTTTGTTAACTCATGTCCAATCCTCGGGTCAGGTTCTGAAAGCACAACAATTTTTTCTCTTTATTAAGCGGGATTTTTATATTTGAACAGTTTTCACGACCCCGGTTCTCTACACAGACCTCGCCTTGGATATTTTTACATAAAAATGATTGTTCTCAATAATTATTTATATAACTTTTCCACATGTTTAGTGTGGTATTCTCATGATTTATTATAAATATGTGTATTATCAAAGAAAACCAACACAAATTTTATAAGATGGGATCAAACAAAATTGTTCTTGAGTCGAGCCCGCCGGACTTCAAACGGCGATAAACCATAATTCAAACCAAATTCGCATTCCAAAATAGCCTGCTGACGTCGGCCAATTTTGTGACGCGAATTTCTTATCAAATTCGCCCTAATATTTTACGGGTCTGGATTTCCACTGCGCGAGCAGCCCAAACAAGGATCCGCTCTAATCAATTTCTGCCACGTGTCCTCAATAAAAACTTGCCCTGCTCCCGGCTGCGGGTGCATTCGATGGCGTTTAAGGTGATGGGACATGGATATGGCGATTTCATATCAATCGCATTAACATTTAACATTTTTCAATTAAGTTTTCACATCAAATCCGCATTAATTAATTTTTAACACTGTTCAAGATCGGACCTCCACTCCTCTTAGCGATTTCGCACGCTCCAATTTGATCCGGCCTTCGGCTCTCATTATTAATGATCAGAGATTAATTATGACGGGCGTCCTTTGATTGCATTGCAGACGGGTCGACAAAATGGCGTTTAGCCATGGTTTTTTAGACAAGCCGGTTGTTGGATTACACTGCCTGCTAACTGTGACGATAAGGAGAAGTGGCCAGCTGAACTTCTGCCTAGACGTTGCTGCATATTTTCATTTCTCTCGGTTCTGTCTCTGTCTGTCTTCCTCTGTTAATTGGAATTTTTCCTCTTCGTCTCCTCTTGTGCCCACTGCGCCTGAGATTGCACCCATGCCTCGCGTGCGTCATAGGATGCGTTGCCACAGGGGGAGCACTAGACGTCAACCCCGACGCTCTCCCTCCAGCCCCTCAACAGAGTCGACTTCCGGCTAGTCCAGTGATTATTACTTAGGTCGATATCCAAATACTAGGAGTGGGCGGGGTCGGCTTGTAGCATCTGGCCACCGTATGGATTCCCCTGCTCCTGGCTTCCCCACCGCTAGTTCACCTTCTCCCACGACGCGCACTGCGCAATTTTCCTTTAATTTCTCTCTCAACCGCCCAAGAATCACGGCTTTAGTCACTATGGTCTTCCGCGAGGAGGCCCAAACAGAGGAAGAATGCACCCGTCTGAGCTCGGAAAAAGCCGGCCAGCATTCGAGCCTTCAGGAGGGGAGCCGTGGCATGCATGTGGAGGTAGCACCTAGCGATCCTGGACCTTCCGAAGGATGGTGCCGAATCGTGGAGGAACCACCGGAGGAGTATTTTGGTTAATTTGTTTTTCTTGCTTAGCAGGCCCACTTAATTGGGCTGCTTTTAGTTTATTTTACTATGCTGGACCTTTGTAATATTTTTGAATTCTGTAAATTAAACGTTCAAGACTGGTTTCCCCGTATGAGGGCAGTCTTCTTAATTTTTTGATTTTTTGATGACAAATTTGCCATGAGTATGGCCAGGCAATGTTTTTGACTTCGGTGTAACTTTATTCGCAATGTTAATAGATTAACTTTACTTTGAATTCTCACATGATTAGCGTTTTTCTTGATTCTCGTTCAAGGATTTTGGGTACTTTAATTTGTATTTGGAACAATGGACGTCGGTACTCTATCCGTTTCTTTACTTGTTCTACATACTACTATTTCGGTTTCTTATAGATGCCTCGGGCATATTTGAATGCTTTCTCGTATTGTCGATAATCTCCATGTGGACCGTGTTACTAGATTTTTATATCATGTCCCCGTATGTGACATGGGGTATTTTTTCTATCATTGTCCGGGGTGGGACTTCCACTTTTCCGGATGGATATTTGGGTTCCAATCTTCGATGTGAAAATGTAATGACTTCATGGATTTTTTTTACTTCATATAATATATTCAAAAAAATAGCGTTTTTTCTCTTCCCCGAAAAAAAAATGATTAATGTTTATCATTCCTCGCTTCAAAAACTAGCGATGTTGGTCTATGTTGCTAGTTTATTGATATGGTCCGATGGTATTTTTATATTTTGGACATATCACACTCCTCACATGATTAGCGTTTTTTCTCGTTCAAGGATTTTGGGTACTTTAATTTGTATTTGGAACAATGGACGCTCGGTACGTACTCTATCTCGTTGCTTTACTATTCTACATACCTGCTATTTCACTTTCTTATAGATGCCTTGGGCATATTTGGATGCTTTATCGGATTGTCGATAATCTCTGTGTGGACCGATACTCGGGTTTTATATCAAGTCGTTGTATGTGACATGGGGTATTTTTCTATCATTTTTACGGGGTGGGACTTCCATTTTTCCGGATGGATATTTGGGTTCCAATCTTAAGATGTGAAAATGTAATGACTTCATGGACTGTTTTACTTCATACAATATATTCAAAACATCGTTTTTTTCTCTTGTGAAAAAAAAATGATTAATGTTTATCACTCTGCCTTCAAAACTAGCGATCTCGGTCTATGTTGCTAGTTTATTGATATGGTCCGATGGTCTTTTTTATATTTTTGGACATATCACACTCCTCACATGATTAGCGTTTTTCTCGTTGCGGGATTTTGGGTACTTTAATTTGTATTTGGAACAATGGACGTCGGTACTCTATCTCGTTGCTTTACTATTCTACATACTCGCTATTTCACTTTCTTATAGATGCCTCGGGCATATTTGGATGCTTTCTCGGATTGTCGATAAGCTCCATGTGGACCGTTCATCGGGTTTTATATCAAGTCCCTCGTATGTGACATGGGGTATTTTTTCTATCACCTGTCTAGGGTGGGACTTCCACTTTTCGGATGGATATTTGGGTTCCAATCTTCGGATGTGAAAATGTAATGATTTCATGGACTGTTTTACTTCATATAATATATTCAAAACGACTGTTTTTTTCTCTTGTGAAAAAAAAATTATTAATGTTTATCACTACTGCCTTCAAAATTAGCGATGTTGGTCTATGTTGCTAGTTTATTGATATGGTCCGATGGTCTTTTTATATTTTGGACATATCACACTCCTCACATGATTAGCGTTTTTCTCGTTGCAGGATTTTGGGTACTTTAATTTGTATTTGGAACAATGAACGTCGGTACTCTATCTCGTTGCTTTACTATTCTACATACTCGCTATTTCACTTTCTTATAGATGCCTCGGGCATATTTGGATGCTTTCTCGCATTGTCGATAATCTCCATGTGGACCGTTATCGGGTTTTATATCAAGTCCCCTCGTATGTGACATGGGGTATTTTTTCTATCACTGTCGGGGTGGGACTTCCACTTTTCTCGGGATGGATATTTGGGTTCCAATCTTCAGATGTGAAAATGTAATAACTTCATGGACTGTTTTACTTCATATAATATATTCAAAACAACATTTTTTTCTCTTGTGAAAAAAAATGATTAATGTTTATCACTCTGCTCTTCAAAACTAGCGATCTTTGGTGTCTATGTTGTTGGTTTATTGATATGGTCCCGATGGTATTTTTATATTTTGGACATATCACACTCACATGATTAGCATTTTTCTCCGTTCAAGGATTTTGGGTACTTTAATTTGTATTTGGAACAATGGATGTCGATACTCTATCCGTTTGTTTTACTATTCTACATACTTGCTATTTCACTTTCTTATAGATGCCTTGGGCATATTTGGATGCTTTCTCGCATTTGTCGATAATCTCCATGTGGACCGTTACTCGGGTTTTATATCAAGTCCCTCGTATGTGACATGGGGTATTTTTTCTATCACTCTGTCTGGGGTGGGACTTCCACTTTTTCTGGATGGATATTTGGGTTCCAATCTTCGGATGTGAAAATGTAATGACTTCATGGATTGTTTTACTTCATATAATATATTCAAAACAAGTGTTTCTCATCTTTTAAAGTTTTAAATTTTTTTTTAAATTTAACCCTCCGTCGGTCTACCGACGCCTTGTAGACGGTGGAACTGCGACAACCTAGAAACGTCGGAAGAGAGACAAGATAAAAAACGTCTCGACCACATTTCGTCGGAATTGCGACGCATTAAAAACGTCGGAAGAGCGACGTTCAAAACATCGGACCACATATCGTCGGCATTGCGACATCTTACGTACGTCGGGAAGAGCGACGTCCAAAACGTCGGACCACGTTGGGTCGGAATTCCGACCGTTTACAAGCGTCGGAAGAGCGACGTTCCAAACGTCGAACCACATTTCATTGGAAGTGCGACAGCTTTACAAACGTCGGAGGCGCGACGGTTTGTGCGACGTCGGAAGAGTGACGCTTGTTCGGAGTGACGGAAGAAGTGTCGATAGTGCGACACTTTTTTACGTGCGTCGAAAGCTGCGACGGCATGACAAACCACGGTTTGCTCGCTCGAACTCGTCGCTATTGCGACGACTATGTGCTTTCGGAATAGTGACGAATTGGTCGTCGAAATTTCCGCCAAATTTTCTAGTGAGTAGTTATCCACCGTTATACCATATTCTCACTTATCGTCGCTTCACCCTAGGAGATGGAGTCTCAACCCATTCATGAAGCCAAGAATACAAAGTAGGGGAGGCATGCTATAACCCTTACTACCTTCCCTTATGAATTCTTATGGTCGGGTACCCCGTATTACCTTATGGTTCGGCCGAACCTTATCAATTACTTACCATCTCTTATAAGTAGGCACCGGATGAATGGTGTTCGATTAGCCGAGGACTTGTCGGAGTTTCCCTTTCCTACCCCGATTCTGGATGGCATGACTACTGGCCGGATGATAGTCAATCAAAGATAGAGCCTTGTTAGGCTTCGATAACACTTTATGAAATTATTGAGGTAGAAAAACAAGGCAGGAAGGCACTCATATGCTATTAAACCTTTACCTTGACTTTATGAATTCTTATCGGTACCACTAGGAACTTCCGGGGTATCACTATTACCTATCCCGCCAAGGAGCCCAATTCGGGAATTTTCTCCCGCCTGCAAGGAATAAATAGGCCTACCCACCTTCGAACTTAGACCCATACTTTTTTTCTTTCTCTACCCCATCTTTCTGGAATCACTTAGCTTAGTGGGGATCGTGTAGGGAACAGTAACTTCTCTTATCGAGAACGGGATCACACTCACTACCTAACCCTTCACTTATGTGTTTCCAAACACCCAACCTACCTTCGGACCTAGACCTGCTATTAGCTTTAGACCACAAACTACTTTATTAATCACTTAGGAGGAACTCGCTTAGAACTCCTTCTCTTAGAAGCAAAGGGATGGATGTTCAATTAGGTGAGGACTTGTCGGAGCTTCCCATGCTCTTGCGAGCGGGATAGTCGAGTAGCCAAGAGGGTTGGTTTACCTTGATTTTGGAAGAACTTCGGATGGATTATCCATAGCGTAACTTAAGAAACACAGTAGCGCTGGATGGGATTATGGTCAATCAAAAATTCGGACGAGCTTCACACATTGCCAAGAAGGAGGGAGATGCGGGAGACCCGTATATTGCTCGGACAAATATCCCATATAGACAAACGAGCCCGACGCACATTGTTGGATGGACCATTCCAACATGGATGGGAGAAATATGGAGACGAAAGCTGGACCAATCGGACGTGGAAGGTCACACGTGGATAGTATTGTAGGGCCCATTCACTAGACCCCATTCGTTAGCCCTCTTATTGCATGACCCATTCACCGGTTATTGATTAACCGGCTTATTGCATGACCCGTTCATCGGTCAGTTGTAGCCCCGAGTGGGATACAGGGAAATTTATAACCAACCTATCCTCGTTTTCTAACGTAAAGCAAGGGAAAGGAATTTTTTTCTTTATTAGAGAGAAATTTTGATTATTTAAGAAAACAAATAAATGTTTTAATTTTGATCATAATTAAGCTCATAGAAAGATGGAATTGTCTCTTTATGAGTTGTTATTAGAAAGAAATTTTGATTATTTAAAAAGCCAAAATCAAAAATGTTACTTATTAAAATGATTATATATATATATATATAGATAATTTTATTAAAAAAAATATTTTTTAAATATTTTTTATTTTTTTTTAAAATGTTAGTTTATTATATATAAAGAGAGGCGGTTAAAGATATGACACTCGACACTAATAACTTGTGAATTGTAAGGGTGTTGAATATTCCACCTCTTTCATTATTCAAGATGGCAAGTATCTCCTTTCAAATTAGAGATTTTATAATATATCACACTTTTGCTTGATTGCATAATATCATACTTTCACTCATCTGAATATGATGCTCTAAAATGGCAGATGATTGCACCGAGAGGCGCATCTACGTACCCAATATGACCCCGATGTCAGGTATGTCACGTCCTCATACAAAATGTCGGCTTAAGTTTTAAATTAAAAATAAAAAATAAAAAAATAAAAAATCGCATTGTACTAGAACATATATCAATTTCTAATACAATTATGTATTATTTATATAATTTGAATGGATATTAAATTATATACGTGAATTTGAATGGATCATAAATTTACCTTTAGCAAAAAAAATTACCACATTGAATTTCCAAATTAAGTAAAATTTTAAACATATTTACTCTTTACTAAAGTCAATACCATTTCCTAAATCAAAGGAAAGGAGTTAATTCAACACAAACAATCAAAATCCAAAATCTTTTAATATTTCTTTTAATTAAATATTTGTAAAAATGAATTTATACTTACTCCGTAGCTATGGTAAATAAATAAAAATATATATAAACTAGATGTATGGTAAATAAATAAAAATTCTTTTTATATTTATTCCATAAACCATTTTATATTTAAAAAAAACTTTAAAAAAGAGGTTTTATTTAGATGAAGCCTATGGGACGAATACCATGGGACAAATTAATATTGATACCATGGGCCAAATACCATGGGTAAATAAATAAATATAAAAAAAGGTATAAAAAAAGTATGATAAATAAATAAATAAATATAAAATATATATAAAGAGGTATGGTAAATAAATAAATATAAAAGAGGCATAAAGAGGTAAGGTAAATAAACAACAATATATCAAATACGATTATAAATAAAAATGTAATTATATAACAAGCCTATGGGCCAAATACCATAGTAAAGAAAAGGGGTATGGTAAATAAATAAAAAATATAAATAATCTAGAGGTATGTTAAGTAAATAAAACCTCTTTTCATATTTACTCCATAATCCGCTTTATATTTACAAATATTTATGTTCATTAGTTTACATAACTAAGAAGAAAGAGAGAGAGAGAGTTATAAGGGAGAGATGGAGAGAGAGTGTGTATGTTTAGGGGTGAGATAAAGAGACAAAGTAAGATGTATGGAAAGAAGGGGGAGAGAAGAAGTGAGAAGGAGAGAGGGAGGGATATAGTAATGTAGTTGGAGAGAGAGAGGGGGTGGAAAGAGAGAGAGAGAGAAAAGGATGGGGGGAAGAGAGAGGATTAGAGAGAGAGAGAGAGAGAGAGAGAGAGAGAGAGATATGGGGGAAGAGAGAGGATTGGAGGGAAAAGAGAGAGAGAGAGAGGTGGGAAAGAAAGGGAGAGAGAGGAGGAGAGTGATGGGGGAAGAGAGAGTATTGGAGAGAGAGAGAGAGAGAGAGAGAGATCAGGGAAGAGAAAGGGATTTACGGGAGAGAGAGAGAGGAAGGACGAGAGAGATGGAGTTGGAGGGGGAGAGATGTAGGAAATAAGAAATATAGAGAGTGAGAAGTGGAGAGAGAGAAGGAGTGACAAGGGAGAGACGAGAGAGAGAGCATGTATGTTTGGGGGCCGAGATAAAGAGACAAATAAGGAGAGACGGAGATAAGGGGGGGGGGAGAAGGAGATATAGGGAGAGAGGGAGGGATATAGTAACATAATTGTTGGGTGAAGAGAGAGAGAGAGAGGGAGAGAGAGATGGGAGAGAAAGGGAAAGAGAGGAAGGAAGAGAGAGGATGTGAGAGAGTGGAGAGAGGGAGGGAAAGAGAGATGGACTTGGAGGGGGGAGGAGGAGAGAGGTAAGAAGAAAGAAATAGAGAGAGAAAGGTGGAGAGAGAGAGAGAGAAAGTGATAAGGAAGATGGAGAGAGAGGGAGAGAGGGGGAAGATAGAGATATAGATGGAAGGTGAAAAAAAGGGGAAGAAGAGAGAGATGGGGAGAGGAGGGGGATTGACAAAGAGATTGATATATGTGTGTGTTTAGGAGGGTGAGATAGAGAGGCAGAAAAATAAGAGATGGAGGGGGGATATAGATATGGATGGAGGGTGGAGAGAGGGAAGAATATTTCTCACACTAGATGGATTGATATAAGTGGAGATGGTGATTTATAATCCTATTTGATTATTTGCACTATATGCATCGATTTTAGTGTAGATATTTATTTCTAATGATATTTGATTACTTGCATTGATTTCGGTGTATGTGGTGATTTCTAATACAATTTGATTGCTTGCACTCGAATTTTTTTGATTTCAATTTAGATGTCAATTTATAATTATATTTGATTACTTGCACTAGATGAATTGGTTTCAATGTAGATTATTTCTAATCCTATTTGATTGTTTGCACTAAATGCATTGATTTCAATGTAGATGGCGATTTCTAATCCGATTTGATTTATTTGAGTAAATGCATTGATTTCAGTGTAGATGTTGGTTTCTACAAAGAGAGAGAGAGAGAGAGAGAGAGAGAGAGAGTGATAAGGAAGATGGAGAGAGAGGGAGAGAGGACAAAAGGAGGAAAGAGAGATATTAATGGGGGAGAGGGAGAGAAGGGGAAGATAGAGATATAGATGGAAGTTGAAGAGAGGGAAGAAGAGAGAGATGGGGAGAGGGGGTGATTGAAAAAAGAGATTGATATATATGGTGTACGAGAGCGCGTGTGTTTAGGGGGGTGAGATAGAGAGACAAAAAAATAATAGATGGAGGGGGGATATAGATATGGATGGAGGGTGGAGAGAGGGAGGAAAATATCTCGCACTAGATGGATTGATATAAGTGGAGATGGTGATTTCTAATCCTATTTGATTATTTGCACTAGATGCATCGATTTTAGTGTAGATATTTATTTCTAATGATATTTGATTACTTGCACTAGATGCATTGATTTCAGTGTAGGTGGTGATTTCTAATACAATTTGATTGCTTGCACCGAATGTGTTGATTTCAATGTAGATGTCAATTTATAATTATATTTGATTACTTGCACTCGGATGACTTAATTTCAATGTAGATGATTTCTAATCCTATTTGATTGTTTGCACTAAATTCATTGATTTCGGTGTAGATGGCGATTTCTAATCCTATTTGATTTCTTTGAGTAAATGCATTGATTTCAGTGTAGATGTTGGTTCCTAGAGAGAGAGAGAGTGAGTGACAAGGAAGATGAAGAGAGAGAGAGAGAGGACAAAAGGAGGAAAGAGAGATATTAGCGGGGGGAGAGGGAGAGAAGGGGGAAGAGAGGGGAAGAAGAGAGAGATGGGGAGAGAGGGTGATCGACAAATAGAATGATATATATGGAGTGCGAGAGCGTGTGTGTTTAGGGGGGGGTGAGATAGAGACAAAAAAAAAGAGATGGATGGGGATATAGATATGGATGGAGGGTGGAAAGAGGGAAGAATATTTCTTGCACTAGATGGATTGATTTAAGTGGAGATGGTGATTTATAATCCTATTTGATTATTTTCACTAGATGCATCGATTTTAGTGTAGATATTTATTTCTAATGATATATGATTACTTGCACTAGATGCATTGATTTCAGTGTAGGTGATGATTCCTAATACTATTTGATTGCTTGCACTGGATGTGTTGATTTCAATTTAGACGTCGATTTATAATTATATTTGATTGCTTGCACTAGATGCATTGATTTCAATATAGATTATTCCTAATAATATTTGATTGTTTGTGCTAAATGCATTGATTTCAGTGTAGATGGCGATTTCTAATCCTATTTGATTGCTTTGAGTAAATGCATTGATTTCAATGTAGATGTTGGTTTCTAATCTTATTTGATTGATTGCATTAGGTGCATTGATTTCAATGTAGAAGTTATTTTCTAATCTTATTTGATTGCTTGCATTAAATGCATTGATTTCAATGTATATGTTGATTTATGATTTGATGTAATTGGATATATGACTGTACATTAATATTAAAGTGATTGGATTAAAAATATGCATTGATTTTAGTGTAAGCACAAAAAGTTTTTAACAATGTAGATTGATTTTTGTGTTATAGTAAATTAAGCTATTAATATTGGAGTGCAAGAGAGACAAGGTATCATGTTTACTACAACAGATCGAGCTAAAGATTTAAATGGTTTATGATTTAAATTTTCTTTTTCATATAATCAATATGAAAAGATAACAAAACTAACAAGGGACGAAATAAGAATAGTAGAAGAAAATAGTTTGAGATTGATTGTAACATGAGTACGTTCTTATTGTTCACATTTTCTATCTTTCAACACTATTATTGTCACTTTGCATTTAAAAAAAATATTTCATCCTTTTTCATCATTATAGTTATTAACAATAATTATCATGTGTGTGTCACCCGATGCAATGAGTGCTAAGTGGACTATTCAAAAATCATGAGAAATTAGTCAGTTACAACTACCTCTCATGGAAATGGTCATAGATGAATGACTAAATTAACGCAGTTGAATTCCAACAATGATATATAATAATTATCATCTCAACGAACTGAGGTAACTAAGAAAATTTAAAATTAAAATGACCAAGTTAATCTCAGAAATATTTAGCATATTTAAAATGATTATATTAATATTTGATATATTTACATATTACTGATAAAATTAATCATACCTTTGATAGATTTTCCTTGGCATCACATGACTCAAACCAGCCTAGATCCATATTACATCTCAAAAATATACAAAAATTTTAATAATCTGAAAAATGTGACGTTGATGCCTCCGACTGGAACCAGCCTAGATCCATCTAACTCCGGATCTATCATGCGCCGAGAGGGATCAAATCTCTCGAGGTGAAAACCTTTCCTGAAGTTTTGCACTCAAAAAATAGGTTTGCACCTCGAGAGATTTGATCCCTCTCGGCGCATGATAGATCCAGAGTTAGATGGATCTAGGCTGGTATATATAAAACACAAAACTCACATAATGGTATAAACATATAATTGTGACAAGACACGCAGATAACAGGAGTAACAACAAACAAACTTCCTACTATGGTTATTCAAAAACTTCCTACATTGATTATATTTTTCTTTTAAATGTTTTTATTTTTTTATATTTTTTTAAATGTTTGTTTTTTTTTAATATTTTTATTTTTTAATTATTATTTTTATTTATTTATTTATTTATATGTTTTTTTTTAATTATATTTTTAAATTAGTTTAAAAAAAAAGAATTAATAGTTTTTCTTTTTTTCCTTACGTTTTTAATTTCTTTATTTTTTGTTTTCAATTTTTCTTTAAATTGTTTAATATTTTTTTTTAGTTTTTGTTATTTTAAAAAAAAATCAATGTTTTAATTTTTATTTTAAATTTGACTGTATTTTTATTTTTTTAGATTTTTATTTTTTTATTTTTTTTAATGCAGGTTCTTTTTCTTATTTAAATCATTATTTTTGCTATTAAAAAAAAAAATCATTTTTAATGTAAATTCATAAAAGTTGTTATATATTTATCTTTTTTTATTTAATTTTTCATTTCTTTATTTTTGTTTTGTTGTTTTTTTCAATTTATTTTATAAATTTAATTTTTTAAATGTTTTTTTTCTTATTTGTTTCTTTTCAAGTTTTTTTATTATATATTTTTTAATGATTTTTATTGTGTTTTTGTTTAATGTTTTTTATTTTTTTAATGTTTTCTTTTAATTTATCTCATTAATATTATTTATTTACTTTTTATGTTTTTTTTTCGAATTTTTAATTTTTTTTTTTTAATATTTTGTTTTTTTATTTATTTTGTTTTGTTTTTAATTTTTTTTTAATATATATTGTGTTTTTTTGTCGTGTTTTTTAATTTTTTATGTTGTAATATATATTTTTATTTACTTCTTCTTATTATTATTTTTAAATTGTCTTTTTTTTTAGTTTTTTTTTCAATGTATTCATATTCTAAATATACTTAATTGGATACATATATTAAAATAAAAAAATATGTAAAAGTAACAAGTTTATGATAACAAGTTTTTGTTGACAGTGTACTTCCTTAGCGATCGAAATGATTCTGGAGATGACAATTTTTTTTTGCATAATCTTTAATATGTTTATTAGTTTCAATTTATTAAATTCAAAAGAAATATAATTTTAATATTAAATTATTATTATTATTATATATGAAAATAAAATTAAAATAAATATATATCTCAATAATGAAATATAGTTTTTAAAAAATAATTTCAAAATTTTAAAATTATTGAAAAAAAATATATATATATTTACGCAAATTTCCAAAAATATAAATGTTTTAATACATAGAGTATCAAAAACTCTAAAATCACATATAAATTCATTTGTTTTGTAAAGTTGTTCATTCATCATAATTGAAGTGTTTCCTATCAAGTGATTTTAACACATTATATAGAAATAACATTATATTTAATAAATTGTTATTAATATGATAAACTTGAAATAAAAATAAATTAACATAAATTAAATGGTAATAATTTTTTAAAATAATATTAGCACCATGGGCGAAAATTATTGGAGTTTTAAGGATTTTAATAGAGATGATATTTTATCCTTAATGTCATCTTTGGAATTTTAAGACTTTACAAAGACATGATATTTTATCTTTAATACCATGCCTACAAAACATTGGAATTTTAAGATTTTTGATATTTTATCTTTAATGTTATGTTTATCGTTGAAATTTTAAGGTTTTTCAGAGTTGTGATATTTTATCTTTAACTTCATTATTAAAAAATGTTGACAATTTACCAAAAAAAAAAAACGTTATTCCAACATCAACATTTTTCATTTTCAGGGTGTTTTTTGCACGCACAAAAATACACGACGTTATTCCAACATCAAAACTTTTTGTTTACAGAGTGTTTTTTGCACACAAAAAATTGACAACGTTATTCCAGCATCAACATTTTTCATTTTCAAGGTGTTTTTTGCCCACAAAAAATTGGCAACGTTATTCCAGCATCAACACTTTTCATTTTGAGAGTGTTTTTTGCACAAAAAAAAATGCCCGATGGAGAACTTCTTGTTGATGCTCGATGTGATCTTCCACTGCTTGAACCTTCAAATTTTCCCTTAAAGATGATGTGATGGATGGTGGATGATATCCATAAAGTGCCATAAATGGGGTCATTTTTGCTGCAATATGGAAGGAAGTGTTATACCACCATTCAGCGAGAGGTAACTACTTGACCCATTGTGTTTGTTTATCAGATACAAAACAACGAAGATATCCTTCCAAACATTTATTTACTATCTTAGTTTGACCATCAGATTGAGGATGATAAGATGAGCTATGAGCTAATTGAGTACCCAAACAAGAAAATAACTCCGTCCAAAATTTTCCAGTAAAAATGGGATCTCTGTCGCTCACAATAACCCTTGGGCTTCCATGTAGCTTTTGAATTCTGTCCATAAATGTAGTAGCAACCGTACTTGCTTTAAATGGATGAGATAATGCACAAAAGTGTGCATACTTGGTAAGTCTATCAACTACCACCATGATGACACTCTTTCCTTCGGACTTAGGTAAACCCGTGATAAAATCCATTGAAATCTCCTCCCAACGTTGACTTGGAATGGATAAAGGTTGTAGAAGTCCCGGGGTCTTAATTGTTTCCACTTTATTCTGCTGGCAAACCAAACATTCCGCCACAAACTTTTGAATATCAGATTTAAGGCCATCCCAAAAAATTATTTCTTCACCCTGTGGTAAGTTTTTAAAAATCCTGAGTGTCCTCCTAAAGGAGAAGTGTGCAATTCCAAAAGAATATTTTGTTTTAGTTGGGAATTCTTACAAAGATATAAGCGATCTTTGTACCATAAGGAATCATTTTTCCAACTAAATGTATCAGATGTACTAGGATCTTGATGCAAATTTTGAATGAGTGTCCATACATCTTTGTCCTTCTTCCATTCATCTCTTGCTTCGGTTATCCAATCTGGTTGGATAATAGAAATGGCACAAAGAAATGCTTCCACCTCTTCATTCTTTCTTGAGAGTGCATCTGCAACAACATTAAGCTTTCCTTTTTTGTAGATTATTTCAAAGACATAACCCAACATCTTTGTGACCCATTTTTGTTGCTCTTCTGAAGATAGTCTTTGTTCCAAAAAGTGTTTAAGACTATCATGATCAGTTTTTACCTTGAAGTGTCTTCCCATTAGGTAAGTTCTCCATTTCTTTAGTGCATGCAGTATTGCTAACATTTCCTTCACATAAATAGGTTTCTGTAAATACTTTCCTTTGATTGGACGACTTTCAAAAGCAATGGGTCTTCCTTCCTGCATTAAAACTGCACCAATTCCATTTCCTGAGGCATCACATTCCACAATAAAGGTTTTTGTGAAGTCTGGCGTAGCTAAGACCGGTGCTAGGCACATTGCCTCTTTAAGATGTTCATAGGCCTTAGTTGCTTCAGGAGTCCATGAAAATGCATCTTTCTTCAATAATGTTGTTAGAGGTGCTGCTATTCTCCCATAATTCTTAACAAACTTGCGATAATACCCTGTTAACCCGAGAAATCCTCACAACTGCTTTATGGTTGTTGGGACTTTCCATTCCTTGATGGATTTAATTTTGTTAGGGTCTACTTTAACACCCTCGTGAGATACAATATGACCCAGATATTCCACCTCTTGTACTCCAAAGAAACATTTGGATTTTTTTGCATATAATTGTTTCTCCTGCAATAGTTTGAGCACCCTGTCAACATGTTCAATATGATCCTTCCAAGACCTGCTGTAGATTAGTATATCATCAAAAAATACTAGCACAAATTTTCTAAGGAAGGGTTTGAAAATGGAATTCATCAACCCTTGAAATGTAGAAGGTGCATTGGTAAGACCAAAAGGCATGACCAAAAATTCATAATGACCCTCATGAGTTCAAAATGCTATTTTTGGAATATCTTCAGTCTTCATTCTAATTTGATGATATCCTGAACGAAGATCCAACTTGGTAAAATAAATTGCTCCATGTAATTCATCCAATAATTCATCAATCACAGAATGGGAAATTTATCTTTAATGGTGAGCTTATTGAGCTCCCTATAATCCGGACACATGCGCCATGATCCATCCTTCTTGTGTACCAATACTACAGGAGCAGAGAAAGAACTTTGACTAGGTTGAATTATACCCGCCTCTAACATTTCTGCAATCATACGTTCAAATTCGCTCTTTTGGAAGTAAGGATATCTATAAGGCCTGATGTTTGGAGGAACACTTCCTGGAATCAAATGAATAGCATGATCATGATCACGAATAGGTGGGAGTCCTTTGGGAGTTTCAAACACCTTGGAACGATTGTCCAAGACTTGTTGGAGATCTGCAGAAATAGATGATTTTGATGTTGGAACTTCTAGTGAGCATAATTGTGCAATTACGCCTCGCTGTTCTTTCTTTAGAAGCTTTGTCATGACATTAGAGCTTATTATCCTTCCTGGCTTCCCCGCAATACCCCGTAATTCGACTTCCTTTCCTTCTGAAAAAAATTTCAAGAAAAGTTCGTGAAAATTAAAAGCTACCGTCCCCAAAGATTGTAACCATTGTACTCCTAGTACAACATCAGCACCTCCCATAGGAATGGAAAGCATTGGACTAGTCAATACATATTCCCCATGGTTAGCTTGATATTATGGCATTTTCCAGAGCAATTTATAGTTCCTCCATTTGCAACCATCACTTGACATTCTGGTGCTGGGTATAGGAAACAATTTAATTCCTTGGCTACCTTACAATGAATAAAATTATGGGTGCTACCTGAATCAATCAACACTATTACCTTTTCTTCTTGATCTGTCCTGCTATCTTGAGAGTTTGAGGAGTGGTAATTCCTGCCATAGCCATTTAAAAGGGTTTGATTCATTTCCTTCTCTAGGCTAGTTCCTCGTGTATATCCTCTTCTTTGTTCATTTTCTTTCTCCTCTTCACAATCTATGTAAAATAATTTCTTTTCAACACACTTATGACCTTTAGTGTATTTGTTATCACAACTATAGCAAATCTCTTTTGCTCTTTTTTCTTCCAATTGTTGTGGTGTCAACCTTGTAGGTTGTGGAAGTCTAGGAGTAGCAACACTTCCATATTTATAGATGTGAGTGGTAGGCTTCCTTGTCGCCATAGTTTTACATTCATTTTTTCTTGCCAACTCGAATGCCTTCTCCAATGAATTCAGTTCTGCACCTGAACTTCAAGTTAGAAGTTATCCTTTAAAGTACCTATGAAGAGATCAATCCTGTGTTCCTCTAGAATATCAGTTACCCTTATATTCAATTTTTGGAAGTCCTCAATGTGCTCCCCCACTAAACCCTTTTGTTTGAGATTTATCAATTGGCTAAAGAAGGTGTTTTTCTTTGTATCCTCATAATGTGCTATCATTTCCTCCGTAAAAATTGACCAAGTGACAATTTTTTTATGGGAGCAAAGCCATCGATACCACACAAATGTATTTTGTTCTAAATGTAAAGTTGCAATGCGTACCTTTTGTGTGTTTTGCACATTATGGAGATCAAAATATTGCTCCATCTGTAGTATCCATGTTACAGGATCCTTTCCATCAAACTTCCTCATATCCATTTTTGGAATATGGTGGTTTTTCCCGCCAACATTAGAGTTTATGAAATCACAATTAACATTTATTGTGTTCTCATCATGAGGTTCTTCTACTATCTTTTCACCATTAGGAAACATTTCTTGTATCAACTTGGTCAAACCTTCGATGTCTTATTTTAGATCATTCTTCATTTTTTCCATGTTTTTTTCCATGTTGTATTTCATGTCATCCATCTTAGCTTCCAGGCCTTTCTTCAAAACTTCCATTTCATTTTTTTTTGCTCGTTGCGAGAGCGAAATTTGGTGCACTTGCTCTTGTAATTTTGATAGATCATGTTGCAATTCTTCATCTTCATGAGTCATAGTAGAGCCTTTTGAAGGCTTAATGGGTGTTGAATTATTTTTATGAGGCATATTTTAGAATCCAATACTGATATCTTTTCTACAATATGCCCTTGGAATCAATTCAAATTGATTCTTAAAACAAGACTTATGCAATTCGGAAAAAAAAATACACACCTTTTTCTTGCTTTTGAGGAGGTCGATATTGAAATTAGATTATATCTGTGATTGTAGCACTTCAATATTTGAATTTTGGTACCGTTGTAGCCCTCTGAGTTCTCTTTCGAATGCCACAGGTCTGACCTAATTCAGATTCTCCAAGACAAAGTTGTGTCCAATCTCCCACAATGACCTAATTATGGACTGGTTCAGTAAAGCAAACTTGTACGAATTTCCACGTGTCACTTTTTCGTCCTTCACCTTTGAAATTGATAGAAAAGAAACTGCAATTTGTGTGCTTGCAACCACTTTTTACGGCACTCCAATCCGATTCTCACAGAGAGAGTTATGGATATTTTCCCACGATCACCTCTTTGAGATGAAATTTAGGAGCCTGAAAAAGCACTACCTTCCACAGATCATATCTCCACAAATATTGTGAACCAAGCTCTGAAATTTTTTGACGAGTTTCCTCAGGATTTCGGCTTCGCACCCTAAAAATTTCAGATTCATAACCTTCATAGAAAAAAATTTATAGCGCAAATTCCACGATGACCTGTTTAGGAGCCTGAAAAAAGACCTAACTTCCACAAATCATATCTCCAAAAATATTGTGAACCAAGCTCTGAAATTTTTAGAAGATCTTCCTCAGGATTTTGGCTTCGTACCCTAAAAATTTCAGCTTTTGAAACTTCGTAGAAAAAATTTATAGCGAAAATTCCACGATGACCTGTTTGGAGTAGCGAAGCCCTAGAATCCAAAGCTCTGATACCAAATGTTGTGTAACCAGCTCCAAAAATAGAAGAAAAGAGTTATCAACGCCTCAGAAATAAGCCACTTCGAGGGGGAAACCTCCAATACATTACATGAATGAAAAATTCTTGGATGATACAATTTACAAAACCTCCTTTCTATATATAGGAGTACATGGGGCCATAATGTAATCCTAGTGGGCCACAATGTAATCCTAGCCGACCTAACAATAATAATTTAAGGGCACAATAATAAAAAAATGGGGGTTACAAGGGTACAATAATAACAATAAGGGGGTTACACTAACAACAATAAGGGACTATACTAGTAATATAGGGACCTAACAGCCATTACCTTGTGGGTAATAGGCAGTTGAATGACCGAGTGCTATTTGATACTTGTGATAAAAATGCACCTTTTTCTTGGATCCAAAAGCAGTAGCATTATCAGTGATTATTTTTCTTGGGCAACCAAACCGAGAGAGGATATGGCCTTCTAGGAACCTAATGATGATTGAATCAGTGGCATTCCTAGTCGGTATGGCCTCTATCCACTTAGTGAAGTAATCTGTGGTTGTTAAGATCCATTTGTGTTGTGCAGAAGAAGCAGGGTGAAACTCTGAGTATTTTGTTCCTGAATCAGTGGAATTCCTAGTCGGTATGGCCTCTATCCAGGGTGAATCCAGCTCTGAGTATTTTGTTTGCAGTGGCTTTCCAGTTCAGGTGGCCTCCACACTCTCCTGCATGGAACTCCTATTTAATTCTCTCTGCCTCATTTTCAGGAAAACATTTAAGCAATTGGCCATTTGCATTTTTCCAGTATAATCCTTCATTCATTATGCAATAGCTTCTGGCTTTTAGCTTTAAGAATCTGGCCTTGGTCTTTGATAGTTAAGGAGGGGCATTAAGGTGTGTATGCACATACAGAATGTCAGAATACCAAGGAGAGCTCTGAAACTTCTCCTCAACAGTAGGATCAGGAAATCCTTGCCGCTCATCCAAGGCATCTACCATGTTAATGTCAAGGGCTTGTACATTTGATTCAGCCATTAGTTGAGCTAAGCCCTGACCTTTAATCAGTTTTGTGGGTTTTATCTCAAGGTCATATTCTAAGATCACAGCAATCCATTTTCCCCTCTTCCCATCTGGTTCTTGGGACAAGATGTCTTTAACTACTATATTTGGCACATAGGCTATGGTGTGGGAATGCAGTATGTACACCCTAAAGTCATTCAAGGCCTTAACCAAGGCATAGGCTTGTTTTTCCATTATGTTGTATTTCAAGGGTGCATCTCTCGGTGCTTTGTTGAAGAAAGAAATGGGATGTTCTATTCCCTATGGGTTTTTCTATAGTAGTACTGCAACTATGGTATGCTCGGAGGTGAATGAAAAGATCAGAAATTCTTTTGAGAAATCAGGGCTGATTAGGACAGGAGCTCGGGTGAGTGCAAGTTTAACTGATTCAAAAGATTTCTTGGCTTCAACAGTCCACTTAACTCCTACACCTTTCCTTAACATGTTTGTCATATTCCTAAGGTGTTCAGCTAATTTGGGAATAAACCTCCTGAGGAAGTTAATTTTCCCAATGAAGGATTGTAACTCTTTGATGTTCCTCAGGTGTGTGATTTGCGGTATTCCCTCAACTCTTTGTGGGTCTATCCTAATCCCCTTCTCAGATATGATGTGGCCAAGAATTTTTCCTTCTTGTAGCCCAAATACAGTCTTTTTAGGATTCAATGACGGACCGAACCTTCTACATTTTTCAAACACTCTTCTCAGGTATTCTAGGTGTTCTTGCTCAGTCTTGGAATAGACTGTTATTTCATCCAGATAGATGACAATGAAGTGTCCTATTTCATCTGAAAAATCTATGTCCATTGCTCTTTGGAAGGTTGCACCAGCGTTCATTAGTCCAAAAGGCATCTTTACATACATAAAAGTGCCCCATGGAGTGGTAAAAGCGGTCTTGATTTGGTCTTCTGGGAGTACTAAAACTTGGTTGTAACCTGAAAAACCATCTAGCAGGGAGATCCTTTTTGAGCCTACTACCCTCTCAAGGATGTGTTCCATTCTTTGAAAAGGGTAATTGTCTTTGAGTGAGGCTCTATTAAGATTCCTGAAATCAATACACAACCTGATCTCCCCTGTTTTATTTCTCACAACCACTAGGTTTGACACCCAATCAGAGAACCTCACAGGCACAATTATGTCTGCCTCATACATCTTCTTAATCTCCTTTTCCACTACAGGCAATTGTTTTGAGTTTATTCTGCGAATTTTTTGTCTGAAGGGTTTCTGATTCTCTTTTAAAGGTATTTTGTGTTGTATGATGTTTGTGTCATAGGCCCTTAAGTCCTCATATCTCCAAGCAAACACATCAATGAATTCCTTGAATAGGTCGATGTATTTATTTTTCATGTTTGCAGGTAGGGACTTAGCCAATTTGATCATCTTGGGCTTTTTTTCAGTGCCTATGTTGCATTCCTCGACATCAGATTCTGCATGTTCTATAGTGGGCTTTTTTGCTACATCATCAAAGTCAAAAAGGTCCTCTAAAGGTGCCAGACCTTGAGGTATGTTCTTATCTTTGGCCTGCAGCACCTCTATTTCTTCACTATCTGCGTTTTCACATTTTTCGTTTGTATTTCCAATCTGTTCATCCAAGGTGTTTATTTCTATGTTACAGGGTGGTTTTTTCTCATCTGAGGACTCTTCACTTAGGCAGATACTATCAAATCTAGAATCTGAATCAGAAAATTCAAACTCATCTCTGCCTACCAGGAAATCTTCAATCTGTTTATCACCCTAAAAAACCTGCCAATATTTTTCATTATCCAGCACTGCAGGTCTGAATTTGGTCTGAATGATGATCTGTTGGTCGCTGGGAGGCTTGTGATATGAACTAGCCACGAAGCTAATCCATTTGCAATTTCATTCTGACTCCTAGGGACAAACACCAGTTCGTATTCTACAAAGGTTTTCAATAAATCCAGAGTGTCATTCCTGTATGCTCTCAGCCTAGGATGTTTTTCTGTGTATTCACCATTCACCTGTTTAATGATCAGCTCAGAGTCTCCATGCACAGTTATCCTATGGGATCCTAATTTTTTTAACAGAGTTAAGCCTAGGATCAGAGCCTCATATTCTGCAATATTGTTTGTACATTTGAAGTGCAGGTTACAGGCATGGCTTTCTGCGTAGTCACTCACTGTGTTATGTATCCACACTCCTACTCTAGCAGTTCTCTTGGTGCATGACCCATCGAAATTCATTTCCCATAAGGTTTCGTTCTCGGGTTTATCATCGTTTCGTTCTTGGTGTGGTGTATGAGCTGGTGAAGGGTGACTAATCAGTCGACTGCATCCTATTTCTGGCTCACTCTAAGTTTCTGTTTCAGTGAACTGTTCAAGGTTTTCTACATTGTTCTTCTCCGAGTCTAGAGTAGCCATTATGTTAAAGTCAATGGGCTCTGTGTCATTGTGTGTATCTCTGTTTTTCAATCCTGACTCCTCCAAAGATTCATCATTGCAAAGGATGAAGGAGTCAAGATCCATGTGTACAGAGTATAAGGGTGAATTTTCAGGTTTTTCAGGGCTACTGACCAGGAATTTCATCTGTGCCTCTCTATAAAGTCTTCTAAGTTGGCTAAAGACTGGGATTGTGGCATAGGCCCCATCCATCTGCATCGTACCTTGTAGTTTTTCTTCCCATGACCTTGACAGCAACATGCCATACTTAGGTGGCACATCTGCCACTACAACATCCATGACCATGCATTTAGCTGGAATTTGGGTCAAGCTTACACATAAATCTTTGATCAAGCCAAGACACTTTACTCTACTAGAGTCAAATGAATATAGGTCTTTATAGGGACGGGTTATCTCTAGGCCTAATCTTTCCATAACTATCTTAGGCATCAGGTTGTGTGAGGCCCCAGAGTCATGCATTGCATTGTGGAGGATCTTGTCATGAATATTAAGACTGATATAAAAAGGTGGCACTACCCCTTCTTGAAACTTCCCTTCTATCTTGGGACCAAACAGAAGGGCTGGTTGATCATCACTCAAATTGACCATGTCACTGTTCTCACCTAGATTTAATGCTTTCAAAATTTGGCCTTTATATACATATTGAGTTGCCAGCTCAGAGAGTGGGATAGAGATTTTAATTTTTGCAATCTCACTCTCCAAATTGAAAGTGGACTGACTCTTTGGAATGTTCAAATTTGTTTTATTAGCCACCACCTTGGTGGCAGAATCAGTGGGTTGATTCTCATTATGCACAGTGTTAGAAACTATTTTATCAGGAGCACTAACTGTAGTGCTAGTGCTGCTAGTTGGTTGGCTTTGTGTATCAGTGTTTTGGTTTTCTTTCTCTTCATTTTTCCCAGAACTCTCAGTTGCTGATTTGTTACTTTCAGCAGTTTCTTTAGAAGATTTCTCAGGCCTTTTCTTGATAGTGATCTCAGAAGCTTTTGGTTTGGCAGTCTCTAGGCTCTTTTTGCTTCTAAGTTCATATTGATCTCTGACCTACATGATGGCATCTTCAAATCCTAACCTGTAATCCTCAGATTCTAACCTTTCCTCATCCCAATATGAGGGTGAGGGCTGGTCTTCTTCTGTGGAACAGTCGTGGATTGAGTTTTATACTTCAAACATGTTTATTGTGTTTCCCTCAAAATCTTCTATGATTCCCTCATCTTCATCAGGAAAATTCTCTTGGAATGGGGGAATAACTTGTTGATTTGATTCTCTTTGTCTGTTGGGAGTGGTGTTGTTTCTTCTAAAGTTCTGGTTCTGGTTATGATTTTGAATTCTGTTTTGCTTAATAACTGTGACAACCATTTTTTCCATCATTTTTTGTAGCTTTTCCATGTTTTTGGATATGCGGTCATAATTGGGGTCAGATGTGGAAGCTACATTGTCATATCTATATGTTACCCTTTTCTCAGCTCTCAATCTTGCTTTCTTCTCAATCAGATTTTCCTCTACACTCACTGCTCCCCTTTGCATGTCTTCCAATGTGTTGTAATCCCTATCCCTAAGCTGGTAGCCTTCAGGGTATTTCACTAGGACCATACCTTCGGGAGGTTTCAGGTGTGGAGGAAGAGTGTTGTAAATGTTGTTAAACCTTGTAGAGTAGTCTTGGACACTCTCTCTGACGTTCCTCTTAATATTCTTGTATTCTGCTAGGATTTGGAGAGGGTTGGCCTTAACTTCCCATTTGTTTATGAAGGTCTGATATAAAGCAGGAATATCTTGGATACTATTAGGAGGTAGGCCTTTGAACCATTTCTTCACATCGCCTCCTAGGCTTTGGGCAAAGATTCTCATTTTGACTGTATCATCATCTATTTCCATGTAGTCAAAAGAATCTTCCATCCTATCTACATGGTGCTGAGCTGTGGTAGACTCTTTGGCAGTGAAATGTGGGATCTTTGATTGATAATCGTTGGGTAAGGGCACTAGAGGTTGAGGTAATACCAAAGGTGCATACCAGGCTGCCATGATGATGTTTTGATAAGGAAACGGGTTGGCTTGAGCAGCTGCTATATGGATGACAGGGATACTAGGACCAGCAGAAGCTTTTTCGGCAAATTTAGGGTGGCAGAGCCCCAAGTTTTGAATGAAGTGAAGATCAAGAGGTGTATATGGAGGGGTCTATCTATCCCCAAGGTGTTTACCACTTTGAGGTGGTGAACCAGGGAGCTCAAGGTCTGGCTGGTCTAGGACACTGAATGACCTAGTTCTTGGTAAACTGTTTTGAGTGCCTAGGTCAGAAAATGGGTCTGATAAGGCTGTAAAGTCTTCTGGTGTAGAGTTAGCTCTATGGATGTGGCTGGAAATAGTTGATTTTTTAGGTGTAGGAGATCTCTTGAGGATGCTCTCAGGGTTGTCAACTATTTCAGGTGGGTTTGGGTTAGGGTAACCTCTTGTGTGAATGGTTCTTGAAGCCAGAATGTTGTTTTCAAATCAAGCAGCTTAATCCTACTTGTTATCTCTATTATGTCTGATGTTGTTATGAAGGCTGGTCTCCCAGTGGAGTCTTATGTGAACCAAGATAATCAGCAGGCCTACTGATCACCAGTGGAGTATTTGATCTTTAAGGAGCTATGGAGTCGCCAGGTGGAAGGTTTAGGATGCTTCTGGAGGGTACACTGTCCACCACAGTGCTTACGAGATGTCCCTTTTCAAGGACCTCTTCCAAACACAGCAAAATCTTATCAGAGATTGACTGGGAGGGTTTTTGCCAGATATGTCACCTATGAAAGAGTGTGAGATCTGGAGGCTACCTGGCCCTTTCCAGACTCTGTCTAAGAGTGTGGGAGAAACACAACAAATGGTATAGAGGTTGATCTGTGAATATGATTGTTTAACTACCAACCTAACCAGAGATTATAGGTTTCTGAGGCTCTTATGATGTGGTAAGATGAAAAATACTCAGAATGTCCCCAGTGGAGTCGCCATTATGTTGGTGTTCCCATGTTTTGGCCAGATTGGCAAGACCAAAAGATGAGACAACATTAGAACCACTTTCAGACCTCAAGATCTAGCCCTCCTGGGTCCAGAGAGGGATCTCTCTATATAAGAAAAGTTTTTATGTCTTTGAAGCTCAAAATTTAAGATGTGAGGCTAGTTATAAGGCTCGAGGTTTGTTTGTTTGATGTATGTTTGGTTGTTGGAAATCAGGAAAGAAGAGTTCAGTATGAGACAAGGCTGAGCAAGAGGGTCTGGGGCAAAGGAGATATGATTCAGAGAACATTCAAGACCATTGGGCAATGGAGTCAGGAAAGGGTTTACTTGCTATTCAATACACAAGCTTTCAGTTGGGCTAGTCATATAAAGCATTGGATCTTAAAGATGATAGTGTGGCGTGAAATGGTAAGAGATGAGGAAACAAAAAAGATTTAGAACACAAAGTTAAAGACCTGAGATCAGAGAGAGAGACTTTGAACTCTCAATGCTTCAGCCTCCAACTTGAGGGATCTTAGAGAGGTTCAATTAATTGAAAAGGATCCTAGTGTTAGCCACCTATAATATTTGTTATAGCAAAAGGTGGCTAATAATTTTTGAGCCTTCAAGGAACAAATTTCATTGCTAAAAATTGTTAGCTCTTGAAGACTCTGGAAGGCCTCATGCCTCTGTTCAAAATCTTCATTGCTGTTGCCATTTTATACTCAGAAAATTCTGCTGATTCCAAGAGAAAGACTGTTGAAAAACCATCATTTTCCCCCTTCTCCCACTCAAAACTAACCTCCATTTGCTCCCTTTTTTCTCCATAAAGACTCCCTTGTTTTCATAATTCTTCTTCTTCCATTTATGAAAATCACTTTTACAAGGTTAAAGACTCGCTCTTTAAACCTTGCCGAAACCCCCAAATCCATTGAAAACCTTGAAAAAATTCATAAAAAATACATGTTTTTTGCATAAAGGCTTAAGCCCCCTTGGGCTAAGTCCTAACCACTTCCCCTCCATGTGCCTCATCGTTAGAACCAAGCGCTAACCCTTCTCGGCACTCATCGGATCGCAAAAATCCAGCTGTGCAAGTCTTTGACAGGTTTCAAAAGTTCTGATGCGATTAGCCTTTGTGTTGTAAAAACCCCGATCATATTATTTCTTATATAAATATCCCATGGGCCCGCCTTCGGCGCTTAAAACCTTGTAATATTTTTTCCCCGGTGGTCTTTTTTTTTGTAAAACCAAAAAACCCATTTATCCAAAGTTTTGTTCCAATAAGTTAGAATCACGTGTTCAATATAAATGGGTTGATTAAAAAGACCCGCATGAAACTTACGATGTGATTAGGGCTTATATATATAAACTCCGCCCCCCCCGCCTCTTTATTGTATATGACTTTCACCCAGGACCAAGTGTTAAAGATCCCAGGTGCCAATCGCATTGCAACTTTCCAAATGGTTAGATTAAAAAGACCGTGCCCAAAGCTTCGATTGCGATTGGCCTTTGTTTTTATAAACCCTGGGCCCATTGTATTCCATGAATCCAAAGGCCCCGCAGTCGGGCGCCTATCCACCTTATACATATATTCCACCCCCCAAAGCATAAAACCTTTGTTTTATTTCAATGTTTGAGTTTTCATATATCATAAGGGTTTTTCCGTCGGTTCGTTCTAAAAGAAATCCCCACCGTTGATCGAAAGCCAATCAAGCGGCCAGCGCTCCATCGCATCGAAGTTTTGAATCGCATCACATTTTTTACATCGCATACACTCGTTTGCTCCTGCCGATCGGCCATACCCCGATTCATTTTCCACCGTTGATCTGATCCTCAGATCAACGGTCCGCGCAAACTTGCATCGCAATTTTCCATCGTTGTGTTGTGTTTTCTTCCCCGATCGGCCTTTCCCCCGATCTATTCTCCACTGTTGATCTAATATTTAGATCGATGGTCTGCGCTTCATCGCATCGCATGTTTCAATCGGTGCATTTGCTCGCCACCCCCGATTGCAGTCCTCCGATTGAATCTGGACCGTCCACGTGTCCAGATCGGACGGTCCAAAATCACTCTGACTTGTTCATTTTCCTCGCTCTTCTTTAACCTCCTCTTAATAAATCTCCACCATTGGATGCTTTCATCCAACGGCTATTCTCCTTCCTCGCCTTCTGAAAGCAGTTAAACCTTAAAACACGGGATTTTCTAATATTTTGTGTATTTTTGCAGGGATTAATGGTTTTTCCATTTGTTCAAAAGAAATGCCGAAGACCAGGAAAGACGTTTCTCGTGCCTTTGAAATATCAATGGAGACTATTCACAAGGTTCTTATTTGATGTTTTATCAGTGCTTCATGGGCATTGATACCATAAGAAAGCTTCGCGGCCTGCACATCGACAAGACACTTTGATTTAAATCACATTTAAAAAGAGTATCAGTTTTTGAAGATAGAGCACAGCAGAATGAAGATTGAAGAGAGATTTGGGAATTACGGCTAAGAATGATTATCAAAAGCCTAATTCCCAGAATTAAAACACCATTAAAAGAACATCATAAGTGTTTAAACAGACAGAAAGGCCTCCATCGCCACATCTGAGGCGAATTGATTCCTCCTAGCTACCACAGAGTCACCTGTTGCCTCAAAGCATTCAAACAGAGGCCGAAGTTATTGATTAAGAAAATATCTGCCTCACAGCACAGCCAAGAAATTAATTTTTCTAAGGAAACTAATGCAAACAAATATCAGCGGAGTTATTTCGTCCTGGATAGAACCTAAAAGTCAATAAAGCTCCCACCGAGCTTTGATATTAAGTGTAAAACAGTTAATACAGTGAAACACTTGTAAACTTCGTCATCGAGCCCTTCAAAGGCCGGGAAGTCATCACTTTGTATTAATTGTCCTTAAGATCTTTTGTTAGATCTCACCTCCTCATCCTTCTATAAATACTTCTATAGAAGATGAGAAACGTTTGGTTGTAGAACTTTGAAATAGAATTGAGCTTGAGACTTCTATCTGTAAATAGTGTTCACTGGCCCTTGCAGCTCTGCTTGTGATAGATTAGTTAGGCTGAATAGTGAAGATGATTGCTGAACTGAAACATTGGACTTGAAGACTGTAACTAGTTTGACATCAATAACAAGATGTTTCTTGGGATCCTGGTCTATATCATTGGTGAAGTGCCCCTCTCTTTGTTATTGTTTTCCTTCTATGTATGTCATATTTTTCACTATTCTCTGATAAAGAACAACATTTATAGAGTTAGGACCTACTGTATATCAGTAACCTTCTCTGACTGAAAAGATTTATCTCAATGTTTTCCTCCAATTTGTTTATTTAAGAATGATTTAATACAGTTTAAGCAGTTAGGAATGTTGGAGTTCCCTCGTCCTACTGTTTGCTTTAAACATTGTTCTTGAAAGTTATTTTCCTTATTTGCTTATTAAAGTTAGACTAGAAAGTGATGGTTTGCCCTGTTTCTAGCTTCTATTCTCAAAAAGCAAATTCTGAAAGTTTCCCTTGGTGTTGACTGAAAGCAGACTAGGCTTAAAAGCACTTTATCTGATCTTAAGTTACACTTTTTCTTCTCTTATATGTTTTCACACTTTCTGAAGGTAATTATCTGGATTACTGGATTGTTAGTCAATTAAGCTGCTTTAATACAACTTTCCCAAGAAGTCTATGGTTAGCCCTGTTCTTGGTTGGTTTTAAACAGCTACTTAAAATGCTTTTCTTGTTTGGACTGACTATAAATCCTTTGTGAAATTATTATTAGTTTCCACCATCTCCAACACTTTACTATTTCCATTCCATCATTTAAATCTCAATAATCTTGTGGTGTAGATGACTTTCCCCTTGGATCACTCTTGATGTTGTTGCTCAATTAAAGCCCTGTTATGACTCCATAGCCCAATGGACTAAAAACCAGCGTTATATCTATCTTTTTGGCCATAGTTTTTCTATCCACTTGCAACTTCTCACCTTTGAAAATTTTTGCACTTAGAACTTTCTCCTCAAAATAATAATCATGCTCAATCATCCAAAAACCAAAACAAACCCTTGCCCTTCATAACTAGCCTAAAATCATTACCCCAAACTTCAAAGACAAATCCATATTTGTACTTATTGGAGAGATCCCTCTCTGGATTCAGGCGAGCTAGATCCTAGAATCCCAAAGTTGGTTGAAACGATGTTGTTTCTGCAATTTTAGTCTCACCAATCTGCTAAAATTACAAGATCCTAACACCTAGTGAGATAGAGACAGAGTTCTAGACCTCCCAGTGTTCCCAATTCATTCAATCAAATCCTAACAAGAACATCTAAGAACAAATTCATTAATTCATACATCAACTAGCAAGCAATGACATCCACTACACTGGTTAAATTAACTGAAATCCACCCTTATATAACACATTTAGTAGAAAACATTGAAGGCAAGGAGAGCAGAAACATAGGGTACCTAACAAGGGTAAATCCTATGTCAGATTTCTGATGCGAGCCAGTAGAAATGAAATGAAATGAACTGCAAGTTAATAACAAATACAGAGGTAGAAAAACATCACCGCTGCTTTAGATCAGGATCCAAAGAAATGTGCTTGTCATATTAAAGAGCAACACCAGTCAAGTACAACATTACCAATAGCTGGATATTCAGTCTGAAAACATCTTCCTCAGCCTATTTTACAACTTTACACAGAGACTATGTCTCAAAAGAAACAGCTTGTGATTCTCTGATAACCGATCAACCCTTACAATGAGTTTCTTCGTGAATTTTATAGCTGAAAAGAGTCTGAGGAGGTAGGTGGAAAACTAAATGTAGCATTAAAATTTAGAGCAGGGATAAGGCCGAGGCCCCATTCTGTTTTAAATTCTGGGCATTTATTTCTGGTACTCTTTGGATGAAAGAGTGGTCTTCGTCAGGCTGCAATTTACTCTAGGTATGCCTTTGATGTACTTTGTTGCAGCACTCTGTAGTAATTCTAGTGAATTAAAAAAAAGGTATAATAATGATGCTAGGGTCTACCATACTGTGCAACAAATGCTTTTGATGGCATAGGACTGTTGTCAGGGGAGAAAAATTCACTTGGACACAATGTAGACTGAAACAATAATGTGTACCATGTCCTTTCTCAGGAGGAAACATTTTGCTGATTTGAACATCCTGATGATATGGTATTTTGTGCCTTGGACCTCCTGAGTGATCCACGGGATCTTTGATTCTGGTACCTTGCCTTTAAATACATGGATTAAGGCTCAAAATCTTCAATTACGTGCCTTAAACCCTCTGCCTTTGCACTGATACTCTTTTGCTTGCTCCATTCCCGTCTCTGTCAGTGTAATATGCGCTTCAATGGCTCTGCGGAGGTTTTACAGAGTTTAAACCATGTTCTTTTAATGCAAGTCCTGTCATAACGCTTTCTCAGGCCTTTCTTCATGATTTCGGTCCCTGCACATGGTCTTCCATGTGCTCTCTGTCGCTGTAACAGAGACTGTGAATCATGGCGGTTTTTTGCCGCCCGTAATCCTGCAAAACACGCAAACATGTTAAGAGAACCATGTATGGAAAGGGTGGATGCGGCGAGGACGATGTGGATGGTCGTGCAGACTGGTGAAATGGTGGAACAGTGTAGGGTGATGGCGGAAAATGCAGCATAACAGTGGAAGATGGCCATGATGAAAGTTGGCGGACTGCGGCGAAAACTTAAATGCAAACCTTTGAAATTTTACCTTTGAATGAAATATAAGGAGGACAGAGGAGAATGCGACAAAACACATGAAATGGGTGACGTGGCAAGACCGAGTTAATGGCAGGTGTGCGGTTAAATCTGGATCGTCCGATCTCAGGAGGAGATCGACGGCTGAAAATACATCGGAGGGCGACGGATGGTGGGCCAGGGGTGCGATTTGCCTTGGATTATTCCCCGTGTAGCTTCGCAGCACGGTCGCTGTTGGATGGGCAGCTCTGGATCGGACGACACACGTGCATATCGTGTCGGGTTTTCTGCCCAACGATAACGCGCGATGGGGGCGGTTTTCAAACAATGTGCATGACACGCGTCAGGGGGCGAGTGGAATCTCTGTCGAATAGAAAAATACCGCCAGCCCTTAGAAAGCGGTGCAATAGATACAAGTAGTTTTTGAATAGGGCACGCTGGCGTGGGGACCACCGAGGCGGGTAAATGAGCGGTGGAGATGCAATGAACGGGCGGTGAAAGGGTCGAGAGATGAACGTTGTGGGGATCGCGACGACCGTCCAATCTATACAGATCGATGATATAAAACGCTCCCAATATATAATTGCGGTAAGCGCTTTTATGCCTTGGTGCTGGATCATGTGGGGGAAAACGGATCTGGGGCTAAGGCCGAAAGGTGCTAAACCCATAGACATGAAAAATATGGCTATTTGGCCCATTTTAATGCAATTTGAGGGTAGGAAAAGGTAACGATAGAGGGAAAAAGGGGAAAAATGGGGCATTCTGCAGGGATACAAGGGGAAAATGTAGGCCTTTTGGAGCACAATTTTTTGCAGTCAGTGAGACCTTATAATGGGAATCAGCAGAGGGGATTTTATCAAAGGACAAAAGGCACAAGGATGCTTCAAGGATGATGTGTTTTCTGAGGAAATGCATTCCTTGAACGCTCAGAAACATTTTAGCCCCCTGTTTGCTTGTCAAAAATTTATAGGAGGGCTAACAACGCCTATTACAAAATTAAGATGACACTCATAATTATTTTCTGGAACAAGCAAAACTAGTCTAATTTCTTTAAGTTATTCAATGAGAGGTATGGGTTCAATGAAAAATTGCTTAGGTAATTCCTGCACAAGTTTCAAGGGAAATGATATATTTGGATTGTCATCACAAAGTTGGTTCTTAACTCAGTGCTAAAAAGTCAGAATGCTCCAATCCAATTCCTTCATAGGGGACCTCAGCAGTAGAAACTATGCACTTCAGTCTTCAATCTGGTAAATATCTGTGAACGTAAATTTAGTCCTTACACAAACAACCTCAACATATAACTAAGGGAATTCAACTCAAATATGTGCAACTCTTGTTCTTCACCTAGACCCAAAAAGTAATTCCCCGTTCATCCTAATGATTTGTCTAATTGTTGCAGAAAGAATTATGGTGAATTTATTCCAGAATGATATGTATTTCGGCAGTTTCCAGGTATAAAGTTGGCCCACAACTTTGCTAAAATTGGAATTGAGTATATATAAAGAGAAGAAAAGTCTATCACAGAGCTAGGCCCTTCAAAATTTCTTTCAATTTGTCCCAAGTCTTCCTTGCCTAGGTAAAACAAATTGCCTAGGTAAAACTATGGAAAAATTGCATGAACATGAATGAAACTAGGTAAGTGTATTACCATATCAGAGGATACTTATGATGTAACCATGCAGCACAAGGTGAAAGTGACCAAGATGTGATTATTTGACCACCTTGATGTTGGTTCATGAAGAACATTATGCACCACTGAAGCAACCTCCATTGATAATCTAACCTTGTGAAGGCTAGAATCATCATTCCAACCAAGGCAACCACGTTATTATCAAGGAGAATCACTATGTTGAACATCCAGGAATATCATCACATGAAGGACAACTCTCAACCAAAAATAAGTGTGTGTGTGTAGCCCTTGAGCATCCTACAAGTTACCCCTGAAATATGCATTTACCAATCATGTCAACATTAGGGGTAACAACAACCACCAATGTGACCAAGTGGACAATGACAAGAACATGACTGCAGGGGTTCTCGACTGGCAAAGACAAAACCCATTTCCAACCTTGAAAAATTGATGATATTTTTCTTCAAATAGGATAAATTATAGTCTCTGCTAAAATATTTATTGACTGCAGAATCATATGTACTAGTTAGAGCCAAGTAGAAAAACCTAATTCACATGATTGCATGACCAATATACCTCCATATCAAGCAGGCAATCACCACTTCATATGGAGTCCCAACAGCAAGAAACTCTAAATATGAAGGGAGGAGACTTGGAATTTGAGTTACACACCAATACCAAACAATTTCAAGAAACAAGCTTGGATATTTAATCTAGGCTCCACAAGTACCCCAATCAACCAGTCCCATGAAAGGAACATTGGTCATCATACCTTGTGCTGCATGCAATTTACACAACAAACCTTTACCCTTTTCTTTTGTCAATTAACTATGCTATAGCTAATGCACACAACCACCATTAGCAAACCATTAAATTCTTGGAAAATACTAGTTAATAATTCCAAAGGGTCAAAGATTATGAAAATACAATGCATCGATTTGAATGTAGAAATTAAGTGAAAACTATGCATACAATGAGATCCACTGAATCAATTATGTAGCATCCCTTGCACCACCAAGAAGAAGTAAGAGGGTCCACAACCATCATACACAATCTCCAAGAAAATATCAAGGTTTGTGCCATTAGCATACTTGTGAATTACCCCTGCAAAACTTCTCATGCGATGAGAATCACAATTTATCATTTATGACAATATGAAGGGTAAGAACCATCACAATTGGAGTATCTTTCCATGAGAGAGAGAGACAGAGAGATGAATTACCACTCTATCACAGATACAAGAAACAACTTCACAAGGTAATGACAAAAATCATTTGGCACACCCCAACAATTGTAAGGGAAGCACTTTGCTTATAAGATACGTGAAAATTAGGAGAATTAGTTGCATCTCCTAGATAACAATATATATAATCTATTATAATTGTAAAGCAATAGAAAAGAAAAGAAAAAAAGTGAAGAGAAAGAGAAGTCAAGTATATGGCTAGTAGCTACTTCAAATCAGGATGCACTCTCCGAAATGTATTCTACAGCATCCCATTATGGTGGTAGTAACAGTTATTCATCATCTCTATGATATTGACCCAAAACTGGGTTTAACAATATTTGAAAAACCCACTAATTGTTTCCTTGTATGATGAACCCTCGCATAAATCTTAATATGACACCTTTTATGCATAAATTTATCATTGGCAAGGATATCTCCAAGAGTAGATATCTCTCCATTGAAAATTTTGAAAGATTTCAAACTGTAATTGTTATCTCCTTGTTGAAACTTTCAATTATAAGTTATAACAGTAAGTATCATCACCATGACAAATATTATCTTTAGATTCACTTTAAATCCCACAAATATCTAATCTTACAAAACATATATGATAACTAATTCAACATAACCCACTGTTCATAGATCTAGAGATTATTTCTAGCTTTGAAGAATGCTTCCCTCTGACAATCCAACTAGAAAAACAATTGAACCAAAATAAGAGGTCACTATAGGAGCAAGAAGGCACTTTTATAGTTGCTAAATCAAGGTAGAAAAGATTTTACATCCATACATAAGAGTTGGTAAACATCTAATATTTATTCTAGATTTACCCAATTAAAGGCAAAACTGTGCATAATAGTCCTTAATCTTAATTTTTCTTGCTAAATCAAATTAAGGGAACATAGATATTTTGCTACAGGTTGAGATCAATTCAGAAAGAAAAATAAATATAATGGCTTGCCTGGAGGAATGCATGGGTTGCCAGCTCATTTGCAGCCATCACATCAGCTTCTACTCCACCTGTTAGCCATCATGGGTAAGCCTATCCATAAAGACTCACTATGTGAATTATACATCACAATTAGCAAAAAACAGGTGTATGACAATTCATACCCAACATTATAAGTATCCTTCCATCATGATATTACCATATTTGATTTTGAAATTTCAAAAGTAGTGTCAAATGATAAATCTCTTAAATTCCAACCAGTTTAAATGTATCCAAAAATAAATATGGTGGGATTCATTCCATATTAATAATTACTCTGCTCTACTCTGCAAGGCACAACACATAAATAGGTCTAGTTTAAGTCAGAATTACGTTTTCCAGTTTCCTTTCCTTCTCAGGGATTTAATGTAAACACCTAGTACATAATTAAAAATTATCCCTAGTATCTACATAGATTAGAAGCATCTTATGATTAACCAATAGTCAAGTGGAGCAGTTTTCCACTGACTTGAACTAGTTTCATTAGATGGGGTAATTCTAGATCTTTTTTAGGGTGTTCTTGCCTCTCATAGCGTTTAAGTGAGATAATTCTGCATAAAATTTGGTTTTCCTTCTCTATGAGGTGGTTTAAAAGAAATGGATCAAGCCTAATGTCTAATGTTAAGTACTGTGCGCTCTAATATTGAAATTTATTCCTAACACAGTTTTGTTTGTGCTTTCTCTTCTTATGAGGACTGCTCCATGTGGTGAATTTCTAAATCTGTATAATTTATGCAGGTTCTTTCAGTAGGGAAAGCTTCATCCATACAAGCACATCCAGACAAGGATCTTTCTCGGCTTTTACATGAAGCTCAGCCAAAGAACTACAAGGACTCTAATCATAAGCCTGAAATGGCTTTAGCTCTTACTGAGCTTGAGGCCTTCTGTGGGTTTGTCAGTGCACAAGTAACATTTGTTTCCTTATATCAACTCTTGGGAATTTCCTCCTTGAATTCCTTAATTTGTCAAGAAATACTTTCACAAGTGCACTGTTTATTTTAGGCATTAGAAGGCCTCACAGTGACATGAAACACTTCAAAGCCGTTAATAACAAGGTAGCCAGAGTGTGCTAGGGTTCTTTATGAAAAATCACTTGAAATCATTAGGATTATGACTTATTGTATCCGATCTCAATAAATAGTTTGTGAATGTGTAAGGGAGTGGCAAGGAAATCTGTTTCTAAGTGGAAGTAAGGTATAACTTTGGAACCATTAATTTATCAGATTTATGATGACTGTGAAACCTGGGAATGAGAGAAGAGAGTGTGTTAGGTTTGCACTTCAATGAAACTCAATTCTTTGCACGATACAAAATTCATAGTAGTTTTCTCTTTGCATTTTGTATTAAGTGCAATTCCATTCAGAGGGAGGATAGCTACATTCTATACTTGCTGTAGGATCTTAAGGATGTCCTGCAAACTGTGCCTGAGATTGAGAATATTATTGGAGAAGCTGTAGCACAAGCACTCATGAATGCAGAGCTGCATGAGAAAATTGATGCTTATGTGAAAAATCCATTGAGGTCTACTTTCACTCAACTCATGACTCTCAATAAAGAGGCAGTGGCAGAGGCACTGTCGAAAATAAAAAGCGGTTGAATGAGGAGAATCAGGTTGGTCACTGAACATCCTATTATGTACTATTTGAAGCTTTAAAATATTAGGAACGTGAATGTTTCATTTCATTCAGCTTTCTCCCAGGGGATGATTCTGAAAATTTATATATTCAAACAGATAAGGACTTTAACTCCAAAGGAGCAACTTGTTCTAAGGATAGAAAAGCAATACCCAGATGATGTTGGGGTTTTGTCTGCGTTTTTTTTTCAACTATATCAAGCTAGCTCCTGCAGAAGCGCTTTATTTGGATGCAAATGAACCACATGCCTATTTGTATGGGGAATGTGTTGAACGCTGGCTACATCAGATAATGTTGTGCGAGATGGTTTAACCCCAAAGTATCATGATGTTGAAACTCTTTGCTCAATGCTAACATACAAACAGGTATGTCCTATCAAGCATAATTTCCCTTTTCTTTGTGAGCAGTTTATCATCCCTTCTCAGGAAAGGTCAATGCCATTTCTTTTTGTGGACTTCTTTAGGGCTTGCCAGAAATTTTGGAAGGAGTACCCGTAGATGAATTTACGTCAAGGTACTCACCACCCTTCGATGAATTTGAAGTTGATCATTGCATCCTTCCCTCTAGTGGAACTATAACTTTTCCTCCAGTCCTAGGGCCATCAATTTTTCTAGTTCTATATGGTAAGGGAGTAATGACAGTAAATAATGAGTCAATCAGCAGCCTACAACAAGGAGATGTTTTATTTGTGCCAGCATCTACTCAGCTTGAGATTTCTTCAATCATTGAAGCTGATGAAGATGCTGATAAAGCATGCAGCCCTCTACATTTTTATTGGGCTGGAGTCAACAGCAAAGCACTTGAGTAGAAATTTTGATAGAGAAATAAACAACTATCTTGCCAAGTATGATCCATTTCTCGGATATAGGAGTATGTTCCAAATCATATAGGAGTATTTTTCAAATCACTCACACTTATATGCTCTGGACCTATCTGATTCAGTCAATTGTTCAGAAATTGTCAGCTTCAAACCTTCAAATATCAAAA